>OX244274.1:9395000-9995000 GCA_945867215.1 Epinotia demarniana
TTCTTCAACTTGTTTTTATGATGCATTACGTGTTCTAAATGTTATAAACAATGTCATGTCACTTTGTTTGTTGGTTTTGGAAACCTAAGTTTTAAAATCGGAACAAAATTACGAGAAGACATTTCCAAATTTCCATTACGACGACAGCGTTTCGCCGTCAGAAAACTCTGAAGTAAAATCACCTGATTGACCTGACCTGATTTTGTCAAACATGGATAAGAACGTCAAATATATGAACGGCAAAATTATGCTTTTGGACCTTATGCTTTTTAATAAGGCGAAAATTTTATATATCTCTTTGACGTCAACTTCACTCGGTAATTGACATATAAAAGAGTATGTAAATCAAGACGTTTGATCAGCCTAGTTTATCTTAAAAGTAACAACAAATCCAGGTTATAATGAAAATGCAGTTCGCAATAATTACAAGTTAAGGTACATATAAAATGTTATGCCATGCCGTTATCGGACGCACCTGAAACTGGTCTCAGCGCAAAATCCCGCAAATTTTTCGATATTGCCTGACGCCTCCGTTGAATATCATAAAATCTTAGTTAAAACCGGTGGCTCCCGATAAACGCCGCGCATTCCAGATTAACCGTGTTTGCTGATTGAATGAGTTCCGGCGCTCGCCACAGCCGACGGCAGGTGTGCATCACTACGAATCCGGACAAATTCTGGTCATGTCCGGTTAGTCCCGGATATACACCGCTTACTTGAACTCCATTATGGGCGTGTTGCACCAACTTAGGATTACAGACCGGTCAACCCTGGCAGCTGTCATTCTATAGAAACTTGTTAAACTTTCTACATGTTCAAATTTTAACGAACACCGCTTAGGACGGCACCAATCGCAGAAGAGGTGATGAGACGTGGTGAGGTAAGGCACAGCGAAATGTCATCCCGCTCGAATTTGGAGCAGCCCAACTGGGCAAGTATCTCCGCCTTGCAGAAGACCACATCCATAATAACACCTACTACTTGCTCTGTAGTAGTATTGTGTCGCTGGAGGTGAGCAAGGTTCCCAGAGCTCCCGAGGATGCGTTGTGTTGAGAGCAAGGGAATTTGTTCCTTCAGCTGTCAACACCGCGAATCCTCAAACATATCCAGGGTCGGCAACGCCCATGTTACTCCTTTGGAGTGACATGGGCGAGCATGGGAAAGCAGGCGGGCCGTACGCTTGTTTGCCACCGTCGTTGTATAAAAAAAAAGAGGGTTTGATGCATCATGCAAACCACCCTGTATATAGAAAACTCCAAGTAGTGAACGGCTTTTTGGGATAGGTAAAAATTGTTAAACTCGCGACAGGTGTAGGAGCGTAGGAGGTCACGTGACGTGTAGTGTAGGGGTGGGAGGGGGGTTAGCAAAATTTAAATTATTCAAGTTTCTTTTTAAGCAATTCGCAAGTTTTCACTTCTGCCGGCACTCCCACTGCAATGCAAATGAACTTTTATTTTCCATGAAGTGTAAAAGCCGCGTGGATGCTGTGAGCACTTTAAAATAGTCACCGTCGACGCGGTGTAACGCCCACGTGCGAATGAAATTAAATTTCGCAATCAAGCGGCGCCTCTATCAGTACATTTCACAAAAAAACCGCTTACAGACTAACATGCCCTGGCCGCGGCCTTACCTGTCTTCCACATACATACATTGTTCATTCCGAAACGAGGAAGGCAGAGCAGATGAAACAGGTTCCAGTACCACCTATAGCAGTAAGGCAGCCCATCGCCCACAACACACTTCAACCCTGTTCCCTTAGTACAGGGTTCACTCTAACGACACCTACTGGAAGAAAGGGGGTGCTGCTATTCTAACCCGACTCCACACGGGCCAACGTTACAGGGGGGTTGCCATTTGAATTCGGGTCGAAATTAATAATAAACAGGTAATGTTCTTGAAATTATGAAATGTCAGGATAAAATTAGCTCATGTCCACCCATAAGTCATTCTATACAGGTTGGGTTAGATGGGTCAACATGGGCAAGTCTGAAAGTTTAAGACATACAAAGTTCTTCTTAGGAACCTGTCATCGACTGACAATAGAAACTGCATTCATAGATTAGTTTTATTTTATTTTTATTTATTTGTGGCATCCACAGCACAGGAAAACAATACAAAGCTTAATTGTGTGCGTGGAGTATCGAGTTAAATTTAAACCCATATATTTACTCAGGTCGACAGTCACTTGGACCTGTGAAAAAAAAAACTTCTAACTTAAAGGAAAAAAAGATATGGTCGTTTATGCCGCAATAAACGTATATTCCGACACGCTCAAGTGAATCTTAGAGAAAATAGGTAGGTACCTACTTATTTTCGGTTGACTTAGAACTATTCAATTAGGCAAGTTATATAGTCTTATGCTACAAGCACAGGGAAAAATCTGAAAACTATACATTTGTAATTAAGTACGGACCCCTCGGTGGGCCAGTCCGACTCGCACTTGTCGGGTTTTTTCAAGCAATTCAATTCTAAGGTAACGAATTTACTAGTTTACGATTCCCGAACTGAAAAAAATCAACGATAGCTTTTTTATTGCCATTAAGATCATTGAATGTAGGCAATTAGTACCTATCTATTCAATTATTTTTTACAATAAGTTATTTCTAACGTGAGTTTGGTTTCGATTCCCAAAGAGGAATGTCTTGAATTAAATTAATAAAAAGTGCCATAGTGGCCTTGAATTTGCCTTTGTGGTTTATGAATAATACTTAAATCCAAATGAAATATAAAGTGTTATACTGTTTATTTAATTAATGCGAATAAGGAAAACATTGTCTGGGTAAAATCCAACATTGTATATTAGGCTAACCACAGTTTACTTTTGAAAGTAGATACAAGTTGCACATTGTGATCGGTCGTGGTTTTGGAGCAGGGATGTTGTAGATACGAATTTTTAACATCCCGGATGCGGATATTTTGAGGCGCACATCCGCATCCGCGGATTTGAGTTACAATTACAATAGCACCGAACAAAGCAAAACCGGGGGACCGATTTTCGACTTTCGAGCGCTCGAAAATCAATTAAAAGTAAATACGTTTGTAGTTTCAAAATGGCCGGCACTTACGTACTTTCTACCAATAGAATTGAATACGAGTGGCCAATACCACTCGTTTTTTAATGTTGTATCGCTATTTCATAATAGCATTTCATAATTTTTGTCTGTTTTCGAGTGAAAGAGTCGAGCGCTCGAAAGTCAAAAATCGGTCCCCTGTGCGTCTGTTTCTTCTTAATAAGCAATCTTTTTTTTGCTAGTGGCAACGCACGTACGCACGTGCCACGCGTGTGTCAGGTTCTTTGTCGCGACTTGCTAAGTGCAACTCCGCAAAGATTTTTGCAGATGCGGATTCAGAGGTTGAAATTCATGCAGAACTTGCACGTTTGCGTATACGGATGCGAATGTCTGCAACATCCCTGGTTTGGAACACTTTAGAAGATATAAAAAGGATATTATCATGTAGCGTGTTAGTTTGTGGGGTAAAGTGGCTGTTACATCTACAGCACGACTATCAAGGACGGTGCGCGAGCTCACGATTTTTCTCGCACTATCCGTTTTTCACTTATAAGAAAACTTGGAAAGAGAGGTATTTATAGTGCGAGTAAAATCGAGAGCTCGCGCGCCGTCTTGTGATAGCCATGCTGGTTATTTGGTTAATTAACAGTTTAAATATTTGTCCAATCGATATGGCAGTCAAGTTACGGACAGGGTACGTAGGTACATCTCGCACAATACACTTATGTAAATTACTCGATGGTAATGATTCGACAAGACCATTCTTTAGCTATCAGTAACAACTTGTTGGTAACGGTGGTGAGATCCTAATTCTCCCGACTAGTAATTTGGGAGTTGCTGTGTAACAAAACTCCCCAGAATACTCGGTTACACGTTCAGCTTGCATTTCACACTCGAACAAATTTCCCCAGTGCCCTCCTAAACGGTCAGCGCGGGTTAATAACTTAACTGATAGCCTATACCTACAATTTGACAATCGGCGATTAATATTGTTAACTTCTTCCTTTCACTATGCTATTGTTTTCATAACATGATGTGAAATAATTTAGTGCCTCGTTGACATTTCACGACGATGGGCGGCGTTTGTTACGTTAGTTATGTAACTAAGTTACATGTATCTACTTCACCGTATTTAACATGTTGAATTCTTTAGCGGCCTCTTATTAAGACCAGCTTGGCAAAGGCATATTTTGCTCCATTACGTCTTTAACGTTGGTAGCTTTTAACATACCGCCGTGGTAGAATTTCTTAACTCAATTAGGCTTTATTTTTACGGATTTATTTACACACGAGTCTTGGCGAATCTTTGATCTAGTCGATGATCTAATCTAGAAAATCTAATTATTGAAATCATCGCTGTATCTTCGCAGTGTTCAGTTTAAAAAACCAGAGTCAATGACCCTCCAGCGTAGCTTGAGGAATACAGAACTATAAAACAGTCAAAACAGCAAAAACAATTCACGTCGGTGGCAAACAAGCTTACGGCCCTGATGGCAAGTGGTCACCATAGACTATGGACGCTTGCAACATAATAATAATATATCGCTCTCAGTTAATGTTCCAATTTTGTTTAGTTCGCAATTATGTTCCTTGTCACTTGCTCTTCCTATCTTAAATATGTCACAATTAGTTAATCACAACCACGATAAAGGCAAGATGGTGGGTATCGACCTGAAAGCCCGAACAGGATCTTGTCACCCTGTCTCTCCCAAACAAAATAACCTCTTACTCACACTCGAGTAGTAAAAGATTATCTAATGACTAATACATTTGCTTGCGGCCGCTAAGAAGCTTTTACTTCGCCGGCGTTAAGTGGCCTCTTCTCTTGATGTATTTGATTTGATTACGTCAATACAAGGCGATTTATCTAACGCCCATCGTCGATAATTCTTAATGGCAATTATCACTTGAATAGTGTCATTTTATACTAAATCTATATTATTATTTGACTTTTGTTTTTCATACAAAATATTTCTAAATACATATAAAAGTATACAACAGTTATATGTTTGGATGAAGGGCTAGGCTAATCAAGGGCCAATGAATGTAGTCCCACCTGTGGCTTACATTTTTGTGTGGATAGGTTTTGTCGTCTACCGTAACACCCGGCGTAACAAATAAAAAAAAATACACATTAAAAATGTAGGATTCGATTTTCAATTTTTGTGTCTGGATATTTTAATCTTGCGTTTATTTGAGCCATTTTAAGGTAAGTACACTCGCCTTTTTTTATTTGATAGTTTTGGGTTTTTTTCTAATCAGATTCGAGAGCACTTTCGAACCAAAATGAGAAAAAAACTCTCCAAAATGTTACATATAATTTTCGGCTTTCCGTTCCGTTACCACTATACAAGCTTAGTATGGAAACGGTAACGGAACGGGACACTTTTTCTCTCGTATAACATTCGAAAGTGCTCTCGATTCTGAGTAGAAAAAATCCGATTAAATAAAAATAAAAAGTCGAATGTACAACTTTCAGTAAAATGGCCCATTTAGTTAGGTAGTACCTACACATTTCTAAGAAGCTACAACGAGCGCTTTCACTCTGCTCAACTTACCCATCGATCATATCTACATAGCTGATGCAAGTGCTAACTTGAGACGTAATCTTGCGTCGAATATTTGTCAGCTTATGTAATCCCCATTGTTATCCGTGATATATTAGGAAGGTTCCTTATTGATTCATCGATTTCTTGTAGGTACTAAACTTGAAGATCGAGCGGGGCTGGTCTGTACTTGTCTCTCATTTACTCTCACTCGGACTTATGCCGAAAGAAGCGATTTTATAATTAATCCAAGTATCGACCCAGCGAACGCGGGAAGAAGTCACCTTGCTGTAATCGATTGATGATTTATCGAAAACTTGCAATTGTTGTGTTCGAATACATTTCTGTAGAAGCTTAGCTAAATAAACCTTTTTCTATGAGTTTCAATAGAAACAAATTATAAACAAGAGCTCAATTCAAGACATTTTAATGATGGCGTGTGACAACGCCGATTTTGAGAGTCTTTTGTTTCCACGTCATACCAAACCCTCTATGAACGTCCTAAATTAATTATTTATTCACCAACTTATTACCTAAAGCATAGTAAGTATTTGCGCTGGTTACTCTTAGTACACATGATACCTTTGCTAAGAGGTACCTAACCGCTCATTCACTGCATCGTAAATAATTGGCATACAGATTAATATTCTACTATTACAAAAAATATAATAAACCGAAATAAAAAGGAATAATAGTAAGAGTGTAAAAAACGACTTGATTGTGTTAATATTATATTATATGCGAAGTTTATTCTGTCCGTTACAGAGTGAATTACAAGTACTATACACAGGAAAAGGCTAGTAAAATTATTAATCAATCATGTTTTCGCTGAGTATAGGTGTATACTATACATATTTAAATGCTTGTCCAAACGGTACAGACAAAAATTTTGGCTTTACCTAAAGCCCAATATCTCGCAAACGAATAACTAATTTGAAAAATCGTTTTAACAAAACCCATAATATTTTGAACAAGCTATCAAACGATACCCCCCACTATGGGTTTATCGAGAAAAAAATGACATCTCCTCTCCACTTTAAATGTAGGGGAGGCACACCAAAAAAAATTGTTTTTCAAGATTTTATTCTTCGGTTTTTTTGGCGTGATTGATTTATAAACCCATGCTGAATTACAGTTTTCTAGTAGTGATGGTTACTGAGCTAAGCCGAAGACGAACGGACGGACGGCCAGACGGACATGGCGAAACTATAAGCTAGGGTTCCTTGTTGACTACGGAACCTTAAAAAGCGCCAGAAATAACCTTCGCTAGGACTTTAGTTGACATTGTAATGCACATACCTCGCGCTTCTACGATCCTAGTTAACTGAACTGAGGAACTAATTACTTCTTATTTATTGGCGTTTCGTTAGTGCCCATTCATGTAAAAGGGTTAATTAACCTCTTTCTTAAGTACTTTCGCTTATAGTGACATCAGTTCACTAAAATGTATTTGCAAACTATCCGTGACTTTAAAAATATTGGGAAAAACTAGTAGCTTATGTGGTGTGGGGTGGAAAAGTGATTCCACGCACTTCTCTACTTTCCTTCATTAAGATTCTGCTAACACACGAACCGTGGGGTGTAATTAAATGTTATATTTTAATTGTTGCTTTCGTACTAACGCCGCCCCAGAGAGAAGTTTAGGTAAGTTACTGTGAATGAAACCGGATAAAATAAGAAGAACGTTGTTGCCGTATAAACGGTATAAAATAAAAGACAGTCAAAGCTATATCGTGAATTAAGGAAAAATGTTAACAGAGTAAATCAGAAGTTAGCTTCATGACTACGGCGCCATCTACAGGTCATTTGTGTTTCTAATAACTTGTGCCAACAAAGTAAACAATTTGATATATTTGTTTTTCTGAGATAATTATTCATCACCTGAACCAAATACGATAGTGTTTTTCTTTTTATTACAATAAGTTAATTATATTATCGTGCGTGCATTCGTAGTCGCGCGGGCAGCCAATGTGATATAAATTAAATCCACATGCATGTGTAGGGACGCGATGATGCAAAGCAAAGCTTAATAAAAGCAAGAAATCTCACAATAAAAACTTCACATAAAACATCATTTCTTTTTCAAAGCATACGAGAATAAAGAGTAGAGCTGTTTAAAGTGTTCAATAAGATCTGAAAACTAAATACGTCGGCTCGAAATAGCATTTATCTGCAACGAAACCTTTCAATTTCCTGAGTTATGTTATCGGTTTGCCTTGCTTTTATTTGGTTTGCGATCGCAAGTTTAAGTATCTAGTATACCTCATTCTATTCTTAACATTACATTTTTATAGGACAGATTATACCTAGTCTACGTTTCTTCGGTTATCGAGGATATAGACAGCCTTTCAAAAATGTCTATACAGAGACTTTATTATTACTGTACATAAGACACATGTGTAGATATTTTTAAAGGTTGTCCGTATAGATATCGGAGAACTCGACTGTACTAGTTTCACTAATTTGGATTATGAAGTGCTTGTCAAACATACTTATGTTTTTGCGTTTCACAACGGTTTTCCTTGAAATCGATTAACGCACGAATTTTCTTACTCTCCGTAGGTACGCCCGATTCCGACTCCGTCTCAGTGGAACTCGTTTATATCGTAGCTCCATATAAACGGTCATCCCCCATTTTACCCCATTAGGGACCGATTTCAGGGATAAAAACTATTCCATGTCCTTCCCCGGGACTAAAACTATATCTTTACCGAATTTCATCCAAATCGGTTAAGCAGTTTAAGCGTGAAGAGGTAACAGTCAGACAGACACACTTTCGCATTTATGATTTATGATATTAGAACGGAGCATGGATATATATATGGATTTATTTATACCCGGTTCGATGTTTCGTTTGACTACAAAAACCATACATACTCTCACGCCCACATTGCACTAATTAGTTCCATTAATTGCTAATTAATTGGGGTAGGCAGGGACCGAAGAATGTCACGTATGGCGATCTTTAAATACTTATTTTGCTTCGATGACGTGCATAGGCATACATCCAATGGTCACCATATCTCATAAAGATAAAGATAAAGATTATTTATTTGTTAAACATGGGTAATTTACATTCAGATCTTAAATTTAAAAATATTTCCGTCCACGTTTTGCCTTGCGGCGTACAAATTCTAAATTGAATTTAAAATTGCATAAAAAATAATACATCAAAGTCAAAATAAAACATGCATGTCAAAATTAAATATGTTACATTAAAAAATACTGTCAATTAGAAATTCATTTATGCTATAGTAACCCTTATCCAATAATAATGTCAATAATTCTTTCTTAAACTTTAAAATCGTACTGTCTCTAATTCCCTTTGGTATCTTATTATAAATTCTAGGAGCTATGCCAAACACACTTTTCCTGAATAAAGCTGTGTTTGAGAGTTGTCCTTAGTTTACTGTTGTCCCGTGCTCTTAGGCAACTGTTTGCACTATTCACTCGCTGAAACAGATCGGGGTTACTATGTGCAAATACGGCTATTTCATAAATGTAAATTGAAGGAAATGTCAAAATGTTAAATTTAATAAAGTACGGCTTGCTGCTGTCCAATGGTTTCAGGCCAAACATTGCTCGTATACATCTTTTTTGATATATTAAGACATTCTCCCTATCAGTACAATTCCCCCAGAAAATTACGCCATACCTCAATATAGATGCTACTAGCGCATAGTATGCTGACAGAACAATCTCTACATCCACTATTTGCCTTAGTTTATGCAACGCGTATGAGGACTTGGCTAGTTTTGAACATATTACCTCAACATGTTTTTTCCAGGTAAGAGATTGATCAATATAGACCCCCAAAAACTTAACACTTTCTACTTCCTCAAGTTTACTGCCCTCATATGAGACGCTGGTGCGTGGTATATTAGATCTGCGTTGACCATAGTGCATCAGCTTGGTTTTCGCCATGTTTACTCTCAGATTATTATTTTTAAGCCAAGAGATTACATTATTTATTGTATCATATATATCATCAGTCTTGTTCATGTTTTTTTTTACTAATTGCCAATAACAGTTCGTGGCTTAGAAATACACGAAAACAAAAACATGACAGTACACAATATGTACAGAAAACTACACTGCAACTAATTACACCTTAAAAACGTAGATATCAAACAATCATTTATCAACTAGGGTAAATCGCCAATAACTGTCCGTGTATTCTAATAAGAAAGAGAAGGATAAAGCGAGAATAAAATCGAGAGAGCTCGCGCACCGTCTTGTGGTAGCCGTGCTGTAGAGGAGAACAACTGGAAAGCGAGACATCCGGACATACAAACGATATTCGGCCCAAGTTGAAGCATAAATAGAACTTCGTTCGTTCGATAAGTAAAACAGTAAGGTACTAAATTAGTCCCTTAACAGTCTTTAGAAATAATTTAGGATTATACCTACGTGTTACGCATTTCCCATATTTTCAAGAAAAAATAAATATGATTAATGGACAGCTTGCGATTGTGACAAGCTGAAGGCTGGGAAAATGTTTAAATTTCCGCTTAAATAGTGTAGGTGTACCTACTCATACTACGCCGCAGTCTGGCTCCTGGTACGATGAAATGTTTGCGTTGCGCTCGGTCGGCTAGAGGTCACTTTAACCTGTCTGACCTCTGTGCTGTCTTTTTCTCGCATTAAAGAGTACCTAGGTTTCATTGACAATAGAAAGATAGGGGTAGCCTGCATTAGCTCGCCGGTGGAGTGAGCGAGACGGTATGTTTATTGGTAAAATGAATTCGAGCTGCGTTATGCGAGTTAGTTCAAGTAAAGTGTTAAGACTCGATAGATCGTATTAAGTGTAACGTATTTGAGTTGCGGCGGCTGCTTTTCGTTGACAATTCTTTAACGCTTTCACTGCTACGGACCTGCCTAACAGGCGCCTACGCCGTAGTCGCTTTCCGCTAAATGCGGGGAAAACCACGCGATCGGCTACGAGCGTATAGTTTAAGCAATGACGCGTAATATTGGTGTCCGACAGGCAACCGGATAGCTCGAGGTATTTGAGCTCCCGAAGCGTTGTGGAACTGCCCTGTGCAACCCAAACTGAGCCGATTTGGAATGGAGCGGAAATCGGAGGGGCGGTGAAAAAAAAATCGAATGTTTAGATCAGCATTTCATTATATAAACATACTAAACACTTTGCAACCGCCGTTTCAAACGGCTGCCTCGCAACAAAAAAAAAAATATTTTTTTCTATTTCCACCTCATGTCCAATGTCATTTACGCTTTCATTCATCGATTATCAAAGTAATAGTAGACGTTAAACAAAGAAAGATAACTTTCCGAGTTAAAATTAATAAACCGTAATACCCGTGTTTAAGTTAAACAAAATTATGAGTAGGCGTCTTAGGCGGGTAAAAATAGACGGTGAATCAACATATTTAGGTTTGGTTCACAGCGCTGACACAAAGGCGGCTTTGGCGTTATATGTTGCTTTTTTAAGATGTCTTATTGTATTGACATAGACTGTTACTATTCAGAGCAATGACGCGTAGTTGAGTGTCCAAGAGGCAACCGGATGTCTCGCGGTATTTCAGCTCCCGAAGTGTTGTGGAACCGCCCGTGCAACCCAAATTGAGCAAACTTGAACTGGGGCGAAATTAGAAAAAAAATATGTATTTTTTTCGTTGCGAGGCACCCGAAACAGCGGTTCCCTGAAAGTGTGCACACTGTTTATAAAATGAAATGCTAGTCTAAATATAATACCTGGCGATATTTCTTTTTGACCCCACCTCCAATTTCTGCTTCAGTCCAAGTTGGCACAGTTTGGGTTGCAAATGGCAGTTCCGCAACGCTTCGGGAGCTCAAATATCGCGAGCCATCCGGTTGCCGCTCGGACACCGAAATTTCGCCCCATTCCTTTAACTATACGGTATGAATATGCGTCCATGTCCATATCACTAGAGAGTTATATAGGTGTTGTCTTGCAGTAACATCGACTTTATGCAAAGTCAGCGCTCTTTATTGAACTAGAGAGCGAAGCGAACGAAGTTCTCTTCTTCAGCTTGGCCTAAAATTCTATCGTATGTCCGGATGTCTAGCTAGACATCCGGAGGGGAACAGCTGTTCCCCTCTACAGGTCTTACCTATTTCATAGAATTATTATGTCTATTCAGTTTTTCTAAAACTTAAACAAGGTTTTTTTTTTAAAGACTCGCAGAGCCATTTTAGTTCTTAATACTTTTAAAATCGTCATGCAAAATATTAGGATTGAATAAAAATACCGACAACTGAAATAAAGTCCTAAACCGCACTAACAAACTAGAATACCAAGTCAAAGATGCCTCAAATAAAACAAAATGACCATCGCCTAGCTCCTCCGAATGCACCTTAAGCGAGGTATAAAGTGCACATTGTAAACAATAAGCAAGCCCTCGCACGCAACAAGTCGATCGAGCGGCACCTACCTCCTAGTGAGCTATTCCATCTCTGCGAATACCGCCTCGAAAAGCCTATCTACTCTCCCACAGGATTCTATAGCTTCCCCATTCGAAATTACTCCTTGGGTCCACTGCATTAATGTGCAGCTTGTTTTCAAACAATGAAAATGTTGACATTTGAAGGTCAAAAGATTACGCCTGGCAATAAACCTAAAGAAAAAACACTGCACACCATGTTGTCATTCTAATCTGCACCTTCACGCTTTCGGCCTGCGTCATAGTCACATACTACGTCATACTTATGCATACAAACATATACAAATAGTATTGTACCATGTCCGTAGCGCGCGAGAGAGTCCGCGGCGCTGTGTTCCGGGTACAGTTGGTCGCTCGCCGGCAGCGGTGGCAGGTCAGCAATCATCGTAAGTAATAGTATACTGGTAGGGCTGCACTCTGCGACGCGACCTCGAAGCGGCCTCGAGCGCTGCGCAGTGGCGACTGGCGCGCAATTCGCGACGGAGGGATGGGAAGCCCGGACGCATGCGCCCAGAAAACGCGGGAAGGATCTTCTAGAAGCGACTTCCGCAAACATATTATGGCGGTGTTTAGGCGTCTCCCTGCCGCTCTAGACAGTGTTGCTTTCTGAGTCTGCGGGCCTAAGACGCAATATTGATAAAATTGACGCGCTATAAAATTACTGCGTAGTTCACAGTAATTAATGGCGTTGTAGCAATAGGTGGGTTTTAGTCTAGTCAGAGCGTTTTTTCCCCTAGGAAATAATGTTTTAGATAAAAATTAAATACCGTTTAATATTAACCTTATATATAATACTTCCATATGCACGAAAATATTCAACATTAACAAAGCTAAAATATAGTGATACCACTTTTATGAGAAAAAGAAATTATTCGTACTACGTACTAACTATTTTGGGTACATATTCAACAGGCGTACAAATTAGTCATCACTAGGGAAAGCGACAAGGTATAGCTATATGCTCACAGTTCTGCTTTGAGCCCATAAGTCAAAGAGTTGCAGGTGGAGACTACAATTTAACTTGAACAATCGTTTTTAAGAGCCATTTTTTGTACAATAAAAGCCTTATAGAATTTCTATTAAATAACTAATTAATGTTCCTGTTACTGAGTCGATTGATTCCTATTCTAAGCATTAATAAATATTAAAATAAATGTGAAAGGTAATGGTATGGGAATGACAGATGTCAACGAAAAGTGTTTCGTCGGCATCTGTAATTCCCACAAATTTTATTATTTTCTATTGGCGTTAGCGCTTGTCGATTGTAACCTTGTCTACGGCCCCAGATATATCGGAGCGGCCAAAGTGCTCTAAAATGTCTGAACTGAACTCGTCTCTATATATTGTCGAGGCATTAGAAACGTGTCCAGATATTTGTTAGCACTTTGGGCGCTCCGATATATCTGATGGCGACTGTACCTACCTATAAGAACATCGTTGCCTGCATATAAGTGTCCTGTGTTTTAAAGTAACTTCCATACACTGAGTCCGGGCGGAATTGGAAAGCATTTATTTTCTGAAGTAAAAACTAGACGATAATTAACATTAACTAAAGTATTTGTGTTATGTATAGTATTGATTTAGCCTTTATTGTACCCAATACATACATATTTCCAAGCTTCCACTATATCTATTCAAGGTTAGCTGGAAGAGATCCCTTATAGGGATAAGTTCGCCTTTGTACTTTGATCTATTGTGTGACATGTATATTCCTTAACCTGTTATTGTGTACAATAAAGTGCTTACATACATACATACATACATCATTATAAATATATAAATACATACTTATTAAGAGACAATCTTACACAAATCGAACTAGCCCTATAGTAGGCTCAATAAGGCCTGTGTTATATATATATACTAGACGACTATATATATAATTGATATAAATACTTAAAACGGAAAACATCCAAGACTCAGAAACCAATATTCATGCCAATCACACACATACTTGCCCTTAACGGGATTCGAACCCAGGACCTGAAGGCAGCTTTAGTATACCGGTCGACCTTTACCCGTAAGGCTAACCAGTCGTCAAATAAAAATAAATAATGATAATGATATAAATTATGATGTTAATGATGCAATTCGTCTGGTACAAAATACCTATTCGTTTCATTGACACGCCGATTCAATCCGGTTCTAATTTTATTACCATAGTATAAGTTAATAACAGTATTAAAATTTAATGAACGAGGGCTTTCTTTATTTATCATTTAAATTCCAATTATGGCGTCCGAAGCCCAAAAGACATCGCAAAGTCGCAAACTTGATGACTTTTACCATAACAATCAAACTCCCGGCGCCGAACGGAGCTTAGTAACTTCTTTGGTCCCGTCGCGTTGTGGTATCTCTTCCTTGAATTATACAGATTTCCATACCTAGATAAATGATTATTATATAAGGGGACAATCTTACACAAATCGACCTAGTCCCGAACTAAGCAAAGCTTGTACTATGGGTACTAGACGACGAAAAACGTACTTATATAGATAAATAAATACTTAAATAGACAGAAAACATCCAAGACTAAGAAACTAATATTCGTACTCACCACACAAATAAATGCCCTTACCGGGATTCGAACCCTTGACCTGATAATAGGACCGAGATAGAGGATAGAGCCGAGGAGAGGAGAGGATAGAGCTGAGGAGAGGATAGAACCGAGGACCTCTTGCTTCATAGGCAGGGTCACTACCAACTAGGCTGAAGCGGTGGTCTCGTCGTATATATTGATAATAAAGAACAAAGTTTATAGCTTTTGGGATGTATGTCGCTATATTTTATCCCGTGGCTGTGCCTAGGTTCTCTATAATATGCGAACAGAGACGTGCGGTCAGCTAGTTTTATTATACATGCAAAGCGTACAATGCAGTCAACTGACTTGAAAAAGGAGGTTATGTATCAATTTAACTTTTATTACCGGTGCACTTTACCTCAATATCTTGGCTATTTGTAGAGCGATTTTGTTTTTTTTTTACTTATTCAAAATAAAGAAGAATGGGAATGAAAGAGAAGAAGGGCCAACAATGGGGCAGTAGAAGTGAATGAATGGAAGTCAAAATTAAAAGGTGAATATGTGGTTGCATAATTAAATAGACACTTGTATAAAGAAGGAGAGGAGGGTTATGTTCTTCGAGCGTATGTATGTAGGTATGTATTGTATGTGTCTATTTCTTATTCTTTGGCACGCCCTGCAGCCTACACCGTTTGTCGGATTTGGACATCTGAGGTATCCTTGGATTCCTCTTAATCGTGAAACGGGCAAGAAAAAGCAATTGCGTTTTTAGAAAAATCTTTTTATTTGACTTGTTTCAATATGTAGTACTAAGGTACTGTGAGTTAACGGTGTTCTAGAATTCTCATAACACCAACCTGACTAACCACTAAACCTCAGTAGCTCCATCAACGTCAGCACATCGACTCACGCCCTAAACGAATGTAACTCCAGATAACATCTGTATTAAGCCTTAACTCAACTCGAGGGTTTTTATCCACAATCCCTATGAATCCTCGGTTCTTGAAGGTCGTTTTGCATGACCGAGATCATAGATATGGCCCTAATATAAATGTAGTGGCTCTTTTACGAGCCACTCAACGGCTCGGCTTCAGAGATAATTTGCCTTGACGTGTGATAAAATCTGTAGGACCTTATTTTGCACGCATTGTATATTCCTAACAGTGGTTTTAAACGTTAATGCGGACGCTTATTTCGTAAATGCTGATTATGTGATGAGGAGAGACAGGTGGGAGCGGGTAATTGCATTTGGGCGAGGAAAAACGGCTTTTGAGGAAGTTTGCGAGTGCGTATACTCAAATGTCTTGTTTGGGTCCGCACCATAACTTTGAATTTAAAAATTCTTCGTCAAGGGTCAAGAAATTTCGTATTGGGATTGTGAATTTTCACTTCCTACTACGCACTCTTTTGTTTCTAACTCAAGCTGCTATTCCACCGGAGGGCGAGACGAGACGAGGCGAGGCGAGAATTAAAATACTAATGGCTAATTGACAATTCTCTCCTCGCGCATTTTCGGTGAAAATAGTAAGTGCCATAAAAATTCAATGCTCGTCTCGCCTCGCCTCGCCTCGCCTCGTCTCGTCTCGTCTCGCCCCTCCGGTGGAAAATCAGCTTTAATGCGTAAATGATAGACTAAAATTGTGGTGCCAACTCAACGAATCCTTAAATCAATAAAGGGTCCGTAACGTGCAATTTAATCCTTGAAGTATCCGCAGTCTATATAGGTCGTTACCTATAAAGGTCGCTTCCGTTTCAAATAGGTAAGTGTCGCATAAGTATTTCATGATGAACTGACGGTGCAATTTCCGGGTTTAATCGCTACAATACCTCTCGAGCCTAAAGCCTCTATTCAGATTACCCTCATCGACCCAATTCAAGCGAATTTGGTTCAATCGCGCCTAATCAGTGCTGCCCTGACATTTACGCGACATGGTAGACATGATTTAATTGGCTCTGAACCGGCTGCGGTTATATATGGTCTTATTTACATAAACGTTACTTTCCCAGTTAACCGATTCTCGGATTTATTGAGAGGTGGCTAGAAAAGCAATTGAATTTCATTCTTATAGAGTAGAAAATATTTTTTTCTTAGAATTGCTTTAGGTAGTAAACACTTCTATGAAAACTCGAGCAAGCCCGTGAATGTGGGCGCGGAACCCTCACGTCAAAGCGCATCAAATGAATGTGAGTATAACCGTAATAAATCTATGAACGCGATATCTTTCTGTCGCTGTTCAGACAAATATATATCCGACTTAACCGTGTAGGTATAGATGCCGTCAAACTTCTTGAACATGCGGGACGAAGTGGAGGGGCAGCTCGCCGGTACAATTCGCCTTTGCGCAGGCAAGGTCAAGTGTTCAAGAAGTTTGACGGCATCTGTACTAGATTAGTATAGATTTATTTATTACTCGATAAAATTTAAAATATAAATTTGCATACATGTCAAGATTACAAGAACTTCTACCATGTTCGTCAAATTGAATAATAAAAACTTGAGTCAACTGTAAATACAATATATTATATTATTCTATCTCCCGAAGGATCGTCATTCATTATTACACACAATGATATTTTCACCTCACCGGCTCGAAAAGGCTTGCTTTATCGCTCAAAATCTGCGCCCAAAAGTCCATTTTATCCGCTAGCGTGGAAAGAGTTTTTGAATTTGGAACGTGACGGTCGATCGCGAGACCCAACTTTTTTCTATACAGAATGAGAGGTGAGTTCAGAAACTGTTGGTGTTATGCCAATAATAAATTGTTATTATTTTGATAAAATAAAATTAATAATACTTATTCTCTCTTAATTAAGTGGGTACATACGAAATATTAACATTTAGACTGACTTATAAGGATAAAATACGAATAAATAATTTTAAAATGTCGTTTTATTTTTCTAAAAATTTCGCGTCTTCCAAATTTGGAACGCACCGTTTGAAAAGTTAATTTAAGAAAAAACTCATATAAGTTTAATTTTGTTTTGTTCTAAAGCCACAGATAGTAAAACCAAAATAATTGTGGTTATTTATAGATTTTAGTGCAGAAGCTATACATATGTGAATTTTGATGCCTGCTAAGTTAGCGGAAAAAGTGAAATAAGCGTATTTGAGTCTTAGTTTAAACCGTGAGTACCCAACAATACTTTGACTTTTTTAGTGTAGGTAAGCGTGAGGTTATTTAAAGATGCAAAAATATTTATGTTACATTTGATAATTATAAAATGCTAGATCTTGATGAGATGTAAACAAACATTTATTGAAAATGAGTATAAGGTCCAAATTACTTCCATTACATTTACTTACCTACAATTTTCCTCGCGGTGGTGAGGTGAAAAATTGTGTGTTTCGCTCGGCAGCAAAATTGTTTGGCGTCTCGTGCCTTGAAAGCCTCGCTATGCTCAGGATTGTACTTTTGAACCATTCGCTTCGCTCATGGTTCAATTTTACAATCCTTCGCTAGCTCGGCTTTCAATACTAAGCACTTGCGCCAAACAACAACTTTGCAGCCTTGCATAACAAATAACTATTACAGGCCAGGTATTTATTGTTAGGCCGATATAAACATAACTACAAAAGAAGAGATTACCTGTGCCCGCGGAGCCTCCTGGCATTCTGTCTATGTCAATTCCGCTTCCTGTCCGGGCTGGATTTAAAAAATAAAGCATAATAGATTTACGTGATAGATTTCATCTTTCGACGCGAGAAACACACTCTCCAAATAACAAATTCCTTAATGAATTTAATTTGTTTGAAAATATACTAAACCAAACAGGATTAAGTTTATGAAAACCATTTATATTATAACCAGGGTCGGGATATTAATTACCTGGAGACGGAAGTTATAGGGTAAAGTCCGTTGAGTAGTTGCTTCGACGACTTGTAATCCCTCCTCGAGATACATGTAACTATCATCATTTGAACGAGTAAAGCATTCGATTAGACATTCGATTGTAATTTTTCAACAGCCGTGCTGAAAAGGACTTAAGAAGGGTTGAGGTATTAAAGATTCACGTCTGTAATTCTGTTGGGTGTGTTATAACCTTATAACACTTCCCTTGAACTGTTTTTAACTCGTTCACGTGCACATGCCAGCGTGGGCACTAGGTACTGCCCGGTCCCCTCTCATTCAAGAGAGGAGGCCTGTGCCCAGCGGTGGGACGAATATAGGCTGATTTATTAATATTATTATCACGTGCACAACGTCCATAGACGTCACAACATAAAACTTAACTACGACTTAATTCGAGGTACCTTACGTGAACGTGTACACGCATTATTTCCTGATGGTGTTACAAAAAATACCTTTAAGCTATTTTGAGAACTGTTTTCGTCCCCCTTCTATTCGTCCTTTTGTGCTAATTAGTCTATTGTCTCTTGAAAAGTACCTAATGCTTTGAAATATCCACCAAAGTTATTTTCAATGATTTAAACTATTGTTAAATGTTCTGAACATAAAGCGCATATTTAAACAAATTACTTACTAAATGGGAGCAGGCAGAATTCAGTGATAAAATCATCCTTACCTGTAAAAAAATAACATATGTAAACATTTAACAAAATCTTAACGAAGTTAACGAACTATGTCGGCCAATTTACATAAATGCGAATGTTTGCGCGAAACAACAGATAGCTGTAATGGGGTCGGGTTGCGAAATAAAAGGTACCTATGGCGGATAAATCGCGTTCTGTCTAAAAGTTACTAAACTCCAAACGAATATTAGGTTATTCTTTCAAAAACCAACGTTTGATCCCACCTATTCGTAGGCTTGTGGTTTGCTAGAATACGAAAATGATCTCAGTAAACCCTTAAGTGAAACACTTAGCTATATAATTAATTATAGACTCCTTAACTCAAAAAATCTTTAGAATTTAAGATTACTAGTTAAGAAATATGTATGCTTTTTTAAAAAAAAAATCAGTGAAATAAACAGATAAATTTTTTTTTTTAGCTAAGAACCATCTCGAAAAACTTTTGATTAATACTGGATAATACCGCACTCATATCGCTTCATCCGTTTGGGAGCTAAGATGCTATAGACTGACACACCGATACGCGTGTTAAACTTTATTACACCCATCTTTTTGCGTCGGCGGTTAAAAATATACATTAATTCCATTAGGTAGCGCCCCTCCCCGCATTGCGTAATATTTTGTGTTAATCGAACTTTCGTGAGACGGTTTTAAATAATATTAGTAAGTCCACGGTTTAACTCATGTATTAAATTTCACTACGGGCGTCACGTTTCGACCTCTTCGGGAGTTCTTCTTCAGGATGAGTGTTTTTCGCGGCAATGGTGTTTGAAGCAGTCCCAGCGGCAGCGCGCAAACCCTATTATTCCTGACTTGAAGTGGACAGTGTGTCATGACAATCCCGTGGACGCAATGAGAATCGGAGTATTTTAGATTGTATTTTCCAAAGCATTATGCTTGGAGTGCGTTTTGATGGAATGAGAATAGTCTCATGAAATTTTGTGATAAGGTTCAATAATTATATATATGTTTATTTGTTGATTCAGTTTTTTTTTAACCCCAAAAAAACCGAGTCACTAGTATTAAAATAGGTCTAACGGAAAACTCGATGTCCGTAATCACAGTATTTTTTTATTTGATTTAATACATTGGTATAATATAAATAAATAAATAAATAAATAAATAAATTTATTTATTAGGTAGGTAGTTTACGTTAGGTAGGTCAAATCCAACACTAACCTTTAGCCACGTACGAATTATATAACATACGAGTTCCATCAATAGTGTATGTCACAAGTTACCAAAACTTTATCCCTAAGATACTTAATAAGATGAATAATCGACTCGATAAAGGGCAGCAAGAGATTTAAATAGGTAGTTCTGTCGAACGTGTTTGAAAACATCAAATAGGTACCTACATAGAAAATGTGGGTAAAATCATGAATTACCTTACTCGCTTTCAGTAAGCGTTAATAAAAAGGCAACATTGTAAATTTCGTCTGTATTTTTCGCCTCTCGGCCCGTGTTGTTCAAACTTCGTTCGTAGTCAGGTTTGTTCCAAATAATTAAATTTACTAGAAGCCTTTTCGCCTTGATTAAATTAGAATTAATGATGATGACGAAAGCGTGGCGAATGTTCTTAATTTAGAGAACATTTTTTGTCCGTCGAGTTATTGGTGGGAAAGTTAGATTTTAGTGGACTTCAATCAAACACGTTTCACGACTCCGAGATTGCCCAGAAA
Source organism: Epinotia demarniana (assembly GCA_945867215.1). Classification (NCBI taxonomy): domain Eukaryota; kingdom Metazoa; phylum Arthropoda; class Insecta; order Lepidoptera; family Tortricidae; genus Epinotia; species Epinotia demarniana. Next base: position 9,415,717 of record OX244274.1, read on the forward strand.
CCGCAGAGGGGAGGAAATAATTGGATCAGTTTGGGTTTCTCTGGTCTAACAATTGCCTTTTCAATTGAAAAAAAGGAGTTAATTTGAGGGTAAACGTCTACTGTCGCTAGGTCCAACTGATGCTTAACCGTGTATGCATTACGCATCCATCATTTAGGTATGTTACTTATTTGGTAATATTACGAGTGATTCATTCATTTGTGTTCAGCATATGTCTTTATTACGCAGCTACATCCCTGTGACTGGAACATTTTTGTCCTTATGTTTTTCATAATATAAGGATGTGAAGATAGCGCCTAAGATCTGCGTAGATTTTTACAGGACACTGTGAATGCTATGTCTAACAGCAACATTATAGTTCTACTCTGCAGTGATACTGTAAAGTAAATAGCCCTGTTTTAAAGGCAAATTGGAGCCTTCCTTACTTCGAGGCCAGAAAAACATCTATTATGCCCCAGACGAAAGTAATTAGGCAGGCCGTCTCGCAAATGGCTGGTTCCATAAAAAGACAACTGAGCATTTTACAGGCCCTTGCCAGAATAGAAAAGATTACAAATCAAATACTTCATATTAAATTTGGAGAAGTGCCGTGAAGCGAGATTTCCAAATCCGCTCGCGTCAAACTTTGTAACAGTCTGCATAACTTCTTAACGGACTTCCAATTCGGTAAGAAGTAAGCTTTTTACGAGCTTTCTATTAACCTCAAATGTATGTACCTTACTAACTATGTTTATGGAAAGGTAACTATAGTTTGGATGATAATTCAATATAACATCGGTAACATCGAGCATCGCGCTGATCTGCCGATGGAGACAGAAGGTGGACATGGGAATTGGGAATTGAGTACTTAACCGAGGTAGCCCCGTTGAGTTTGGGGTCGTTAGAATCGTCTCAATGAGAATGATGATCGTATACAGAAAAGTACAGTGGGCAATAAAAGTTTGTAACATAAATGTTTTTTTTTGACAAAACTTATTAACTGTTACGTGTCTCAACTACCTTTCGGCGTTAATGAAGATCTTATTCTATTCGTTAAAATAAAGTACGCGTTAATACCCGTCTGTGTGTTATTTACGTTTATAAAAGTAGGTAGGCAGCGATAGGATTTAACTCATCGAATGATCGTGTACTTTATCTCATGAAAAGGCGTTGTTTCCCAATAAATGGATGTTTCAACGAAATCGTTGAGCCATGTCGAATTGTTTATGTTCTTATTCAGATTTGTATTCTCGCGCATGAATAAAATATGTACCTATAGGTACAAAACAATGTTCATCACATTTTGATGATGATAAAGAGACGCGTATTTTTCTTGTGAAAATCCGTCGCTCAGGTGTAATTGTTTTGCAATCAATAGAAATTTATCCGAACGGCTCCTCAGCTTAGCTTCCATTGTTCTTGGCAAGTTATAAGTAAGGATCAGAGGGCAGGAAGCGGCCCATATCGATTATGTTTGCTTAGGGAGCGCCCAACTTAAACCATATTTCAAACCAGATATCGACACTGTTTACGCGGGTCCTTAGCCACTTGGATTTATATTATAGGCTTGTTTTAAGGTTGGTGGTTGTCTATAGAGGTATCTTAGTGCTAATGTATGGAAATTAGTGTACTTGTGCCAACAAAGAAGACGAGAAAGGCAAAACAACTACACTTTCACAACTCACGATATTGTATGAGGATATGTTGATTAGTAATTGTAATTTCCAACGCGCAACTGCTCTGAAAATCAGGAAGGAATAAAAGGCGTTTTTATTTCGTTCGCTGGGTGGAACGTTGATAGAAATAAAAGTTACTAAGTGATGCTAAACTGCCACGGAAATTATTATGAAGCATTGCTAGATTAAAAAAACGATTGGATTATAATTGGGTCCTTATTCGAATTTTCAGGGACTTTACGACTGCTTTGTAAGAAAACACTAGCTGCCTGTGCGGCTGCGCCCGCGTAATAGTACAAACAACCCAGATGCAGCCCGGGATTAAATATAGTCTATGGTCACCCCATGGTGAATTTTATACACCAGTGAAAAATATCGCACAAAATAGTGTAGGAGCGAGTAGTTCTGGAACCCCCTACATGCAAACTTATGTGTACCTATTTCACAAAATGTACCTCTTTATAATAAGAACAGATAATTATGAAACAAACACTACTCATTAGATAAAAAATGTGGTGGCAATATACAATAGACTAAGACCGTTATGGTATTTATTGTACGCGAGATGACATATCAACCCAGCTAATGGAGCACGGAAATACGAATGCGAGCGACAGACGGCCAATTACAAAATCATTAATAAACACCTAAAACCATGAGGTGGTGAAATAATGAAGCGGGCACGACCACGCAAATTGCTGGCCGTCCGAACGGGCCATTTATTCATACTTTCGTAGCAGTTTTTCAGCCACGGCTGACCGATAGCGATTCCGACAACCTTCGGGTATTTGTTGGTTTATTTTGTAGATTGAATGACAACATTTTGAACAGATGGCGAGCTCAATGCCTGCAAATGTGGGACGCGGTGTAAAACACTAGGAAGTGTTCCTAGTATTCCCCTTTTTATTAGCTATTTCATAAAGGGGCTTGGTTTTGAATGTTTTGAGTGGATAATTTTCGGTTACTCCTAGACTGTGCCGCGTCTTCTTGTTTGAAGATCATAATAAAATGAGTTAAGACTCTTCGGTGCAGCTCTCGTATAGTGTTCAAATGATGCTCGATCAATGATCGTGTAATAAAAAAAATCCTAGTGTTGAATCCACTTATGTATCTATTCGACTGTGTTTTTTTATCAATACTAACCGGACAAAATAATCTAAGTATGTCTATTTTATTTATTTGTATTTTCTCGTTGTCTCTTGTCATTCAAATGTCATGGTTCTACTGAAAAAGTTTCGCTGTGTTAGGTTTCTCCGCCATTTCTCTTTTATATTTTCAAACTGCAACTTATTGATTCCTTTTCGGCCCCAACGGGTTCCCTTATTAATTTTGTTTCGTCTGTTTGTCTATCTATCTTCCATCCTCAGTGCCAGCGATTGCAATTTATCACCTATCGAGGTGGAAATTTATTGGTTTGTTTCTTAAAACACCGCCGTTGCCGACACAAATACAAGGTAATAAAGTATTGTTCGTAAAACAGACACCGCCTTACGCCTTTACGTATCGATACATGCATAAGTTAGAGCCACTAGAAGAATTGTGGGAACAAATACAGTATCAGTATAAATAATAAAGGAGCGTTCATATGTACATAAAAAGGATTTTTACGTATTTTTTTTGTGAGAAATGTTGAATCAATACTAATAATGTAATATACCCGTAAGTGTAATATACCCTCGGCAGTCTCCACGCCATACGCATGATGTTTAAAAAATCAAATATTTTGGAAATAGAGTAGGCTTTTTTTTCTTTAAAATTTAAGGTAAGTGGCATCACTCTATTGAAAAAGAGGATGCCCTTTAATAGGGCTTTGGTTGAACGGACAAGTTTGTAAAAGTAAAAATTCGTATAAAACAGAACCCTTTGCCAGCATCTGCCCATATTTTTCGCTTATATAAGTGGCTTTCAAAATAACTTGTACCACTAAATGTCGTCGTAAATGACACTGTCGCGCAACACCGATGTGTCATAAAAACGTATGTCATGTCTGATGTCTATAGCGGTTGGAAGATGCTATTGCTGAGTACCAATGCTATTTTACGACAAGATATTTGGTCTAGTTAAAGCGATCATTATATAATTACTGTGGCGAGGAGGATGAAAACTAAGACCATATACAACCCTGTACTTATACGCGGGGCCTCCATCTGTATAAGTTAACACCTGACGCTGTCACGTGGTTCGGGACCCTGCATGTGGTTATATATTTTTTATTGCATGAAACGTTTATTATGTACCTATACACGCCATATGATTAAATAAATTATAACTAATTGCCCTCTTATTGTAAAATATATTTTGTCTCAGTTTGTCCCTTTGTTATAACTTATAACAACATATCAATATATCAAATTGACTGGAGTAATTTTCAGACTAAACTTGTAATGTCGTTAATGTAACCTAAAAATACTCAATATTATTAGAGTAAGTATTCCTACAGATAACTTGTTTTGAAATAGCTGATGGACTTAATTTTGGCTAGTACTTAATCGAGTTTGTTTGCCGCTAATTCATACCTACCAACAATATTTTGCGGCAAGAAAAAGGTAAAAGTATGAAAAAGACAAATGGTATACATATATTCATCTGTCACGCTTATTGAGATTTGTGTACAGTCGTGTATAGTTAGTAGCAGAGAGGGTAGCCAAATATTTCGTAACACACCCTTATTCTTACAGTAATAAAGACGTGTACCGAAATATTTGGCTACCTTGGCTGCTAGGTACTAGACGCTGACTGTACCTACGACCATTTCGTCGTAGGAAACCACAATGTTAATAAACGTGGTCAAGCGGACATCGTTTTTTGTCGATTTTTGAACCCCATTCAGTATCCTGTTTCCTTGTTTGGACCCTCCCGGACTAATAAAATAACTACCGTCATCCAATGGTTAGAAAGCCCCCCCCCCCCCCCCCCCCTATTTTCAAAGGACGTATTTATGAAGAGCCCCTAAGTAGCCAGAGGAAAATATAAATTTACGTCACACCTGGCCATGATGCAAGTTTTACTGCACGCTGCGCATACGGGAAAACTCGCATTGTGGCCAGGTGAAGACGTAAAATTTTGTACTCAACACGGGCGGTAATTCGTAAAGCCTCAGAGCGCATATTTATGAACACCTGCGATCTGGGGCATTCACGAATTCACCGTCCTAGTTACGTTATGTACTATTACTCTATAATACCATAGTGCAATGCAAACTACCCACGCACACATTTCTGATTACAAACTGAGGGTAGTATCGTAGGGTAAATTACACATAAGTATACCTAGTTATTCTAATATAATCTCATATTAGGCAATCACGGAAATCGCAGACAACATTAGACATTTTAAAACTAACTCATTATAAAGACAGTTAATCAACTCTTAGTTGAACTTAGTCATCAATCAATAGTCAAGACAAAATATTAGATTAAACAATGGATGAATTAAAATAATTGGATTTAGGAGAGCTGATTGTTTAAGACTACTAATGAATGATGTTTAGGCTAAATATGGACAATATTTTAGAAGCGGCTGAATATTTGAGGTACTAATACTCATCATAAATACATTTTGGTTTTGCTTGCGAAAATAGCTACAGCCTACAGGTACCTGCTTATTGGGTCTGAAATCAATTTTCTCCACAGACAACGCTGCCAATGTATGGTAATAAGTTTTTGTTTTACGACCTGTATTCCTGTACGGTCGGCATCAAAGATCTGTTAACACTTTTGCATCTTATTCCTTAGTAATAAGGCGGGAACCTGAATATTGACTGTACAAATACAAATATTATATTATTCTAGGCCCCGAAAAGGATAGTCATTCATTACTTCATTACACACATAATATTTTTTTAACTATTAATATGTCAAAACACATCAATCATTTCAAGTTGTTGTCACTTTTAAATACGAATAATAATAATATTTCATAACATTGGTAAATATAAAGTTAACAAAAATCAATGACAATTTAAGAAAAACTAAATACGTACACAATAAAAAGTCATTTCCATGTACTCGTTAACGGAGTACCGAGGGTTATCCAACAAAAACAAATCTCAGTTTTCGCCTTGTTTGAATATCGTAATAAAAAAAAAGTGGCTTGGCAATCACACGTAGTTTTAGGTATGCAAAAATCCATAAATGCAGTATTTTATTGTGATTGCCAAGTTGCAGAATTGTATTCAGCAAGCAAATAAAGATTAATAAGAATGCCTGAGACTTACGAAATATCTCACAACTTTTTACAGTGGAAGAGTTTCGAGACTTGGCCTCTTTTTTACATGGGATGTTTTTATGGGATACAAGTTTTGTTTCACGAACTATATATATATATGTCGAATTGTGATGGCGGCTCCAACAGTTAGCAACGATGTTTATAATTTTAAAGTGGGTAATCTTATGTAAACAATCGGTTGTTGTTTGATCGCTGTCAACTGGTAGTGACTCCATTTGACAGTTAACGTAATTCATTCGATTTTATTTGCTGGTAACACCCTGCTGGTAAATTGTGATTTAAATGGCAATGTTATGTTTAGAGTTAAGTTGGCCAACCTGTAGACTAATGTCCGGTGGTTCTTTATTCTGATTGGCTGTCGATTGTAATTTTATGTTGGTACACTGGAAACCCAAGCGTTGGGCTGATATCTTGACGCTGATTGGTTAAACAACTTTGTCCCTCGCTTGGACATGGCTCTTGGCGGGAATCGGTATCTAGCTGGCGGGAATAAACCGCCATGGCAGGACATTCTGTATTGAGCGCTTGTACGAATTAGACGTTCTCGCCAAGAGACTTGTCGGTTTCCGATCTAGTGCATACCTAGGTACCCTAGTATAATGTTAAGGTCTATGGCAAATAAATAGCTTACCGTTAATAGTTGTGTGAATCCGATTCGATATTTAGTTTAGTGTTACTATTAACTATCTTTTAACTATGTGAATGCGAATAAAGCATAAATGGTATATTTCGTCTGATTTTTATTTGCAAACGTGATAGGAAGTCCGTCGCCATGCCCGATATCCCAGAAGAAGCCCAATTACCCGCTCCGGTCAACCATTTCTCCTACATATATGACATCAGCACGAAAGTCGCTACAGTGATCGCTATTCTCAGGACTGAAAGATTCAGATTCTAAGTGTTCTAATTATAAAGATATGGATAGTCTAACTCGCGAGCGAAACGGATCATATCTGAAGGGTCTACGGAAAGAACATGTCTAGTCACATTGACAACATTTCGAGATATTGCGGTTTTTAAGTTTAGAATGATTCAATTAACCATACGATCTTCGCGATTGCGAAAGTGGATTTATATTAATGTTTACAATTATAGCAGAAGGTGTAGGTTCGTTCGAAGGGGTTAGTTCGTTGAGAGCTCTACATTTTGAGATTAAAATCTCATTTTTTGAAATAAGTGACTAGACATATTTTTTCCGTGGACCCTTCATCTATACACCGCAAGTATTTTGTTGCAAGTTAATTGACAAATCGTTCGTCGAGTTCAGTCGTTTAGCTTTTACTAATAATTCTTGGAAGAGTCAATCGAGGTAAATTGGATTTATACATTCGTTTAAGTGCCAATTATAAGACATTGATTGAATATCAAGAAATGTTTTTCCTTCTCGATAGTTATTGAAGTCAACTAAGTGATGTCGTTATCAAATTGAAGTTAACTAAACTTCAATTTGTTAACGACTTCACTTAGTTGACTTTAGTTGTAATATATTGTTTATAAATCTGTTTAAAACCGGTATTGTATGGAGTAGGCAGTTAGGCCTCTGCCAGTGATTTATGATTTTTATAAGAAACTAGCTGCCCGGCTTCGCAAGGATTACCCGTTTTCCTGTAGGAATGAAGCATTTTCCCGCGCTAAAAAATAGCCTATGTTCATCAGGGATAACGTCGGCTTTTAATGGTAAAATATTTTTAAATCGGTCCTGTAGTTTCGGAGCCTATTCAATACAAACAAACAAACTATCCTATTTTAATCCAGGCTATGAAATAAATATCTTCGTGCAAAATTGCATCCAAATCGTTTGAGACGTTGAAGCGTGATTGTGTAACAAACATTCAAACGTCTAAACATTCAAACACCAAACTTTCGCATTTATAATATTAGTAGGATTCATTGGGTATTTCAATGTGTGTTCAATTTAAGTCCAATACCAATCTCTAAGCAAATCATTACGAGTATTTCATAGGGCGTAAGGGCTAATCATTTTATGTTGTACGACTGACCAACGTACAGACATAATGATTTATACTTCCCACTAAAACATAGTAATGCAAGCAGGTACTGGTACTGATACGTGATGATATTACTTATATTCTAATCAAATCGAGAAAACAAAACGAAATTCAAACCAACAAATTATGAAACACGAAAGTAAGCCACAAATTAAATTGCAAATGACTAAACGAATAACATCAACAAGCTCATTTCACAAGAGAAAAGGGCGAAAAGTTCCAGATAATGCCCACTAACTATGTAAGAAGCGACCCAAAAAAAAGCATTTCATTTTCTCATTCAAAGTGACGAGACGACGAAAACAAGGAAGGAAAAATAAATAATGGAATCCAATTAACTAAGAAAAGAGGGAGCTGATGGAATACACACACTGAAAGAGACAACTGCGGGATATTAGTGGTTTAATAATGTGATGTGAGTGATGAGGCTGTGCCGCGCTAGTGGGGCTGCGGAGCGGAGGCTGGTAGTGGTAGGCACTAGGTAATGCCTTTACGCTGAGTGATATCCGGAAGGGTTCAGGTTTCCTCGTAACTTTGATTATGAATGTTGATTTCTAAATTGATGATGTTTTAATTGGTACGATCAAATAGTTCAACAGTCGACGTATAACAATTTTACCTGGGATGAATTTAATTTGAATAAATTGATACACCTTCTACCAAATCAATCAACGTAGTTACTTACCCGTTGATAGTTTTGATAAATCCATACCAATATTATAAATGGGAAAGTGTATGTGTGTGTTTGTTTGTTTGTCCGTCTTTCACGGCAAAACGGAGCGAGGAATTGACGTGATTTTTTAAGTGGAGATAGTTGAAGGGATGGAGAGTGACATAGGATAGTTTTTATCCCCTAAGGGGGTGAAATGCGGGGGTAAAAGTTAGTATGGAGCTGCGATATAAACGAGTTCCACGCGCACGGAGTCGCGGGCAAAAGCCATTACCTAATACAAGTTTAGAGTTTAATAATTGCAGAAATAAATTTGTATCGCAAAATTATTTAGAATTAGAATGAAATGAATCGTATCGTGCGAAATTGAAGAATTATTTTTCTATCGACAAAAGTTACAGATAAATTTTAATACCGAATCCCGAATTTTGTGCATACCGGTTTTGAATTCCCCATGAATATTGATAGCTTTGTTCATGACGATTGTTGGCGCGTGTCTGAGTTTTATCCTTGCTGTTTGTTCCCAACATGTTAGTTGATTTATATTTGTGTTGGTTCGCGTTTATTTCCACCAAAGTGCCCGTTTCAAATGTAAATTGAAGAGATCTAGTGAGATTATTACGTTAGTTTACGTTGGCTGTATTTCATTTAATCGTTTTTTGGATATCCACAGCAAAGCATCTCGATAATTTAGGTTAGTTAAAGCGGTTTAGTATTGTGAAGTTTATAATTAAAACTGCTAGCTGCACGTTTGGAATGGCACTGGTGAGTTTTATGTTTTGGTAACTACACCGACGCCGCCCATAAAGCCTTATTGAGAAGAATAAACCAGTCTGTAATTTGTAACAGGAGCAGATTATTAACACATGGATATATACCCATTATCTCAGAAACGAATCACTGAGTTGAAAAATGGTTTGAAGAAACCAATAATACTGAACAAGCTATCCAACCCTACTCCACACTATGGGTTTAATGAAAAAAAAATTACATCCCTACATTGGGTTTAGAAAAGGTAGTTTTAGGTTTTATTCTACTGTTTTGTCGGCGTGGTTGATTTATACCCATGCCGAATTACAGTATTTTAGTAGTAAGAGTTACTGAGCTAAGCCGAAGACGGGTAGACGGACAGACGGACAGATGGACGAACATGGCGAAACTGTAAGTGTTCCCTATTGACCTCGGAACCCTAAAACGTGAAATACGGAGGCTTGAAAGTCCACCCATTGATAATAAATTATGTGTAATTGAGCTGATAAAAGTCCGTAAATATTTATCAGCGAAGCGTTTCATCATATTTAGTATCAAGGAATTTGAATCTAAACGGACTCACTCAAGTGTAAATAAAGTCACGATCCAAAGTGATCCTTAATGTGGCCCTAGAGGTCTTGTCCTAGGGTGACGCGACGCTTTGCGACTAAGAATATTTTTTCTCTCTCTCTTTCTGATAGTTTTATACTACCCCGACGCAAATATCTATATATTTGTGTCTGTCTATGGCATCCTAGTATTCAAACGGCTGACCTATTACTTAGAGTACCATTTTCTTTATCGAAAGTGTTTTCGAGGAAGTTTTATAATTAAACGAGCGAGCGAAGCGAACGAAGTTCTCCGTTTCAGGTTGGGAAAAAAATATATACAACTTACAGGGCCACTAGCGTAAGTAGTAAGGTATCGAGTCGAATCGCGTTTATCGCTTACCTAGCACGACGGGTTATATGTTAGAGAACGACTGAGAAAAATATTTCGTAAAGCTCAAACACAAGAAGAATAAAGAATGTCATGAAAGTGAACGAAGCAAGCAAGGTTTGTCAAGATCGTAGCAAGTGGAAATCCGTAATCTCTGCCTACCCCTCCGGAAAATAGGCGTGATTATATAGATTTGTATTTATGAACATTTCACAAGATAAATCACAGAACGCTTCTAGCACAGGTATTGCCGCGAAGCTGCCATTTCGGGCCAACAAATTTTGTTTACGATGTGGACGATTGCTCTAATGTTCAGTGCGGATTATATCAAGCCCGAAACTGACACTCTATCAATTAATTTCGTCTGCGGCGTACAATTTTCACATAAAGAAACCTATTTTCCCATGCCCATGCAGAACAGAAACAGCAATGAAGTTACAATGTACAGTCAAGCAAAATTAGCTAAGCGGGCCAAATGCTCATTATGACCTACACACGACTCTAATGCCAAGAGTATAAGAACAGTCTATATAATTTTGAGCGTGTTATTTTGCGTAGCTACTTCTGCTGCTGACTGTACATCATATTTGTATTCATGTTTGGAACTCGACTCAATCAACAGAGCTAGAGCGGCAGGTAATGCCATCTGATAGCAAATTCCACGATTTTTTTTTAAATCTCCCTTATCACTTTACTATGTCTAATACTTGTATTGCCAAATACTATAAACCCTATAAGAAGGGTACAAATAAATTTATTTGTAATTTACATATTTGTGTACAACAAAATATGATAAACATGTATAATACTACTAAGTTATTTCTTTTAATTCTAGTATCCCGAAGACATTGCGAAGATCAGTTCCGCATTAGCCGCTTAATTACCGCTCTTGGCCGGAAAGCACTTCTTGCACAAAACGGCTCTTTGGAGTACCTACATTACTGGCCGACAAATTTTGTTTACGCTAGCCGGAATGGCCGGTCTAATTTGTCGTGCGCGGGATTATATTGTGCTGCAAACAGACAGTTTATCATTCGTTGCAGCAGCTTTATAGGCGGGGGGATTATACAGAAGGAACTTCTTTTGATACAATTTAAAGCGTTCTTGAATATCAATCCTGTTCATTATTTTGATTTGTAATTGATAAAATAAATCTGTTAGTTTCTATTAGCAAGTAATTAACAACTCCTCGAGGTAATTTACAATTTCATTGTCTTTTGCATATTTAATGAGCTTCGCGTTCCTTAAATTACAAAAAGACATTATTCGCTTTAAGTAATAATATATTATTCGTTTAAGGGAACAAAGCAGAACTCATTCGCAGAACGTCGAAGCCTCAATAAATGTCTACAGCTCTAATAATCTAATACAACAAAAATGGAGGCGCAACAAAATCATTTACCACGTTCGCAATAAAGAGAAAACAAAGCTTTTCTATTAGGGTCTAATCTGGTGAACGAGCCGAATGGGCCCCCAGCCATAATTCCCTCCAATAATCCTTTACGATGAAGAGTTGAATAAGCAGCGTCTGGCGCGTTATGGCATATTCTGAACGTCGTTTCCTTAATAATTTGTCTCCGACGAAAGCCTACGGCTCGGCCCTACTGCCAGTTCTCGTCTGAGCTTCAGTGTTCATATTCGGTTGACAAAGCTTTGTACGTATAGGCGAGGTTACTTTGATTAAGGCGGTGACTTTGGTCAAAACGAAATGATTGAAGTGGCCTGTGGTAGTGAATACCTAATGTTCAATACCTAAGATAGTAATGACAAACAAACTATTCTTATACTACATTTTACAAATAATATATCGTCGGAAGCGCTAGTCCCATTTATTATAAACCAAAAAAGTCCAGCTTTTATTACTGTCAGGCCGGTGATGATCCATTTAAATCGCAAAAGAACTACCGAAAATACGGCACGAACTTATGCATTTAGGATTGAGAAGTGTCATCATATTCATCTCCATAAAAGAGCGTATTCTTCAACATTGTTTTAGTAACGCCTTTCCTTAAAAAAAACTTTTCATTGTGAATACAGACGGAGAGAGACCAATGCCGCTATGCCGAACCAGGTCAATGCCAAAGTAATATTGTCAACCACAATGCTTACACACATTACTATTCAAATGTCGGTAAATTGGCCATAGATCGCGGGGTTTTCCTGAAGTTATAACAACCAGCGAGCAAAAAAAACATTACCTCCAGTAAAATAATTCATAAGGGATTTGTTTACACTGCTTTGTGTAAATCGAGGAACATTGTTAGGAGAACGGGGAGAGAAAAGGGCTGGCCCCCCTCGAAGGGGGCTCGTACCGGGTCAAGGGTCACTGGATCCTGCCGTCAGGGCACGGGCACCTAAATATACATAGAGATAACGATAATGGCCCATTCCAGCCTTATTACCGTCCGATATTAGATCAATTATTGCGGCGACATATCGCTCGTAGTTTGCAATTATTCAATTTCATTCGAAGACAGGCTATTGATTGTAATTCCCATTATATCATTATCTTCGGCCATAAAGTCTTGCAAATTAATAAACGCACTGTACGTGTAGAATAACTTTAAAACTTTCGTGTTCACTTAACTTTCCATGATTTGATATCAGAAGTAGAAAAGCATGGATTTATGTTGTCTTTACCAATAGGCCAGCCCCCTTCTTTCTAATGATTCGTCCTCAGGTATCCCGTACTGAAAAATATATACCGGCCTTCAAATAAACATAAATATTTATCAACGTCAATCATTGCCGTATAGCGGTGCGTAAAACGAAGTTCAAACGGTCATGGATATAAAGCAACCAACACACGGGCGTGATAAAGTAAAATTGTGGTTGTGGTGCCGTGCGCCGTTTTGATATCAAATATTTATTGAAGAGCGCCGAGAGCCCGGCCCTGGTGGAAACGTAATAAAACGTTATTCTGCAACCAAATAGCACTTTTAACGCGAAATAATACTCATCTGATAATATAGGTTTTGGTTTATCGATTAAAATCCATTCTAAAAACAATTTAATTAAAGAAATGGTTTTCATAGCTTAATATCTCTGCAAATAGCACAAATTTTGAGACGTTTGCTCTGTTAAAGTAACATAGCTTAGTCAAATAATAGCCGTACTAAAAAGAAAGTCGACACTGCTATTCATCGGGCGTTAAACACGAAATTATCTACCATTCCGAATCTAGGTCACTCCCGAGCAAGATTCAAGGCCCAAGAACAACTCAATAAAGACGCCGAACACCCGACTCGGTAAATAAAATAACCTTTCTGATTTGTTTACTTAAATAGCGGCGGAGAATAGAATAAATGAGATAAAGGAAACTCGTAGATACATTTGATACGGACCTAAATGTAATTTTGATATTTTCTGATCCGGTTTACTGTTTACGATCATAGCTCTGTGCGGCCTAGGAAAATGAAAAATATAATTTCAATGTCTAAATGATTAATTCCGGTAAAAGTCCATTGCCCTTATTAATTAACGTCTATAAAATTTATTTTAGCTGAATTGCCGAAAAAAATTGTTTGTGATTATTCGCCTGTCTGTCAATCTGTCATTTGTGTGTCAATAAATAGAATTGCTTTGTAAAAATTACGAATATATTTTAAGGAGATTAATTCTTACAAGTTTTACAGAAAATTCAAGCAATTTGCCATCATGCTGAGAAACTCTAACTCCACCGAGGAAGGCTAAACTAATCTAGACTAGCAGACCAAGACGCACCTACCTCAGAGATGCTGCAAAACATTATGGGAGAAAACATTTTACTAATAATATGGAAATATGCTGCCAGCTTTCAGTCTACATGTTGTGAGCTATTTTAAGGATAATCCCTGTCGGTGGCTGACTCAAACCGGTATTATCAGTTCAATAAGAATCCAGCGAAAGCGGTATTTTTCGTGAAATTCGATAAGCTTCGTTTAGGGCGATTTCGTTTTGCTAGGAATTTGAGCGGGAAAATTTGCAAAAGGCGCTTATAGTGTCTGCAGGCTTAAACGCTGTTAATATTTGTAAACATTTCAATATTGTCTGTATATTCTCGTTGTTTGAATTAATAGCAAGTAATTTAATGAAAAGCAACGTTGTAAACAAAATACTCGTGCGTAGTGATAATTGTATTAATTATTCGCATTGCCGTGTTACTATTTGAAATCACATTATGTTTTCTTTTATATACTACTACTGGCTGCCGCCCGCGACTTCATCTGCATGAACCCGGGATCAAAACTATCCTATATGTTAATCTAGCCTTTAAACTATCTTCGTGCAAAATTTCATCCTAATCGGTTGAGCCGTTTAAACGTGATTGAGCAACAAACATCAAAAGATTTAAATATTGAAACGTTTGCATTTACAATATTAGTAGGATAAAACATAGCGTATCAATAAACTGCTAACATAGAAAAGAAAAATAGCCAGTTGTTAGCGAATGTTTTCAATTATATTTAAGAAAAAAACGTGTTAATAAGCTTTGTACGTAACTAATCAGGGGCGCTGAGCACGCTAATGGGATTCGAGTCACGAGGCACAATATTGCCTCCACAATAAGCCTCTCCTGGATGCCCTAAATCTCTCCATTCAGCCCACGTCCGCGGTTCCCCTTATTTTTACACAAAATGCTAATAGCGTATCGGTTTTCTTAACTTAAAGACAAAGCCAAGCATGAAACTAGCGCAATACTCGTACTCCCTCCAAAGCTTCACTTTTAAGCCGAGGTAGGCCTAGGCCGATTTCTGTAATTTTTGATTCCATTTTCTATTGAGCCATGTAACTATTACTTAGTTTCATTACTAAGTTCCGAACTAGCGACACTAAATACACGAATCGGCTCGGGTTCACCTAAACCAACTTTAATAGAATGAGAAAGTTGTTAGTTCGTCTTCAAGTTAGTTCTTTTTTTCCGTATGTTCAGCGATATTATTTTTCTATTTCGATTCTGTTTTGTTTCAAAATGACCATTTACCAAATAAATATTTTGTAAAATAGGTCATTTTACAAATCATCGATTGATAAATTATTGTTTCTTGAAAATAAATATCTGTCATGTCACGGTATCTGCGGACCGGGCAAGAAACATTCCTGTAGTAAATTCATAAAAACTATAGAGTAAAAAAAACGCTTGGCTCGCGCGCTGTAGTGTCGCGGTTCTTCCTAACACTACTCCTCGCTTCGCTCGTCGACGTGCCTACACCGCCCTGCGTTCGGATAGAATAGGTAGGTACCTAATCTGCCTCTTATGTCAGTACATTTTAAGACCAAAAGTTGTTTATTACTTAGGCTAGACATGATAATAGTCTAACAGTGTCATGTTTGGCTTCCTACTTACTTCGTAAACACTTTTAGACTGGGCGGGTTGCACCGACTTAAGATTTCAGACCGATCAACGTTAAATATGGCGCTGACAGCTGTCAGTCCATATACTTAAACTTGTCAAACGTTCCATACCTTCAGATTTTAACGAACACCGCTTACGTTTACAGACGGTTTGGTGCAACTCACCCTAATCCGTATGGTCATTCAGAACCATAGAATACCTGTATAGAATTATACAATTATATTGTAGTTTACAACTTTATCAACACTACAAATTATTTATTAAATTTAAGGTATTTACCACACATTGCATTTTATTAAACGTTCTTTTACGTAGTACTTTGCCTTTGTCACAAATAATAATTCAAATAATGATTTATAATATGATGCTTTTTGAAGTATTTGATACCATCAAAATATCACCGGCTGCATAGGTATGTTAGGTATATCATCACCCTCTTGAGAAAATTGCAAACTTTTACATTCCTTACAAATAAGTCAAAAGCCAGATAGCATAACTCTCAACTTAGTAAAGTAAAACTGTACTTTTAAAACTTAACTAACTAAGCTGTCTTTTAGTCTAAAATTCCACGTCGTTGTAGGTTCTTTCCCAAAGTCTTATATTACTCGCAGCTAATTCAACGCTCACAGGGAGCAAAGGCATTTCAGTAAAGTCCTAGTTTCAGCATTACCGAGTGAAAACTGGTCTGAACTACGGGGTTTTATTTCAAATAAGAGTTCTGCAAGGGGAACACGATTACGAAATAGAATTTCGGTTCTTTTTTCGAGATTCTGTTATTATTCTTTAAGAAGTTTGTTTATTTACATCACATCGACATCTGCGCAGCAAAGAAGGTGCTTTTCGAGTCCCTTGGGATCGTCGGCACGTATGTACCTCACCGGAGAGGAGACACAGCCGGGAAGAAGACCCTAGAGGATATCATAGATATTCTTAGGGAGAACGAACACGTCATGCCGGTGTTCGTGGCGACGGGAGTCTCCAGACTGCCATCCTACTTACCGGACCATGTCGACGTTAGCTCCTTGCTGAATGATATTGTGGCTCTTAAAGCAAGTTTAGCTGAAATATTGTCAGAATTTGAGGCCTCGCAAGCAACTGTCACCGAGCTGCGCAACGAAGTTAATAGTTTGCGTAATAGCGCCCCAGTAAGTCGGTCACAGGCATCAAATTTCAAGTGCAATGACTGTCTCGGTACTAGCGTCAATGTATCGGCGTCAAGTGTAGAGTCAGTTAGTTTACGTGTTGCTGACACAGCTCGTGTCGCAGCCGCCGCTCCGCCGCCCGCGTGCCCCCCGCGCGCGCGGCCTCCCCTCGCCTCCTCGAAGTCACGACATCGCTATGCTGACGTCGTTGCCGATCAGCCTGTCGCAGCCAACCGGAAAAGCGCACCTTCAAGAGTGCGTGAAGCCGGGGTTCCTCCAAAAGAGAAGCCCCCTCGCACCGATGTGGATAAGGAGGGATTCACATTGGTGTCTAGGAAGCGCAAGCCGCGAAAGAGTCAGTGTGGTACAGCAGAGCCAGTTGGTTCGGGCCTGCGGGTCGCCACACCGAGTAAAGCGCTGTACGTGTCGCGCCTGCATTACTCCGCCACGGCTGATGACGTGGTGCAGTATATTCACCAGAAGACGGGCTACTCGCTGAGGGTTTTCCAGCTGCGTTCGCGCCACTACGTGCACTTCAGCTCATTTGTGGTGCGCGTGCCGCGGCCGCTGCAGGAGACCATCGCGTGTGCTGGCTTGTGGCCGAAGGGTGTCGTGTTTCGGCGGTTCCGGGGCAACCTACCGAACTCTACACCGGACTTGACGACGCAACGGAGCCATACTGTTTCGTCACCTAAATAATAATTAGTGTTTAATGTTATATTGTATGTATGTTAGTCTGTAAGGTATTTGTAACTATGGGCCTTAGTTGCCTGAAATAAATGTTTTATTATTATTATCTCTTTATTTAATATTTATCTTAAGTTAGGTTTTTACAATAATGATATAAAAAGTAAAATATAACAGTATACATATAAAACATAAAACCATTATAAAAACCTAACCTAGGGTACCGCCGGCAGCGAGGCGGGGCCTAAGCTGCCGGTGGTCAGGGCGACAGAGACAGGAATCTCCTGACTATTCGCGCAGTATCCAAGAGTACCGCCTTCTGTATCTGACCCTTGATCCAGCCATCTAGCGAGAGTCTCTTGAGGTGACGGTCGAGACTCTTCGCTATCAAACCGTTCGCCGAAACGACTATCGGGACGATGGTCGTCGAATCAACATCCCACATGGCGGTTACCTCGTGAGCCAGGTCTAGGTACTTGCTGGCTTTGTCCTTTTCGGCCTTCACGAGGTTCTCGTCATGGGGGATGGTGATGTCGACGAGCACTGCCTGGCGTTTTGATCGATCTATCAGCACGATATCAGGCCTATTGGCAAGAATAGTTCTGTCCGTGATGACAGATCGATCCCAATAGAGCGTGGCACGACCATTTTCGAGAACTGGCGCAGGTGTGGACTTATAGTAAGGCACTTCGGAGACCACAAGACCGTATAGAAGAGCAAGTTGCTGGTGAATAATTCTGGCTACAAGGTTATGTCAGTGCAAGTACTCGCCGTTAGCAAGATGACCACAACCGGAGATGATATGCCTGAGTGACTCCCCGGGCCGGCGGCATGCCCGACAAATGTCGACCGTACCGTCCTTCAGGATATACCTCCGGTAGTTGTTCGTCATGATAACTTCGTCCGCAATTGCACAGACAAAACCCTCGGTTTCCCCGAAGAGATCCCCGAAACGTAGCCAGTTCACCGACGCGAGCAGATCGACATCGGGCCCTGTGAGGGCCTTGTAGAACCGCCCGTGTAGCTCCTTGCTCCTCCATACCGCCCTGCGGTCTTCGGCGCTCATTACTTTAAGTCTGCGCCAGTTCTCGTTTGCAAAGGAGAGCGAGGTGAAGTTTCCGTCTACTGCTACTACGTCGCGATGCATCCCACACTCTTTGTTTAGGAAATAATCCCTGAGACTGCACACCTCGCGGTTGTGGAGGTCTTTGGCATTTAAAAAGCCGCGACCTCCACACTTCCGCGAGATGTACAGTCTCATAACAGACGAGCGTGGGTGTAGCATGCGATGCGCAGTAAGCAGTACTCGGACTCTTCGGTCCAGGGCATCCAGCTCAGTCTGAGTCCACCTTAGTACGCCAAAGGAGTAAATAAGCAAGGGCATCACCCAGGCGTTGAAGGCGCGAACCTTGTTGCCGCCCGACAAAAGACTATTGAGTACTTTTGTCAAGCGACAAAAGAAGCGCTCCTTCACCGCCCGCTTTACGCCCTCACTCTCAATACCCAATGACTGTGACATACCAAGATACTTATAGGTTTCTACTTCGGAGATAGATTTGAGGGACATTGTCTCAGAAAGTTGCAAATTTGTTGAATTTACAACTTTCCCCCGCTGTACATGCATGACCGCACACTTATCGACACCAAATTCCATTTTGATGGCGCTACTGAAGACTTCTGTTGTCTTCAGTAGTTCCAACAGGTCATGTCTATTCGGTGCAAACAGCTTAAGGTCATCCATATAGAGCAGGTGGGAAATGACTTCACCCCCTCTCCGAAGCCGGCAACCTAGCCCTGAATCCTTCAGCAGGGTGCTGAGCGGATTCAGCGCTAAGCAGAACCACAAAGGACTCAGGCTGTCACCCTGGAAGATCCCACGTTCAATCCTTATAGAGTCCTGCAGACTAAAGGGGCCATCTCCTCCCCCCGGTTGACGAAGGACTGTGGTCCACTGCCCCATGCAAGCGCCTAAGAAGGATCTTAGAGTTGCATCAACTTTATACAATTCTAAGATCCTCCTCAGCCATGAATGAGGCACCGAATCATAGGCCTTCTTGTAGTCAATCCAGGCGGCCGAGAGGGTCCCTTTGTTCCGCCGGACTCGTTGGCAAATGGTCATGTCTATGAGGAGGAGCTCTTTACCAGTAGTAGTAGTACCACGAGACCCAACCCTACATCCATTTTGAGCAGGGGCCAAAACATTGTTCGCAACGGTATGTGCGTTAATTTTTGCTCTCAAAATGGATGTAAGGAGCTTGTACAGCGTAGGCAAGCACGTGGTGGGTCTGTAGTTTTTCGCTTCCGTGGTACTACCGGACTTGTAGAGCAGGGAGGTAATACCAGTTGTAAAGAAAGATGGTAGGGAACCGAGCTCAAGGGCTTGCTGGAACTGTGTTGCCAAACGCAGGTGTGAGCATCGAAACCATTTCACCCAGAAGTTGTGCAATCCATCCGGCCCAGGACTTTTCCAGTTCGGGGCCAAACGGATGGCACAACTAACGTCTTCGGGGCTGATAGTAACAGTCCCCATAGGTTCGATGTCCTCACACTCACGTTCGAGAACACTCATCCACTCGCCTTCGGTGTGTTCGACTGGCACTGACCAGATACTACGCCAGAAGTCAACCATGGCAGTAGCATCAGGCTGCTGTTCGTCGGACACACGACGATCGGTTTCCTCCCACTTTCGGTATACCTTCCTTTGGTCACTCTGGAATAAGCGATTCTGCTGGTATCGGTCCACGCGCTCTCTGTAGCGGCGAATACGGGCTGCCCATGCATAGACTTTCTGCTTCAGAAAGTCAATGCGCTCCGTGACACAGGCTATGTAGTCGCGGGGCCTGGTACCAGTTCCCGCGAAGGCCTGGTTCACAAAGCGCATGACTCGGGGGCGGTTGTTGCCCCCCCTGAAGCAGATCAGCTTTGCAATGAGAGTCCTGAACGTATTGATACGCCGCTCAATCCGTACTTGCCATGCAGGGACATCCCCAGCAGTCCTAGGTGCACGGTCAGCGTCCGGAAACTTGACGCGAGCAACACGGCACGCCGCGATGGCCCCGCAGTACATGATTGAGTGTGTATCAAGTAAGTCTTCACTAGTCCGTATATACGGATCTAGCAGACCGTTCAAGGCTCCCATTAACGCTAGATTTCGTCTATTCACGGGCAGGCGTGGTAATCGTGGCCTAGAGTTGTTTGTGGAACGATACCCCGTAATCGCATCTTCCAAAGCCCTCCTCAGTTGCTCATTGGTCTGGGTACTCACGCTCTGATTCGCACAGTCCTCCTCGTCGGCACTGGGATCAACCCGCGGTGCCCCCGGTGCCAGATCGGGTACAGACATCGGAGCCGGCAACAAGGCGGGCAGATCCCGTGCCGAGGTAGAGGCCGCACGAGCAGAGAGTGCTTCCAGTCGTAGCCGATCAAGTGTGGCGTCATCCAACCGCTTGTGCCGCTGGATGACGCGCACCTGATCCGATAGGCGTTGTGCAGATACAGTGATGGTCGGTTCAAGGGCCTGAAATAGAGGCAGCATCCGGACACGGTACGCGGATAGGTTAGTCCCTCCCTCTGTCGCCCCATAATAGGCGCGCATGCAGTTTTCGTTAATGGATTGCGTCCACTGCATGCGACGCACTATACCACCGGCAGCGGGAGCCGTGGGCGGATTATTATTATTATTATTATTTTATTTATTTACAAGCCTTGTTGTTGATGTCACCCGTACTTAATTGGGTATGTATGTATGTATGTATGAATCGATGTAGGTAATCAAATTTGTTTAGTCATGTTATGTCAGCCTGTGGCATAGAAGCTTCCTAACGGACGAATAGATGAAAGTGAGTTTTTTTAACAAACCATCTAGACTGACAAAACTTTTCATTTAAGTTCGGGGGTGTATTTATTTTAGAACATATTTTTCACACCAAACGCACGCATACCCAAAGATTGCACAAGTAATGGCGGCACTTGGCCAATTATTCTGTTTAGGTCACTTAGGTACACGAGGCTCTTCAAAGTCGCGCGCCTTGATCTCTCTCGATTGAGCAACACGTACTAAAGTTACTGTTACACATGCTCTTTATTAGCACGAAAGCATGCTAGTTTCCAGCAAATAGCATGTGTAAATGTAAAGTTGCTAGTAAGTAGCATGCTATTTGCATATATAATAATTGAGCATGCTCAAACAAGCACGCTATTAACCAGCATGTGTACTAATACCTTACGTTCGGACTTAGTTTTGTTTGAAACAAATGAGGGTGAAATGAGGTGAATAAATTATATGTTTTTATACAAAGTCGATAAAACTCAAGTTGTTTTCTATGGTCAATAATTAACGGCTATTGTGCCATATATTATATATATATCTTATAATTTTGATTTCTATCAATTTATTCCATTATTATACTTTAAAAATTCTTGTGTCCTGTAAAAACATTTGTCAATTAGCCATTTGTGTAATGCAGATGTGAATGGTTTTAGGGCAAACCGTCTTATGTCAATTGGTAGCTTATTATACAATTTGATTGCCATGGCATAACTGTTTTTGCTGCAAAGTTTGGTTTTATAAGTTGCTGGCAATACAAGTTTTTCAGTATCTCTGACATTAAATTTACAAACACTGCTTAATTTAATAAATAGGTCAGGATGTAATCTAGTAAATTTGCAAGCCTCAAAAATATAGAGCGAAGGTAGGGTCAGTATTCCAAGATCTTTAAATAGAGGTCTGCATGAGGTTCGTGTTGGTAATCTGCAGATATTAGCTGGGACGCATTTTTTTTGTCTGACAAGCACTCTATTTATGTCACATGACTTCACATGAGTTACCCCAACGTGGACCAAAATCTTTATACTTTTATTTAGATCTTTATACTTTAAATTAAGATCGGCTAATATGGACGTATTGGACGTGTGTTAATACTGTATCACGATATGAAGTTATGATTTGATACGCGATACGCCGTGATCGCTCTCGAAGCGGTTTTTCGCCGATCATCAAAGGGGATATGGATACGTGTCCACTCTTAATGATACGGCGTTATGATACGATACGCTGCTATGCTACGGTTAGTATGGACAAATTTTTTCACGTGACACACGTGAGCGTCCATACTTATGATACGCTAGTTCGATACGTTACGCGTAATCGTGACCGGCGAAATGATACAAATATGGATGCAGCTGGAGGAGCGGACGTCGTGCGTGAGCCGAAACCCGGCGCCCGCACGCCACGCGTTCTCCCGAGGATTGAGTTTAGCGGTCGGACTATAACATAATTGGACTCGAGAGAAAATCATGCGCATGTATGTAAGCACTTTATTGTACACAAAACAGGTTAAAACATAAACTTTATGTATAAGATTAAGGTACAAAGGCGAACTTATCCCTATAAGGGATTCTCCTCTTCCAGCTAACCTTGGAGCAATTGACCGTTGGTCACGTGTCATCAAATAAGTACGCACGTTTGAAAATCACTCCCAAGAGTCCCAAGCAACCGGATAAAAATTAGGAGTTGACATTTATACCAATCTACGAGTCCCAACGACAAAACACAAACTAACACAACATGGAGACTGCGTCCTCGTGGATTGAAATGTCTATATCAGTTATCCGTGCAAAACCAGCATAGCCGTGAAACAAGAGTTAGCCGTGGCCTCACCGACTGCAATGGCGAACCCACTTGCATTACCGTGTTCCCAAGCCGCCGCAACCTCGGAAGCCGACTCCGTTGCTAAACAGCGCCTCCGTTTGACACGCACCAATATTACAGTATGCCGATTTCACTCATGAATCAATTATCCAGTAAAATAATTGATTGGTATTTGAAACGAAGCTTTCGATAATACTCGGAAAACTTTGAGCTTCAACAAATTTTTGCTGATTTAGCTTGTATATAAAGATTAAATTATGTACGCTATTAAATCATACATAATTATCACTTCACTAGCCTTTATTTCTCTACAAATTCATACTACCAGAGCGTTTTTGACGTTTCAGATAAAGTTGCCGATTTGTAAGTATGTCAAATACTGTATTGTTAATTAAAGCCTCTCACAGACTGGCGCGGCCTGCGGTGGCGGCCAGTTGTATACTCAAGGCCGCGAGTGTCTGAATCATTAATAATGTTGTCATTAGTACACACCTGGCCGCCACCGCAAGCCGCGCCAACATGTAAAAGCCTTACTGGTAATTGTAAGATTGGAAAATATCTTTATGCCAGGTCAGAGATAATTAGACGCGTAGCACCGATGGCGTTTCTACATCATTACCAACTTGTACAGCATAGATATACCTGTCGCCATAGATGGATAATGACAAAAGATCGATTGCGCAAATGTGTAAGGTTAAGCGCATTTGAAACTAGCCCGGCGATTAATCTTTTATGAAACTTTCGCAAGTCCAGTTCAAGTTAGGTTTTATACAGCCAAAAATGAGACTCGTCTCGCCGTGAACTTCTTTAGTTCTATATTTCTGAGCCAGTGTGACCGAAGTCCACTTGCTATTTGTACTGTTCTAGGATTTACGTTCCTAGCAATTAGTATTAGAATTGCTTGGAAAACTGAATAAACTCGGGACGATCTGCTTTTCAGGTGCAGATTTCTGTTCCGCTTATACTAAAGGGACTATCGTAGCTATAAAATCTTGGCACTTACGTTCTTTTTTCTTTGTTATCAGACTTTGCCGTCAACTCTGTAACTAATTAATTCTTTTGCCGCCCCGTTTGAATAAATCACTCCGCATAATAATGTGCCAGTTACTTGTGCTATTTTAATTCACTTACATAATTTAATAAAATGGGATTGTAGGATAGTGGCGATGTTAAATGAAGATGTTTAACAGCTTTTAACTCCTTACTGTACTTATAACGAGTTTTGAAAATTAATTTTAACTCTGAGCTGTGCTTTGATGAATTTTGTCTGTAGCTCGCTGCTGCGAAGGAAGTAATTGTCACCGATAGGTATACTATACGCTTGTGCGCTTTCTTAGACTTAAGGGGATGCCTTGAATTGAGTCGAACACGCCCCCTAGACAGAGACACGCTGATGCCTTCCGCGCACGAGAAAAGTAGATGGAACACTCTTCGGGAATGGCTTTTTTGGACCAATTTCGATAAATACCAGACTTAGTGAAGTTTTATTAAATTTCATAAAGTGAGATTTTAGATGAGATACAAATGATGCAATACCATAGAATTAACTTGATTGTGTTGTAAAATAATGCATCGTTTGAGTAGGCTGAGTAATAAAAGGAAAATACAGACCCAACTTTGGATTTTTTTTCTATCGAGGAAATTTTAAGCAATCATGGATCGATAAAATCAGATAAACAATCATATAGTCAAATATCATATATCTGAAAATAAGTCCTGATTGTTTCTTAATGTAGTCAGAACGGCGTTTCAAAGCACGCGATAATTTCCAATGCACCGCCTTAACACTATACATCCAATAGCAATGACAACAGAATTTTAACGGACAAACTCGTGTGCGCTTCCTCGTTTATCTAGGATATCAAAGCGAAATATTGTACCCTTTTTACTTATTCCGATCATTAAGATACTTATGTTACGAGTATGTTATGTTATGTGTTCTTGCGTTTCAAAATCGTTTTCGCTTGACGATTTACGCACGATTTTTCTAATATTTTATGGAGGTTATAGACAGTGACTGCAAATACCTTCTCACTTTTGGTTCTTATGCTCTATGCATTTGTCAAATTATCTGTTAAATGCTTTGCTTGCTAAGTTACCTAATTAATTTGTTGATACTCATAATTAGAGTGTTCGGTACAATTTGATAAAAATGAAGCGTTAATTATAATGTTACCAACTACGTCCTTCCCCAGGTACACTTAGTATGCTGAACAATTGCATACCATAATAATGCACCAACCTAGATTTATGTAGGTACTTAAGGTTCACGACTGGTAAAAAATGAAGAGCACAGAATATAGACGATTCCTCTCTTCTCCTGCCAGTTTTACGTAGCCACCATTTTAAGTTTTTCACTCACGCATCTTTCAATTCATGAAGTAGCATCCCACTCTTTGGAAAAAACCAAACTAGTACGCGATGAGAAGTATTGGGACGCTTACTCCTGGATAGAATCATCTGCTCTTTACATCAGTGTTTGTTAAAACTGACCTGAGTCGTGGTGGGCAGCCGGGGAGGGCGCGGAAAAGGCGCTGCAACCGGCGGCGCGGCGAGCGAGTCCTCCGAGCTCGGTCACTGCAAGTAAACAACTTGCATCAGATAACAATTTATTCTAACTGTGACATCTACGCAACTGCTATAGGAGGGTGAAAAGAAAACCGATCATCTGCAGCTAAATATGAGGCAGGGATAGGCAATAACGTCAGTTGCCGTATACGCTCACAGACTGCAACCTGTATCAAGATTGTAATTTTGTGACGGAGAACCTCAAGACCGACAGCTTAAATTAAGAGCGTATTTCCTTTTAAATATAATCATAGAGAACAATCTTGGCATGAAAATCCTCTAAAATTATTAAATCCGTCGAGGATCACGGAAATTATGTTTTAAATGTAGTCGGAGTTGTCATGCATTGATCCCGTCGGCAAACAAGACAAAAGTGCCGAGTTGGAGTCGGCGTTCGGCTTTCATGATGATTAACTCGCAGCTGCCTCGTGTTTCTATTTTCCTGGTACCGAGGCAAGCTGAGAAACGTTGAACGAGTTTTCTCAGCGATATAACAAATAGGCCACGGCCGCTCAGTCACTAATAAACGGGCATTACTGAAATGGGATTCCGCTAAGCTATGAAAATTAAATGCCCTGCTCTCAAATTTAAATTATCCTGAGATGAAAATTTAATAAAACCGGAGCGGCCTGTAAATTATAACGTCGATCCGAGAGAACTTTCTGTATTTGGCTAAATTTCCCCGGTGGTCGAGCGGATTGTATTGTACACTAATCTAGTTAAAACGTAGCATTTTGCCATTTGAACACAAGTTAACACCGTTCAAAACGTGCGCTGAAATAATTACAGTGGCCATTTAAATATTGCTCCGAGGTATGCTTGGATTTATGTAAGCCAGATAAATATGATTGATTACTATTTACTGAACAGAGAAAATGGAACAAACTCGGAGGTTGTTTACATAAGATGCTTGTAATATCAAAAATAATCAACACCTCCTGATCCAGTTGATTATATTTGCGATTCAGTTAATTAGTCTGTGTTATTTCACAATACAGACTAATTAACTCAATCAAGCCTCGATAATCAGTTCTTAATGACGGTGCATTTTCAATAAACCGCAGATTAGATCCCGCCGAAACTTAGAAATATTCAAATTTACAACACAACGCTCTTTCCCGGGAGCTGAGAATTTAAACAAAGTTATCCAATTTACTTCACCGTTTTCACTCCACGAGTTTAACTTAGATAATGACCGGAAATCTTTCGGATAAAATCTTATTTGGCCGGAATATCTTTGAGAGGTCTTGTACCTAGATATTAATTGGATGAACTCGTGTAATAGGAAATAGGATGGAATATCAAACAGGACCGATAATGCTGATTTGGAATCTGGTCGGACGGTTGCTTAGATAAGGGGAGGCTATTTAATAACGACGGGCAGCAGTTGGAACGGTGCCATGCTCCCAGGGTGCAACTTACAGGGTCCGGCGTGCGACCCGCTCTAGAGCTCTTAACGACATTATATCACCTCTGGAAACGTCATTATGCGTCCGGTATTGTGATTAGAATCGCTGTGAGTTTGGATAGTGAACTTAATTTCATAATTATTGTGAATTGCGATAGGAAATTCGCAGTGATTCTACTGTTACTCGTTTCACCACAGTCGATTTAAGGCTACAAGCAGTTATAGTATTTTATGCAATCGTTATATAATGTATGCTTTTTCAGTCGAGTACCACGTTTAGGCCACGAAGTTTGCTGAGTGGCCTAATTAAGTTACGAGACTTAAAAAGCTAATTATATAACTATTATGTACAATACTTTTTCTACGAGTCAACTGAACTAATTAAACAAACTTGGTACCTATCTATTGAAAACGAAGTGCAACCAACGGCTTTTTCTTTTTTGTGCGTTGATGTCTATTTACCTTTTGACTTTCTCATGACGGCGTCCTATTGGTCAAATACATTATAGTCCAGTAAGGCGCCACGTGATTGGTCAATTTCATTTTAGTTGTCTCAACAGTTATGAAATGTTGAGTTGGGAGCTCCACTGTAAAAAGTATGTGATTTAAGTTTGGTGTACGAAGTCTTAATTCAAACATTAAGGTCGACGAGTATAAAAAAACAAATCCCTACTAATGTCCGATGCGGCGCTCTCACACAGACACGCGTCGATACAGTAATGTACGATTCTCACCGACCGGGCCGGGCCGGAATTGCAAGTTGCCAAAGGAATTTGAAGCTTTGCTTGCTGAACGTATTTGCGGTCGGTCGGCTCCTCGCGGACGTGGACGGCTGTGGTCGGGTGTCGTCGCATGTGACCGGCACCGTCCGGCTTTTGCTCGCGCACCCGTTGCGATGCGACGCGGCGCCTGGCCCGTTCGGTGGGAATCGTACATAAAGGGTAGTCGGCGATACACCAGTCCACATGCCGCCTGTGCGCCCCATAGAACTAGTTTTAAAAGGAGCGCAAGTGTAGGAAGGTCTTAAGTGACGCTAGTTGAGATTGCGCTTTGGCTAATTTATTTACCGTGTTTTAACGTACGCCAATGGTCGGAAATCATAAGAATTACGTATTTACAGCTCCATCACCTTGGCGGCTTCGCCTCTGCACGTGCACTTACGTAAGGGCGGAACTAAATCGATACATATTTGACGTATTGCTGAACATAATTAATGTACCTACTATATGTTATATCGCTTGACTAACAGTGTGTAATTATAAACAACAGACAAAGGAATACATCGTTAGGCAGACGTCACCTACGCTCATGACTTGTGGCTATAAAAATAATTCTTACTGCAATGCCGGTCTTGCTGCGGAGGGGAACTGGACATACCAATATGCTTGAGTAATATGCGTTTTTATTCACGTATCCAATACTAAAACTCTTTTAGTATCTATTTTGTAGTAATGATGTTACCATATTCGTGTAGGTACTAAATTATCGCGTAAGATTGCTAACATATGAAAATTCAAAATGGGTAGGTATTACATTGAGTTTGATTTCATCAAATATCTCACACAACTTCTCGAAACTTCGTCTATCTATCTACGTAGAACATTATTTTTTTCCCATACATTACATACATTCACGCCTTTATTCCCAAAAGGGGTAGGCAGAGCACATGAAACGTGTGTTCCAGCGCCACTTTTAGGATAAATGTGGGTATAAAATATAGACAAAATGTGATATTGCAGTGATAGGTTGCTAGCCTATCGCCCACAACACACTTCAACCCTGGTCCCTTAGTCGACTTTTACGACACCCACGGGAAGAAAGGGGGTGGTGAAATTCTAACCCGACACCACACGGTGTGTTTGACACCAAACTAGTAAATTCATCACAAGAGCCGCTAAACAAGCATTATTGGCGTCAAACACACCGTTTATCACACGCACTCTCAAACTCGGACATTATCCGATGAGCGTAAGACGCGAGATTATGCTAATGGCGGTTATAATTTCCACGTGAAAGTGCCACTTTGGGGCAAGACCCTGCATATCGACGCGCTGGCCCCGCGCCAGCCCCTTCGTGTTTGACTTGCAGTTTATACGTGTGAGGGTACACGGGAATAACACAATAACTTAATTCAACTCCGATATGATAATGTAGAATTATCCTCTTAGCTTTATTCCCGGTAATGTAGAATGAACACTAAAATTCACCCAGCTCTTCTAGCGAATTATGAATTTATGTATTTGCGTCATTAATTGCTAGGTAGGAGCAATTTTTTATTATTAATTGTAAAAAAGTATATAGGTAGGTTCTAAGAGCTCGTGATTATGTGCAATATAAATACAATGAGCTCAGGCTTACCTGCGTATGGCGCAGAATACGGAGACAATATACCTAAGCCCTATAATGTTCTATTAATAAATCCACTGAGTTACTAAAATCCCATCCATTTTATCAAATGATGTTACTAAATATGAAACTTATTTCAGAGCTTAATGAGGAAATTTTCCGAGAATAAATAGTAAAATGTCATGTCCCCTGATAGTTACGAACGCAAGTGTTAACGAAAGCACGGAAACATAAACGGCCGCAGTATAATAACGGAACGTAAATGCATCAGTGTGCTCCTAATTGGGAGCGTTTAGGGTTTTCTTTTTAATGGCCCCGATGAAACGGCGCCCGAAAATAATAAGGGCAGGGCTTTCTGTTCTGTCCCTGTAGCACTTCGGTGTTTGTTTCACAAAGAGTTTGTTATTAGCTGTGAATTTGTTATTGTACAGTTACGATAGAGGTTCAGTTTGTAATTTAAAAATGGAGTTTCATGTACATATTCGGCGATGACTATAGGCACCAAGCCAAAGTACCTATATGGAAGTGCTCTCTACATTATAATTGTAGTCCGAAACCACCAATAATGACAACACCTCGACCCTCGACATGCGTTTTTAGCGGAATATCAAAGGAATATTCTTGTAACTGACGATAATGTATGAATTTTGTTTCAGCAAGTTGCCTATCGTCAATAAAATAACATCAAGTTTTGCACTCGACTATCAGCCGGCAACAATGAACCGACTGCGAGACCAGACAGTGTGAGCCGAGGCCGCTGTCGAAACATTGACCCATTAACGCGGTGATGCAACCGCGATGACAGATCGCTCTCCAGCCTGTCCAAGCTGCAACACAACTCTATTTCAAACTGTGATTTCAACTCTAATGGTAACAGCTTCGTCTCACCGGATGAACTGTCTTCGTCCGTCCGATTCGCAACGTGATTTTGACGTATGGAAATCAAAATCGAATCAATGATCGTAACAGGTATACATTTGTACGTAGGTACATAGATCATTCCCAAAGGGGGTAGGTAGAGCACTACGTGAAACGTATGTTCCAGTGCCACTTTTAGCATAAATGTGGGTATAAAGATCGACAAAATGTGATGTCGCAGTGAAAGGTTACTAGCCCATCACCCAAAACACATTTCAACCCTGTTCCCTTAGTACGACTATTACAGGAAGGAAGGGTATGGTGCTATTCTAACCCGATGCCACCTTGGGGTATACTGAACAATAATAACTATGAAACCAAACTCAAAATAGTATATAACATGGGCTGTTCATTAGAATGCGTCGAGAGTTCAGTAGCCAAAATGTATGTATGATTGACCCATTAACGCAGTGATGCAACAACCGTTATGATAAATCGGTCTCTTAACACCTTTTTACTACCGCACTCCATTGCAAACCAGTTCTACGCGGACTGATGTACTGACGCGTGTCTGTGTGAGGGCGGCACATCGCATTTTTGTACGAATTCTACGGATTTGTTTTACTGCTTCGGGCTATATGTGTATATACTTACTGTTGTACAAATCTATTTCAAACTAATAGACTTGCTCCAACTCCGGCAATTTGGACGTAGTCAAACAGGATGGATGTTTTTGTAAGTAATGCCGATGGCCGTTGGGGCGGAAAGATTCTAGAGTGGCGACCACGTACGGGAAGGCGCAGCGTGGGTAGACCCCCACAAGGTGGACTGATGACCTGGTAAAGGTCGCGGGAGTCCGCTGGATGCGGATGGCGCATTACCGGTCACTTTGGCACTCCTTGGGGGAGGCCTATGTGCAGCAGTGGAAGGAATATGATGATAATGATGATGAATGCAAATATTTTAAGGCCTACCTAACTCTGTATATTATAATGTAGAACATTCAAGTCCGTTTTTAGAAAGCTTCGAATTCAGTAGCCAAAATGTATGGACCGACTCGGTGATGCAACCGCGATGACAGATTGCTCTCCAGTGTGTCCAACCTACAATACAACTCTATTTCTGACTCCCATGGTAATGGATTCATCGCACTGGATGAAGACTGGCGTCCAATTCGCGGGATTTTGACGTATTGAAATCGACAAATCAATTAAATCAAACGTTTCAGCATTGGCAAAGTTTTAGGGTCTTAATCTATAGGTTATAACCATAGAATAATATTGTATTATTACGTACTTTTACTTAACAACTTTTACTATAGAAACAAGAAAAACATCAAACAAAACAAAATATTTTTTTATTGCGTGATTGTTTCCATAGTGAAAAAAGCACTACTTATAAGTTATAATGTAACACACATTCACTTCTCTTAAAAATTTGCCAGTGTTATATAAATCACTCAAAATGTGTATCGTCTTGGTTAACACGTATGCTTCCACTTGCACACGTGCATAGCTAAGTATCTGTGAGAGCGACGCACTGATAATATCACAGGATCGATAAAAAATTGAAATGGAATACATAGTCGCAAGAAGGCCGTGGATAAGTTGGAGGCAAACTCAAAGTGATCACATGAAAAATGGCATAGCGGAGAGCAGTCTCCTGCTTGCAGGCCACAGGTATATTATACAGAGTAAAACTTTAACAAGAATATACTGTTTGTTTAGTATAAAAGGAGGTACTCTAAGTACATAGCATACCAGTTTCTCTATGATGCTAAAATGTATTGCAAGCAACTCGATATTTTATTTGTATCTCGCATCTGGGCAAGCTTCTAAATGTATCATTTCGTCACTTTTTTTTTCTTCTATTGCCATATTGCCAGTTGCCAACGTTTATTATACTTATTTGTTTCCTTTTGACAATTTTAAATTGATATTCATTGAAGGATAATTATTCTGGGAAAAGAACGCTAATGCATACAACGCTTGACAAAGCGGCAGACGAGATTACAATGACACTAATCATTGCGTGCGAATTGTACGGCGACGTAGGCGGCAGTTCAACAGCCGAGTGTTTTTGTTTTGGCACTCACATTGTGCCTCAAGCGGCTTATGCCTCGTGTGCTATGATCGTGTGTATGACAAATCGTTTCAGATTATCGTTATGATTTGTCATACACACGATCCTCTCATACATGAGAGGAGGCCTGTGCCCAGCAGTGGGACGTATATAGGCTGATGATGATGATGATGATGAACATTTCGTATTCTATTTAATGTGAAATTAACGAAATCGGACAAATTCAAGTTTATAAATACATTTCAAGTTCAACTAATCTTTCAATCTGTTTCCTCTTATCGTTTCGTTTAGGTGTGAGGCGAAATCTACCCCGAAGACTCAGACTTCCTTTTTTTTTAAATTAAATTCGTACAAAAAAATACTGAAGTTTATAATAAATGACTAAACATACTTACTAACTTACCCTAAATTTAGCCACTAAATTAAAAATATAGAAAAACTAAACATCTGCGAAGAACGCTTGTAAACAGCTCTGAGGCCAAATTCCCAGGCACAATCGCGATATTTCCCTTCGAGATTGCATAGTAATGACATTGACATTCCATGCAATCGTAGCGTAACAGAGATCGAATTCAACATGGGAGCATGTGACAAAATCGGATAATGAAAATGTTTCTACCACTAATATACCTAATACGTATACCTATATGGACAGGACGTATGTTGGCTACTTGAGCACAGATAACGATGGAGTAATTGTAATAATATGAATTAGTGTTAGTATGTACAGAGTGGAGGAATCTCCAAAAAAGTATGAGAAAAAAACTTTAGAAGTTTATCATATGGGACGTAATTTAGATTAATGTGTCAGCATCAGAGATATTAGACATGTACACATTCTAGCACTTTATTGTTCAAGGGACAAGGTCGAGAAGGGTCTACATGCGTACGATGCCGACTGTACCTCATTCTTATTCTACGCAAAATAATCAGTAGGTGTGAAATAAGGTATACTCTTGCTTGCCAGAATTTCATTTGCCCGAATTTTATCTGCCAAAATATTCAACTGCCATAATGTTGTTTTCTATAATTTTGTATGCCATACTCATTGTTTACCATATTAATTATATGCCAAAATCTTTGTTTTCCATAATATCAATATCAATAATCTCATTTTCCATAATCATTGTAATCCATAACTATCAAATGCCATAATGTCATTTGCCATCCATCTCTACATCCATAATATTCATATGTAATAATGTGGGTACGTATTGCAGTGTCTAAAATGAAAAAAAAAATACCTCGAACCTATCTGCGATCCGGGTCGGTTTTTCCACTAAGTAAAAATAACCTTTTCTCCGAGATTACCCAATGCCAAGATAGTGGTGTATCATAGGCAGTAGGGAACAGGGGCTTAGTGGCAAAACTGACTCGGATCGCGGATAGGTTAGAAGACGGAAGCGGGAGCTTTGCTCCCGCTTTCGTCTTCGAGGTTTTTTTTTTATAAAATAGCGGAAAAACTAACAAATTAACAAAGATGAATCCGAATGCATGTTTAGTATGGCGTTTAAATATTCTATTAAATAATATTATTGCAAACAATAATCTGGAAAACAATACGTATGGCATTCGTATCATTATGACATCCAATATTCGGGTAAACAAGAATATGCCAATTAACTATTATGGTAAACGAATCATTCGGGCAAATGAAATTCGGGCAAGCGAAGTTCGGGCAAATGATTATTATAGTATGTGAATGTCGGGCAAACAATAGACAACCGTGAAATAATGCCAACAAACGAATCATTCAATCATTATTCATTCAATCATAAAAAGTGGGCAGCGACTCCTCGGCTGATGATCTGGGCCTGCCACCAAATCTCTCTATCCCATCTATCTATTATTATATCTATATCTATATCTATCTATTTGACTCTATACATTTCCACCAATAAATTCACGAAGAATCGCCTCACACCTACCTACGCCATGGGTAAACAAAAAAATGCAGTAGCCACGCCACGCCACGGTATCAATTGATGACCGAGAACACAATGCTATCTCATTTACACTTGTATGATCTTATGAAGTGAGAAAGAATAAAAAAATGAAATTGCACTATAATCCCGTCAGAGCCGTTCATGTAATTATCCCTACCTCTATCTCATTTGCACATTCGAACACAAATAAGGTCGTGTATCTATACGAACGAACGAAATTGGCATTTCGGGGTAGCCACTCTGTTTTGCGGCCAGTATAATATTATGATGGCAGTCGTGGATTATACGATCTTCGTACCTGTCAAACAAGAAAAGAAAGCAAATGTTACCTGGTTGCGGATGAGTATGGACGTGATCGGCTGGTGGCTGCATAGACGACAGAGCCGTAAGGGGCGTGTAGCGGGCACCGTCTTCGCGAGAACAGCCCTCCTGCAATACCAGACAGCGTTAGTAGGGTCAGGTTGGGAGTTCTTCATCATTAGAGCGAATACAAGTCGACTATTGCTAGACTACATATTTGACGAATGTACATCGCGACAAATCTCCTATAATATTCATTTGCATCGACATTGTGTCGCGTTTGATCGCTGCAAAAAGCCGTATGTAACCGCTCTAAGAGACCCCCAAACTCGACATCGGAAACGACAATCCATATATCGATACCGTAGTTCACAATCGTACTAATTATGGGGAAAAACCTGGTGTAGTTAGTATGATAGTGTGTAATTAGTATCATAAAGTTATAATTTCAGTGACAAATAAAAAGTAATTACTACGACTGTGAACTAGGGTATCGATATATCCTCCAGTATCTTTATCTCAATGGTCCATGAGAAACTTTTACTTTCATCAACTGTAAGTATTGTTTTTTATGGTTTTATGGTCTATGTAGATAAAAAAATACATATTATTTTTTCAAGTTTGACTTTTCAATTGTATTGATATATTTATTTTGTTTCGCTCGAGGAATTTCGTGATCATTACGCGAATCAACCAACGACGCAACGCCAGATCACAATATTATTAATGCATAATTAATTTAGCACACATCCAGTATTTACAATAACGCTTTTAATAAATGGTTACACCATACACTGCAGTAACTAATTCCTTTCTTCGAGCATGCATGTTCCTCAAAAATTTTCTCATTGTCTCACCGCAAACGGAAGTACCGCGATTATAACGTAAACCGTTGTGTAATGTGGCAGTTAAGTGCGATAAGACGTATTTTGTCACCCCAAGCTGCTAAAAGCGTCAATGAGCAGCTATTTTCCGCGGCTTCATCTAAGCGGATCTCAGCTCTATTTTGCTTGTCCCGCCGCAAACTTTTCATTAATCCGGTAAGCTGTACCTATACAAGTAAACTATAATCATACATTCAGCAATTTGCGATATATATAAATTTGACGACCGCCTTAGCCTAGTTGGTAGTGACCCTGCCT
Organism: Epinotia demarniana; assembly: GCA_945867215.1. NCBI lineage: Eukaryota > Metazoa > Arthropoda > Insecta > Lepidoptera > Tortricidae > Epinotia > Epinotia demarniana. The sequence continues at coordinate 9,451,431 of OX244274.1, forward strand.
ACGAAGCAAGAGGTCCTGGGTTCGAATCCCGGTAAGGGCAAAAATTTGTGTGATGAGCATGAATATTTGTTTCTGAGTCATGGATGTTTTCTATGTATTTAAGTATTTACGTCTATTATGTATATCGTCGTCTAGTACCCATAACACAAGCCTTACTGAGCTTACTATGGGACTAGGTCGATTTGTGTAAGATTGTCCCCTTATATTTATTTATTTATTTATATTTATTATTTATTTATTTATTTATAAATAAAATACTAACACATGTCTCAAAGTCTCAACTAGATGTGTTGTTGAGTTCTATAGGTAATAATCAGCGACTCGACGCGGCCATTCGGTCTAAATGACACTCGTTTTGTTTCAGAACAGTGCATGTCTTCATTAGTGTATATCACTAATGATTAGTAATGATATATTAATTAAGTCGCAAGGATCCTACCTCATTAATTGCAAAGCGGCAGTGAACTAAGAAGCTAAATTGATATTTATCAGTGAGGATCCTTGACGCTTCTGAGTGTTTAACATTACGTTAATAAGGTTTAACGCGTCAAACGATATAATCTGCGCCAAGGGTAGGACGTCGGTTACTCCTTTTACGCGTAAATCGTCCTCACTTCAATTGATCACTTCTTTCCACTCGATATTCATCGTTTACCGTATACACAAAAGGCTTGCTTTTCTACGCATCTTTCGGTAGGTTAAGCGATGAAGGATAATATAGGGATGATGTCCCGAGGCGTGTTTACATAGAACTTACTTCATTACCGGGTATTAATGAGAGTCGAAGCGCCCCGCGGGCGATCTATACTCATTTACATGCTCCGATTTACCGACTTTTGCCGACAGTTCAGCTTTATTTTCATTTTTTTGCAAAGATATATTTATCGGATTAGGTCGTAATATGAAGTAAGTGTTGGTAGTCAAGTGAATTTTATAACTAATTTGCTTACCTTGTCGCAATTAGCAGTCGCTGTTGTCTGGGTATGGCTGGTTGAAGATATGCGATATTGCATCCCAGAAACAGTACAAAAGCCTTCGTGGTGGTGTGTAGCATAAACCCCGGTTATTGTGACGTCAGTATCTTGATTCACAATAACTTCAACCTTCTGCTTCCGATCCTTTGTTGTTGCATCATCTTTTTCTTTTTTAGGTTCTTCTTTTTTTGCTTCCGACTTAACGCCGGAATTTACCCCGTTTTTTGGCTTCTGAGAAAAAGACTCATCGCTACAGGAATCGGACGTCGTGTCGTCCTTGCTAGATTTAGAAGACCGTTTTTCATAACTAGCTGCGAGTATGGCGGTGGCATTTAAGCTCGCCATTCTTTTTTGTACAACCATATCTTTCAGGTCCATTACGACTTCGATTCGATTCCGTTTTTTCTTGACAGGCACTCCGGCTGTTTTCTTCATTTTAGCCGGGGGTTTTTCCGAATCTGATTTGTTTGGTGATGTTTTCGGAGAAGCTTTCTTTTTCTCAACAGTGACAGGTTTCTTTTTGGATTCTAACTCACTATCTTCGCTAGAGGAGGTCGACGATTTCGGATCCCAGTATTTCCCAGCGCTTCTTATTCCTGGAACACCTCGCAAAGACCTTTGGATCGGTGGGTTATCATCTGAGCTTTCCGAACTATCTTCCTTTTTATTATCTTTTTTATTTTCGTATTCAGATTCAGATGTTGTTTCTGTCTGATTCATCTCTTTCGGTTTTGAATCTTTCTTTTTGACTGTTGACAGTTTAGAGGTACTTGGTAACACCGGCCTGTCAATTGTTCTCATAAGGCCCAACTCCATATGGCTCCTGCTTTCATTTTCATATAAGCAATGGACTTTAGCGATTGCATTAAGTGAAGCCATCCTATGTTTCTTAGGCCCTGACCACATAGATAACAGTTTCAATCTTCTTTTACTTGGTTTTTCACTTCCAAGTAAAACAGAATCATCCTTTAAGTCAATAAGAGAATCTTTCGAAAGTTCTTTTAATTCTTTAGAAGTATTTTTCTTAGCCCCATCAGTAATCCTCTTATACTTCTTTGTTTTAGTTTTTTTGTTTTTAGGCGTATCTGACCCAGAAGAATCTTTAGCGTCATTATCATCATTTGATTCGCTGTGACTTTCATCTGATGATGTATAATGGAATGATTTAGTGTTGAGAGCAAATTTCGACGTCTCTATATCTTCATCGGATAGACTGCTCTTTTTATTTTGTTTTTTACCCTTTGCCGTCTTTTTGGTGACAGTTTTAGGTACTTTTTCTTTTTCATTTTTATTTGCTATGGGCTCTTGATCGAGAAATTTGATCGGGCTAAATGGTTTTCCAGTTATACTGGATTTGCGAGCAACCATTTTATAGGATTTGCTGACGATTGGTTTTGGTTTTTCTTCGATTTCTTTTTCAGTATTATCAATAGCAGTTACGGTTAAGCTCGAGGTAGCATCATTATGAACTGTATTTAATTCTTCGCTTCCCTTTTTAGCCTTCAACTGTTTGACTACTTCTTCAATAGGCCGATGAGGCGAATATTTCTTTTTCTCTACTTCTTTCTTATCGATGATGGTTCCTTTTACTCTTGCTATTGGACGAACACGACCAACATTCTTATTGACGGGGCTACGGAAGCCTGATAAGATGCTTTTCGGGGAATCGACTTTTTCTGTAAAGGTATAAACGTCAATTTCGGGACCAGGAGATACCAACGTGTTTAAAGCGTTTTTTTCCTTAATAGTTTCCTCTATCTTCGTTTCGCATTTCATTGACAAAAACCTTTCAGAAACACTAAGGTTACCTTTAGAGTTTTTACAACATTTTACATCAATATCAACCGTCCGTGGCGGCCGACTAGAAGTGAAAAATTTAGGAGGTCTTTCGACTTCAACTTTAGGTGATGTTTCGGTTTGATTTAATTGGGAAGAGTTTGAAAAAGTACTGGTCAAACTGGTATTAACGCACTCCTTGTCATCAGACTTTCCAAGAGGTTTGTCTTGATCATTAACGGACTCCTCTTCTTTATTCTCAGCCTTTTCCCTATCTTTGTTTTCCTTAGTTATATCCTCGTCTTTCTTATCATCGCTATCTGAGCTACCAGATTTGACCAAAAGGGGAGTTTTATTTTTTTGTATTATACCCGTCTTCTTCATTAACACTCTTGATTTAGAAACTTTCGATACTAGCTTCTTAGGTAAACCAGAATTAATTTTGTACTTGATATTATCGTTATCGTCACCGGCTATCGATTGAATCAATTTAGGTTTAGTTGCAGTTTTAGGCTTTTTCGAACATTTTTTAGGCATAACCTTCTTTATACTTGCCGCTAATGTCTCTTTCGGGGAATCCTTTCTTTCTTTCTTTGCCTTCTTAGAAGGCGAGTCACTGCGGGATGTACTAGCTTTTGAAGTCCCTGCTTTTGACAATTCGGTGTTGTCACTTTTATCCGAGTTGGAAGATTCTTCTTCATCTTTTTGGTGAATAACATCTTCTAATGTCTTCTTAGCATTTCTCGATATAGCTTTATTCACCAATGTCTTCCCTTTTTTAGGTGTTACAAGTTTTTTCTTAACTTGTTTAGTATTAGAGCGCGCCTTAAATGCTGTTTTGCTAACAGCCCCCTTCTTCAAAGTTTTTGATGCCTGCGACCGCATTTTCCGATGGGGTCCAGATAAATGTTGTCGTCATTGACGGCTTGGTGACGAGGTTCACATCCTGGAACAAAAGAAAATGCAGATTAAGTAAGATGAAAACATGATTGAATTAATGGATCATTAACAATTGAAATAATTTAGTGCAGACATATTTAATTAACTGAGCATCTCTTTCAAAAATTGCCACCATCAAAAAAACCTTTCTTGTCTGATTTCCCCCCGACAGATGTTTGAAGGTACGGATGGTATTATTAAATAACGTTACGCAAGCGTGGATATAATATATACCAATTCTAATGGAACACCGTCTCATTCGCAAAAAAGAAAGCATGTGTTTTATTTTTATTACTAACATAAACTTAAACAAATCGATAACTTAACAAAATATCATTAGGTACGGACACTTGACTAAGCATGTGAGCATAAACGGGGTTATAAGGTACTTAGGTTTTAAAATGCATACAATATTCAAAATCTATCCGAACAAGGGAAATTTCGAGAATTGTGAGAATACAGTGAAAAGTATTTTGTGTCCTTGTGCAAAATTTATAACCTCATGAATAACCATGTAAATGCAATTAATAACCCTAATACATGCAACAAAAAAGATAAATGGGCTAGGAGTGAAATAATTCTTCTAAAAACAAACATCTGTCGATAAACAAAAAAGAAAGCATGTGTTTTATTTTTATTACTAACATAAACTTAAACAAATCGATAACTTAACAAAATATCATTAGGTACGGACACTTGACTAAGCATGTGAGCATAAACGGGGTTATAAGGTACTTAGGTTTTAAAATGCATACAATATTCAAAATCTATCCGAACAAGGGAAATTTCGAGAATTGTGAGAATACAGTGAAAAGTATTTTGTGTCCTTGTGCAAAATTTATAACCTCATGAATAACCATGTAAATGCAATTAATAACCCTAATACATGCAACAAAAAAGATAAATGGGCTAGGAGTGAAATAATTCTTCTAAAAACAAACATCTGTCGATAAACATGTGCGCGCGATCATATCAAATATGTTCACCACACACGAACAAACGTTTTTGTGTGCCCGACAGGCGGATTACAGGTTAAATTTCGATAAAAGCGTATCTGCTATCGAAATCTAACCATTCTTGTACCCTTTCTACCGGCGCGGTAAAATTATACCTGCCAGTCCACGCGCGGTCCAGTCATTAGCTATAAAAAAACTATATCTTATCATCTGCCATGTGCTTACAAATTTAGGTCCATTAGATATTAGTAACTTTTGTTACGCCTTATGCATTTTCGTTAAAATGAAACCCGAACTAGAAGGCATATTTAAATGAAACTATTTTTATGATAATTATTTACCTCCGCAGAAGTGTTTGACTCTGAGGATTCCGCACTTTCACTTGACTTTACTTGTCAACTATGTCTGCGTAATTCATTACCTTTAAATTCAAATCGTATTTTTATAAATTACAACAGAAATCTGAAGGTTGCGAAACAGACTGTGACTGTATTATTGATCATCTTATGTTGATTTCGAATTCAGCGTAATCTATCGGTAGATTGTATAGTATGTTTGTATGTTTAGGGTAATCTCCGGAGCACTTCTCCAATATCAAACATAATTTCACCTGCGCGTAGAATGAACTTCCTGGATGGTTAGGTTACCTAGGTTAAGTTAGGCAGTTTTTTATCCCGCTGGATTAATTGAAATGCATTAGAGTAAGTATAAGTACATCAACTCATGCTTATCTATACCAATATTATAAATCCGAAATTGTGTCTGTCTGTTACCTCTACAGGCTTTAACCGCTAAACCGACTTAGATGATATTTGCTATAGAGTGTCCCGGGGAAGGACATAAGCTAGTTTTTATCCAGGAAAACATCCCCTAAGGATGAAATGGGGCTGAAAGTTTGTATGAGGCTACGATATAAACGAGTTCCACGCGGACGGAGTCGCGGCCAGAAGCCAGTATTTTATATTTCCAAGAGGGGTAGGTAGAGCGCATGCAATAGTGATAAATAAACATTAGAACTTTAATCTTTACTCAGTAGGACAAAGACATGTAGTAAAACAAAACGGAAGGTCGTAAAAAGGTAATATCCAGTTCGGACCCGCGTCCGAAAGCGATGTGTCCGAACTATTCCAATAAAAGTTTAAAACGCTTCGCCGGCCATTTCACGGATGTTTAATACCTATTTGTTCATCTACCGCGCTATTCAGATCAGGGATGCCGATGTGAATTTTTTGACATCCGCGGATGCGGATGTGAATATTTGGGGGCAGATACTAAAAAACGTGAATAAACAACGTCCATTTTATAATATCACGCAATCATCAAACACGTTGACAATAAATTACAATATAGCGAACTTACCAAAACCGCGTCTGCTTTTAAAATATATTTTGTAAAATGTATGCTTCGCGCTCGACTTGGCGGGGGCACTGCCATGCCTCCAGATGTTAAAGAACAAAATAATTCGGTTAGGTCGTTCGGAGAGTGAAAAATATTGGATTCTGATTTGTGACTTGCTTGACAATTGACATTTATAGCGTGACAAGTCTTGTTTTGTTTTTATGGAAATTATTACACAACTATATGTGTGTTTTTACTCGAACCATTCTCTATACTCGATCCCGCCATATTTTTTTTATTAATACTTATCGCATACAACTGAAATTCATATTTAAACTGATTTAAAATACTTCCTGACAGTATCAAAGCGCAACTGAATAATTCGATTAACTAAGTAGCAAACAATAAATTTGATACCGGTCGCAGTTGTTTGCTCAAAAGATGAACATTGCACTGAACTGGACTGCGCTCCGCTCGATTCGGACCTCCCTAATTAAACTTAGTTGATTTAATTTCGGAAACGAAAATGAATTTAACGTTATACGTCAAAAATAAAGCTAGACGAAGATAGTTGTCCGCGCTGCTATAGTTAGATAAAATAACACACTATCAATTTAAAACGTTAAATGAAAGAAGATTAAAGTGAGCTCTTTATTGCAAAAAACTGAAGCTACTAACGTGATAACAATGTCGTGATTAAAAGCGCCGACGCGACAAATTCGTGATGAGAAAAACAATTAAAAATAGTTGCCTCGGAGTAAAGTTGGAGTATAATGTGGAATAATGATTTCTGTGCAATTCTAAATAATAAAACGATGAGACCCAGCGGCTTTTGCCGAGTTAATCTAATAAAGGAGTAAGCAAGCACTGTTATTGTTTGTGGGAGGACCTTTATTGCAGACTGAAGTGAACTGCCGCTGCCGAGCTTCTGTTTATTGTCTAGTTTTTGCTACAAAAAGACTAATGAGGTTACTTGCGACAGCACCACTCACTTTTAAAGAAGACTTAATAAGAATCAACCGACAGGGGTTTCTTATAAGAATAAATGTAAAAACGGCATGTGTTATACATTCTAATGTCACCCACTTATTAAACAAATTTGTTCACGTTTTCTGTTTGCAAATAAGCAAATAAAACTTGCTATTCACTTTGATTTACCTGAAAACGTGTACATTTTCACTGCTCATTTTAACGTCAAAGACATTCCCCGACAAACAATCCGAGAATGCAGTAAACTATTTACATTTTACTAACGTTTTGTGTTCGGTAACAAGGGAGAACGGAGCGTTCCATCAAATCCGAACCTGATAGCCCTTTAATAGTGTGTGAGATGATTTACAATGTCATCAGCATACTGAAGCGCTCAGAATACATTTTCGCGCCTTCGCGGAGATTCCAAGAGGGTCGCGGCGGGCGGGGCGGTGGGGGGAGTATCGATCCGGCCGCCAGCGGAGAAGCCTCAGACCTCAGATTCACTTTTACGCCACTTGCACGTCAATTACGGTAATTCTGATAAGAACTGCCAAGTGCCGGCACACTAATGTAGCTAAAATACATTTATGGCGTTTTATCGTGCATTTACCAAGTGTGTTTACATCCGTTTACATGTCTTACTTTATGCTTTACCTACTCTCTTTATGTTACTTTCATAAGTTTCTTTTTGTTTTTTAGTGTCACGATTAAATGTTTCATTTTTATTTTTGTATCTTATTATAAGTGGGACGGGTTCAGAAGGAGATAATATCGGAATGATACAGCCAGCACTTATTTCGGTCTGATTCATTATTAACCTTTTTAAATTGTTTTCTTGGTCCTCTGTGCTAAATCAAAACTATGCAATCCAGCCGGCATAGACTAAAATGTTGTAAAATATTTTTGGACTGAAGCAGAGGATCCAATTGGAATAAAATAAATTTTAAATATCTTATATCGACATAAATCGGTTGTATGAACGAGGTTAAATATTCCACAACACACCTTAACGGCACCGCGCGCGACTATCCGTCACATTCTAATAAGAATATATTTAAGTAGATTTTAAAGACGCGAGTGTGTTTATCTGGCGCACAAGACAGCTCACATGAGGGTCTAGTGCTATCCGTGCTACCCCCCCACTCCCCCTATATAACTGAACGAACCTCAGTCAAAATGTGAGACGAAGAAACGAATTTATAAGGTATTGAGACTAAAACGAGTTCTGACGTTTAGGAATAAGGACATTATACTTCACGTGATTGACGTCCACGCACAAAGAAAACGACCTAACTTAACTCTACGCCTTGTGGCATTCTATTGCCAAAAGGTTTTTTGATGAAAACTATATACGTACTTTAATCTTATATAGGAAAACTGTGAGATAGTATGGAGTGGTAATCTCAGGAACCTCCTATATGGGATTTATAAAAAACTTTCAGCTATAGGTATGCAGTGTGTGGCCTGTCACAGGAGCAAAATTTAAAAGTATGTTTCCTTAGAGCATCTGCAGTAACCCATTGGGTCCAATTTTTTTAAATATTTCTTTTAATTCGGAGATTGTTGATCTAAAGTTATGACCTCCAAGTAATGTAGGTATCTTGGCACCTCAAGATCATAGCACAGCAGTCAATGCAGATTCAACATAATGTAATGACTAATGAGTCATTAAAGTTTTTATTTTTGTTCTTAAACATTTTTGTGTTTTAAACAAGCTCTTCTCGCAAGCTCAATAATCTAGGTACCGTTTAATATTTGCTCCTATTTCAGGCCAGACTCTAGAATAGACATAGGCTACTTTTTGTCCCGAGGGGGCCTGTGTTTTATGCTATATGCGGGCGAAGCCGCGCAGGGCGACTATAGTTCGAAATAAACTAAGACAAAGTATCTGAGCAAGTTACCTGCCTATTATCTAATTTACTAGAATTGCTGGCTTTAATGAAAGTTTTAAGCATCTTCTCTTGTAAGCAGTGGATACACTACTATTAGTAACATTTCTCTTGAAGATTACGCAAGACTGATGTAATGGTTGGTAATTTTGCGAAATGTTTTCGGACGAGTTGCTTCTAAGCGGTACGGCTTCCTTTGATTAATTTACTTGTAAATCGGAAACGGAAGCAATAAAGTATCGTAATATTTATATTTCCTATTGAGAATTTGCTTTATGAACACTTAAAATAAAAATAAATAAATATTTTGGGACAATCTTACACAAATCAATCTAGTCCCAAACTAAAAAGCTTGTACTATGGGTACTAGACGACGATATACATACTTATATAGATAAATAAATATTTTAATACGAGTACATTGAAAACATCCATGGCTTAGGAACAAATATTCATGCTCATCACACAAATAAATGCCCTTACTGTGATTCGAACCCAGGACCTCCGGCTTCGTAGGTGGTAGTGCCTACGAAGCCGGAACTAGGCACAGAGGTCGTCAATTTGATTGATTTTATTTTATAAATTATTTACAAGATGATAAATTACAGCATTATACTAGGATTATGTATATAGTTTTAATTTAATTCAGTAAAATCAATTAAAATTAAGTTAAATCTTAAAGACGGCCCTCGAAGCATTGTACTGAGAATTGGATTTGGAGTAATATTCAGTATTTAACTCAAGAGTAAACATTTTATTATTGTTAACTAATGTCAAGTTTTCCATTAAAGAATAGAGTTTATACCAGTTATAAGTCGCAGGAATCTTGAAGTTTGAATCTCAGATAGTTTGAGTTCCTCCGGAGATTAGTCAAATCGAGCGTCGGTGGTATCCGTAGTCAATTAGGTTTCATTAGTAGCAAGTTGAGAATATTATACAATACTCTTTATAATTTATTATTATTAGGTTTAAAAAACATTTAACCAAATGAACACTCCACAAAATCTTTTCTATCAAAGAGTGCAACATAAAACTATTCTGCTTTCACAAACACCGTCCAAAAGAAAATATCCCGTCTCCAATGCTGTTCCCGCGTTAATTGGATGAGCATTAGCCTGGGCTGTACTTCACAATGTTTCACCTCACCTCTGGGGAACCAGTGCAAGTCAGACCTTTGATTACGTGTAGTTATTACGAATCCCGGCGTCAAGATATGTACTAAGAGCGATGAAACAAGTTGCGAATAGCGTACAGCGGCTCCCGCCGGATCGCGCGCTAACTGACTTAACGTCGGAGAAGATTCGGATCACGATAATCTAATGTTGAATTTATATGGAAATTATGTTTGCTATGGCTGCGTAGGTAATAAGTACGTAGAATAGTAATAAAAATCAGTTCAATCATTTAAGATAACACCGTGTACTCGTCCATACAAAAATATGTTTTTTCCACTTCTAAATACTTTCCAATCTCAATGTTTTTTTAGTAAGTTATTAACACAATGAAAGACTAAGTATAAACGTTTCCTTTTTTCCAAAATTGCTATTAATTCATAAATATATAGACATTTTTTAAAAGCAGAACCTACATATAAACCTATAATATATTGTGCTGAAGCGATTGACATCATAATCAAAGTGATTTGTTAAGATTTAGTAAGTGGAAACCGTTTTCTCCCGAAATGGTAATTTCATAGAAAAAGTTGTTAGTCGCAACTTCGCAAGCTGCTAACTACTGCAGGGCTATTCTTCTCTCTTAAGTTTTGTAACTCTAGGATATCGCTTGTGATCGCGTGTCTCTCTGATTTTGGAAGACAAAGGATACGAAAGTGAAGACAACCCTAACGTCACGTCTTCATCTTGAAACGAGCCAGTGTTAAGTTTATTATAAATTAAAGCACCCGGAACTTCTTGTTACGAATTTTCTAGCTAGATATCCATATTTTCCTCTAATATGTAAGGGTAGTAATCAAGCTTGTATAAGCCCTTAACGCCTTAATGTAATTAGAATTTTAATTTAAGGGGTTTTGTGTTAAGTTAGCTACGTAATACATAGGTATTGTGTATAGGAAAGTCGTCTTGTTAATTTGGACACGTGGAACATGTTTTATGACACCAAAAAAAACTTCCGAAGTTGAATACGTGCTATGTATGTCTGTTCTATACATTCATCATCATCATCATATCAGCCGAAAGAATTCCACTGCTGGACATAGGCCTCCCCCAAAGAGTACCACAATGACCGGTCCTGCGCCACCCGCATTCAGCGGACTCCCACGACCTTTACCAGTTATCAGTCCACCTTGTGGAGGCTACCCACGACGCACCTTCCGGTAAGTGGTTGCCTCTCGAGAACCTTTCCGCCCCAACGGCCATCGGTTCTACGTGAAATGTGCCACGTGCACTGCCACATAAGTTTAGCGATTCGGAAAGCTATATCGATTATCTTGGTTCTGCTGCGGAAAGCCTCATTTCTGATGCGATCACGCAGACATCACTTTGCCTACATTATGTGTGTAAAAAAATATTTTCCTCCCTCTAAAATTATGATTCCCAATATTATCTGATTTGTTCAATAGAGTTGATTACATAAATAGTAGCGGATAACGCGATAAGGTGATTATTTTTATAAATGTTATTTTTATTGGCATTGTACTACCGTTTAAGTTTCATGCCTATAGACCGTCTGTAGATCCGATATCACGGGCCGTTTGACGTGTATTAATGAACCCTCGCCGCCGATTACGAATATCAGGACGCCGATGATAAATATAACGCTGATTGACGCCGATAATAATGACTGGTGACATTGTTTCAACGTTGTAATTCAAGCCAGAATAGCCATATGGTAGATATATTTAATTGTTTATTTAAGTAAAATTGGAATGCAAAGGACTGGGGTAACCTTTAACACACCTACCGCGACAGGATAAATGTGACCCACAACGTGTTTTGTAGCATAATATAAAAATATACCCATAGTGGTTTTTGTGCCATCTTTTATTTAACAAACTGTCCCTAAAGACATACTACTTTCAATCACAATTCGCATGTCTTTCGATAAATGTACAAATCTCTAATCATCATCCTCTTAGCGTTTTTCCGGTTGTACCCTAAGTGGAGTCCGTGATCCGCTTTGGCTCCTAATCACGAGATTTGGCGTAGGCACAAGTTTTACGAACGCGACTGCCATCTGTCCTTACAACCTAGAGGGAAAACTAGACCTTACTGGGATTAGACCGGCTTCCTCACGATTTTACAACATTCACCAATCTCTAATAACAGTAATACATCCATTAAACATCAAAGCATGAGACAAATTGCATGCAGTTTATATTATTTGCAATCAACAACTCAGCGGGCAGCGGCATCAATCAGAATTATCCAGTGAATAAAGAAATCAAGTGTCAAAATTATAACGCAAGCGCACCTCAGGTCTTTCATCGGGTTTATTATACGGCGCCATTCATTTTCACTTTGAACGCAAAACTCGTCTCTTGGCAATTTTTCTCCCTTTTGTTGGGATAAGGACGCGCTGAGAACCCACTAGATATGAATAAAAGTTCTCAAAGGATCTCAATAGAGGCTGTAAACATGCCTTCATAGAAAAAATATGGCACCTAGATATATGCCGATACGTTACTTTAGGCATTTGAAGCTCGTTTGGATCATAGATCATAGTAGAATAATAGGCAAGTCGTTCCCGACGATGTATCTTGCCTACGTAACACAAATGTTGTAATTTTGCAAAGTTGACACACAAATGTTGCCATTCACTGACATCATATTATATTATATTGTATCGTATATTACTATATTATCCATACCATCCTTAGACATGTTAAAAAGTTTTTGTTTTAAATTAAGTTGCACTGCCCACATTTTATCTGCTTTGCCTTAAGGTTAACTGGTAGAGAATGCTTTATAGAATGAAATCCGCCTTTTGTACCATAAGATATTATTTTGTGCAATAAATAATTAAATCTTCCATACAAACAAGAAGTTTTGTTAATGCAGGATAATTAACATGTTAGTTTGTTGAACTATTTATTTGGCGTGAAAAGACAATTGTATTCAATTAGTAGTTCAAAGTAAATATTGATCGAAAGCACGTAAGTGCGAAGTACTTCAATTTAGTCGGGTAATTTACTTTCACACAGTGGCGTATTGCCCGTGTTGCGGCGGGGGGTGAAAGGGGTGAAATGGGGGGGGGGGGGGTAAAAGTATGTATGGAGCTGCGATATAAAAGAGTTCCACGCGGACGGAGTCGCGGGCAGAAGCTAGTTTTGAATAAAAGCCTATCATCGTCACGGGGAGTCGATAAAGTTGTTAATCACATCGATGTTATAAACGTGAACATTCGTTGATGTTGTCAGAGAGACATAAGAAGTACATGAAGGAAACTGTATTATATATTATATTTATACATACTTAATTTAAAAACTTCAATAGCGCGATGCAGAACATTACCAATATCCGAGCATATTCTAGCCTTAGAAGGTCATTCTCCAGTTTTTTGTTTTTTAAGATAGAGACTTGAATCTTCATAAAAAAGGTCTGTGATTAAACACAAGAAAAGTGATTTTAGCATTTTTGAAGGGGGGTCAAAAGTGGGTTGCAAATTTGTATGGAAATTATATATTTTTTCGAGCTACGGACTTGAAACTTCGTAAAATGGTCCCATACAAAAAAACAAGAAAAATAATTTCGGCGTTTTTAAAAATTCATCGTCTAACGAAATTAAAACATGCTTTAAAGTTTGTTTGTGGAAATCCAGAGTGAATAACTACATAATAGATGGCGCTACCGGTCTTATCCGATACTATTAAACGAGTAATATTAATTTATTAAAGAGTATAAATTTGTAATCATGTTCAGATTAAATTTGCAATATAGGGATTTACGAGCAATGCCTAGCTGAGCAACTTTTCAAATCTCGAATTTTTGACGCAATGTTTCTGTAGCGCTGCTGTGGACGGGAGCTCCAATTCGTGCGATAAGGACAACTGCAGCTCGGACTAAAAATCTCACGCAAAAAACTCATAAATCGAGGTTTCGCTCTCGACTGTTTCCTCCTCCAAAACGCAACCATGTATCTTGACATGAAACGTTGTTGCCTTATAATATATGTATATCCCCTTTCGATATAAATAATTAGATACATACATAATTTTAATCCAGACTATAAACTATCTTCGTGCCAAACTTCATCCAAACCGGTTGAGCCGTATAAGCGTCGTGATTGAGTACCTAACAAAAATCCAAACATCTTAACATCTAAACATTCGCTTTTATAATATTAGTAGTTCGGGAAGCTACGGCACATCTTTTCGTCCAATATGTGTCTAGTGTCTCAAGACGAGAGTCTTTGACCAGTGTATGTTGCCAAGTGATGACATATATGACACTGAAACGTGGTCGCCTCATAAGAAGGCTCAAAGTCACCCAAAGGGCTATGAAGAGGGCTATGTTGGGAGTTTCTCTGCGTGATCGCATCAGAAATGAGGCTATCCGCAGCAGAACCAAGGTAACCGATATATGTATAGTATAGCCCTCCGAATCGCTAAACTTAAGTGGCAGTGGGCGGGGTACATTACACGTAGAACCGATGGCCGTTGGGGCGGAAAGCCGTTGGGGCGAAAAGGTTCTCAAATGGCGACCACGTACCGGAAGGCGCGGCGTGGATAGGCCCCCACAAGGTGGAATGATGACCTAGTAAAGGTTGCGGGAGTCCGCTGGATGCGGGTGGCGCAGGACCGGTCACTGTGGCACGCTTTGGGTTTACTTATAGTGTATAACCTGGATTAACATATATTACTTTTTATTCCGAGAACCATCGCATCGTCTAAGGGGCGAACGTTTGTAAGGAGCTACGATATTTAAACGTGTTCCCAGCGGACGAAGTCGCGGGCAGAAGCTAGTTATTTTATAAAGAAACAACATCAAACTGTATTCGACGGCCTTCTAATGACAACTAACCATAGTGCATAGAAAGACTATCACATACACTTATAGGAATTACGGCCGCGACTCATACAGTAATCGCTTTTAGAAATTTATTTTGTACTCGTTCTATCATATTTATATGACACTCGTAGGAACGGCTCCAAATAATACAATAGGTAATAGGTCGAATCCTGAATCAATTCACTTTTTTGACAGGTTTGCCAGCTAACATGCTAGAGCACTCAGAACCCGAAACCATATTTATCGAAACTGAAAATTACGGTTAAAAATATATCTGTGATTGAATTAACCCAATTTACTCCCCACGGCCGGAATATTTTCCACAAAAAAACTGAATCGGTATGGAGTGTTTTATAAATAATTCGTTCACCTTCACTTATTCAGTCTGCAAATTTGTTAAATTCCATTGTATTTCTTTGTGAACAAGGTTGATTTTACAAAATCGGCTGTGGATTTTACGAGTTTTATATCGCCCATAGGCCGAGAGACGGCACCTGAATGCCAATAAGCCAAACATGAGCTGCTATTATCGTGTGTGACACAAATTCGGTAGACGACAATTAGCTTATTTATCATCGGGAACCGTATTTACTGAATCCCGGTCTACACATAGTGAATATTTTTGCGTATTTATGTAAGTAATATTTTTGTCATTTTGAAATTCCGCAGTTCATCATTTTTCTTCGTTTTTCGTATAGGTACCTAAGTAGACATTCTACAGCGTGTAATGTGTTATGTACTCATTCTCACGTTATTAAATACAGAAGATACCTGTAAGTTTATGTTATTCAAAGTATGTACGGTACAAAGTACGTATAGAAACACTTGATTTATTTATTTTTGTTCTAAAATTTTATAATAGGTCGACCGCTTAACTCCGTCCTCGCCTGCGCGGCGCGCGGGTGCAGGGGACGATAACGGGACGCGCGCAGCCTGCGGGCGCCGGGCTTTGCCTCCCGCATGTCGTCTTGCTATATATATTATAGTATACGTATAATACAAGGCCCTCTCACGTATTCCATTATTTATCATGTGGAAATGTATGGAAAACCCCTAATTAGTCTAATTCAATAACATGGGATCAAAAATGTGATAAGTAGTCAGAGTAAAGACGAAATAAGAGAACGACTAGAGTTTTGTTTGTCAAGCGAAACAGTTGAATGGCAGTCTCGAGTCTCTAAAGTCATTGTTTGTACTTTACAAAATCACGAAAATTCTTAACGCTTTCAGTAGTTACGGAGGGGACACTAAACAGTCTTAAAGTTAAGAAAAATACGGGTAAGATGCTTCCTGGTTTTCGTTTGATCTACTTACTACCTAACTAGGCCTGATCAAGTAATCGTAATATATTATGAAGTCAGTGGCAACTAGGGAATGCCATTTCGCGAGGTTTCAGACCTAGCCGAGGACTCACGAGACAACAATGCCAGCACGAGATTTCAGACCTAGCCGAGGACTCACGAGACAACAATGCCAGCACGAGATTTCAGACCTAGCCGAGAACTCGCGAGACAACAATTGCCAGCGCGAGATTTCAGCCCTAGCCGGG
The DNA here is from genome assembly GCA_945867215.1 of Epinotia demarniana. Lineage (NCBI taxonomy): Eukaryota > Metazoa > Arthropoda > Insecta > Lepidoptera > Tortricidae > Epinotia > Epinotia demarniana. The sequence continues at coordinate 9,467,790 of OX244274.1, forward strand.
AACTCGCGAGACAACAATTGCCAGCGCGAGATTTCAGCCCTAGCCGAGAACTCGCGAGACAACAATGCCAGCACGAGGTTTCAGACCTAGCCGAGAACTCGCGAGACAACAATGCCAGTACGAGATTTCAGACCTTGCCGAGGACTCACGAGACAACAATGCCAGCACGAGATTTCAGACCTAGCCGAGAACTCGCGAGACAACAATGCCAGCACGAGGTTTCAGACCTAGCCGAGAACTCACGAGATAACAATGCCAGCACGAGATTTCAGATCTAGCCGAGAACTCACGAGATAACAATGCCAACACGTGATCCATTATACTCATATTTTGGCTAAAATTGGCACTGGAACATAAGTTTAATGTGCTCTGATTACCCCTTTTGGGAATAAAAGCGTGAATCTATGTATTATTATGCTATAATAATGTCTTGGAATCCTCATTATAATCACTTTAAGTAAGCAACCTCGGTAATCAGCTTTTAACAGGAATAATGAACTAATTAATAATTTAACAGGAACGACCGAGCACAGCGAACGAAATTGTCAGTTTCAGCTTGGGCAAAAATGCTTTCTTATGTCTGTCCCGATGTATTAATAGCGTCGTTAAGAAAGGCTGCTTCGGCTAAATTCTGGTAGAATGTCGACTAGTAAAACTACCCTTGCGGCCTTATTGCAGAATTAAATTAATTTAGTACATTTATTGACTATTCAATAACAGTGATTAAACGAGAGAACCGCAGATGAATATGATTCCTACCACCACACTGACACAACGCCGCCGCGAGCTACAAATGTCTGCATCCAAATAATTTTCTCAATCCCAGACCTCACATTAATCATTTACGACGTTTATTTTCAACAAGCTAGGGTTGCTTTTGAAATGATTTAATTAAGTAAGATACGAGGATGGAAAAGAGCAGTCGACATTCCGTACCACAGAATCTGAACAGGGTCGTCAGTTTTCCATCGCCGCTGTCTCCGCTCAAATGATACGGATCGCTTATCGAATTGGGTCAAATTTGTTGTCATGATTTTACCACGTTGCAAGACTTGAAGACCATCATTTATTGAGTATTTCTACAATATTTTTTTATATTGTACTACGAGTTTATGTTAAATACTTTAAAAATATATACCATCTTCAAGTAACGATTTCATAACATCTTATATATCTTACGTGTATGTACGAGGTTACAGCCTATTGTTATATGAGACGGTCCGACAATGTTTAATAGGTTATATATACTCGTAGTATTTAAACAGGCAACAAAGTTTGACGACCGCTTTAGCCTAGTTGGTAGTGACCCTGCCTACGAAGCAAGAGGTCCTGGGTTCGAATCCCGGTAAGGGCATTTATTTGTGTGATGAGCACGAATATTTGTTCCTGAGTCATGGATGTTATCTATGTATTTAAGTATTTATTTATCTATATAAGATTATAAGTATGTTTATCGTCTAGTACCCATAGTATAAGCTCTTGCTTAGTTTGGGACTAGATCGATTTGTGTAAGATTGTCCCCTAATTAAAAAACAATAAAAAGTATATCGATTAAGTAAGATTTCCAGTTTTATTTAATCGTATAAAAACCTTACAGAATTCATACTATACTGTTTTTTTCATCTCTTACGAGTAGGTATACTTAGTTATACTAATGTAATAATTAAAGAGGAAAAGTCTCATACTTAAGTTTGTATGTAGGCCGTAATCACAGGAGCTGCTCATCCGATTTTGAAAACCATTTCAGGGTGGATATAGGATATACTTTATCTCGCGGTTCCTTCTGGTTTCGCTATTATACGTTGGTTGGCTAGCCTATATTGTGTCCCACTGCTGGGCAAAGGCCTCCCCATTTTTCCGCCACTCGTCTCGGTCCTGTGCTACTGTTCGCCAATCTGTACAAAATTGTGAACAAAAAAACTCTTACGATGTGCCTCAGTCCCACGTATTTTTTATTAAGTTTACCCTTTATATGATGATGACTGTCTTAATAAATATGCATAATAATGAGTAAGTGCCACATTACTTGAATTGCATAACGTGCTGCCGTTTTATAAAATTAATTAAAAATTTATTACTCAACCGATTAAGTTATCATACAACGGGTTGGCAATTTCAATTAACCGTTGAAATGCTGCAGGGAAGTGTTATTTAGTCGTGCATGCGTCGCGCTATAAACAGGTGCATTTAGATTATATTCCGTCGGTAATTCTACGCCTTCATATATAAGCTAAAAAAAATATAAGGAATACATTTTTTAATTGTTTTATTAGATCGAAGCCGAGTCTATATTTAGTTTTTTATTTCCGACTAGCAGCACACGCGGCTCCGTCCCCGTATTTCGGAAAAACCAGCCGGAGCCACGGGATAGAACATCCTTTGTCCATCCCGAGAGTCCGATTATATTATCATGGATATGGATATTTGGCATTGATAAAGTCCTGCACTAGAAACCTATCGCAAAATAAATAAATAGGTTTTCCACTGTAGCAATGTCATTTCATAACACTAATTATCATCATCCTCCTAGCGTTATTCCCTTTAAAACTCCTAGAGCCCGGGGTCCGCTTTGACACATAATCCCAAGATTTGGCATAAGCACTAGTTTTACGAAAGCGACTGCCATCTGACCTTCCAACCCAGAAGGAACACAAGTTCTGAAAAACTCATTGGTACGAGCCGGGATTCGAACCCACGACCGCCGCATGCCTGAAACACTAGGCTACCGTATAGCTCTTACACTAATAGGTACTGAAATAATTTCCGAACCGGTTCCGATGAGTAGTTCCACAAATTAGATTCAAAGCCTCCCAAGTTACATATTAGTTATTAGTATAGGTACCTACCCATCCATTATTTTATTAATTGTTTGCACGCATTCTTAGATCAACCGCACACAGGGGTAAATCTGAACTTAGTTTCCGTTGTGTCAACTTTTGGATTACAGGTCCCAAAGTTAACGATAAATTGATTGTATAAAGTATGTGTACAAAGCGCGAGAGTTTAAAGGGTGGTAAAACATAAACATAAACATAATTCATTGATAAAACATAAGTCCATCAGTTTTAAAACAGTTCTAAAAGCTTACAATTAGAGGCGAATAGCACGTGCCTGAGCTAGGATACCCTGTGTTTCAGGCAAGAAAGAACTAACAATTAAAATCAAGTTATTCATAATATAATACAATACAACAGCATTCTTATTGACTAGTACAAAATATTCAGGAAGTTATTTAACTTAGGCGCTAACTATAAAGATATAATAAAATTATTTTAAAACGATAAATAACTTCTCTGTGTCGTCATAGGACATATTTTGTAGGGCTTCTCGTAGCGTTGTTTTACATTTCATGTAGTTTAAGGGATATAAACCTAGCCACGCATTAAGTCTATTGTAAAGAACTGGACCTAGGAAAAGAAAAAATCTAGAAGAGAAAGCGTGTCGTTTTTGCGTATATTTAGGACAAACAAAATCTTTACGCCTTTTTTTATGTTATAGGACGTAAACGAGCAGACGAATCACCTGTGATGGTAAGCGATTACCGCCGCCCATGGACACCTGCAACACCAGAGGTGTTGTGAGTGCGTTGCCGGCCTTTAAGGATGGAGCTCTGGGAACCTTACTCACCATCAGGAACACAACACTACAATACCTACGGAATAGGCAGCAGTGCTATTATGGCTGTGGTCTTCTGTAGGGCGGAGGTACTCCCCCAGTCGGGCTGCTCCAGATTCAAGCGTGATGACATTACGCTGTGCCCTACCTCTCTCAAACTGCCTTTTACTGGCATGATCAGTGTTGTAAGGGGTTTCAGTGTGCTGTTTTAGAACTGTGTGCAATATAAACAATTGTCGAACTGTTAGAACTTCAGATGATTTGTACAGAAGGTTTGTGGGGAATTGATAGGGGCGGAAAGTAGAAACCTTAAGTATTGCTCTCTGGGCTCTTTCTATTACGTTAGGTAATGTGGTTTTAGCCAAACCACCCCACGAAGTGATGCAGTAAGTTAATACAGATTGACATAACGCATAGTAAACTTGTTAGCACATAGTAAGCATGGAGAACTTAATAACATTGGTTTTATCCGAGTTCAGGGTTAGTAGGTGATGTAGAAGCCAGCTACTTACAATATTAAAGCCTCGCTGTGCATATTCATAAACTTGCTCTACTGAGTTTGCAGAAAAAAGTAAGACAGTGTCATCAGCGTATGAAATTATTTTTCCACATTCGATTTTAAGATTGCAAAGGTCATTTTATATAAATTAAAAACAGCGTAGGTCCTACAATACTTCCCTGTGGGCAAAAGCACGATACTTTATAAAACCAACGATATATCGATAAAAAAAAATTCACTACCGTACCCAATTTGTCCGGAAACGAGACCGATGTACATACCTACAGAACGGGGAACTAAGTGGCTCGCGTCCATAGGGAGTGCGATAGGCTATATCGCCACAGTAATGACGTCATATCCGGCCTTCGGCTCGATGCGATCGCCCTAAACGCCATGTCAACCGGCCGTTTGCGGCGACAATACGATGCGATATTGTTTTTGTTGTGGGCTTTAATCAATCGTCCGCCGACAATGGATATGATAGGGCATTTACGGCGGTTACGAACGGTGAAATGTTCACTATTATGTTAGGATTAATATCTCTCACAATTTATAGATACGCTGTACGCATTTTATTTTATTCAGACTCATATGTTCAAATTCATAATATATTTCAAATTTATATTGCACCAATGGGAATTCACTTCTTAATAAAGTTTTAATATGTATGTAATAAAAATTAAATACATTTTAAGTAACGCATATAAATATTATCCCTAATCACTCTAATCACCACTGACGTAAACCATATGATTGGACATCACTTTGACAGTTGATAGCTATGCAGATCTGCCAACTTCATAATTAGACAAATAGTGTTGCCAGGCAAAAAATTAAGTGATAAATACTGTTCGATAATATTAGCGCCATCTATCTGACATCTTGCGAATTAAGCAATACAATGGTACCGAAAACAAAACAGATAGTTTGTGCCAAATGCAAAAATGTCATTAAAACAAGGCAGTTTTTAAAATGCAGCTCATGCAAAAACATATTTGATGTCTTATGTACTAATGTCACTGACTCGCATTTTCGGAGTAATATGACGAAGGAGCAAAAGGAGAAATGGGTATGCTCTATGTGCTGTAAGTCTAAAGAGAACTTAGAGACAGCAAAAAGTAGAATTTCGCAGTCACCGTCGACAGAAAACAGCAACATAACTCAAAGGAAAAAGTACGATATCCAAGTATCTACAAAAAATTCTTTTGATTCTTTACCCGATGAAGACGACATTAACTCATTGTCAACAACAAATTCCACTCACGATTGTAGCAAGATGAATAGAAGCTGCCCAGAGATTGCAGATGCTTTTTTGAGGGAAAAAATTGAATCTATGAGTACAAAAATTGATGAATTGCAGGATAAATTAGCACAGTCAGATCATGAAATTGAGAATCTTCTTACGGAAAATAAAACACTGAAGAACATAATTGAAAGCTTAAGCAAAAAAGTTATTAGTCTAGAAAACATCTGTAAATCGACACCTGCAAAAAAATCCAAGCAGAACTCTAGCAAATCAGGATTAGGCTCCACACCATCAGCGAACGCGACTAGGCAAAATGGTAGTCTCAAACAAACGAAAGTCCACATGGGGCCACAAACCGTCACGGAATTAGTTCTGGACCTAGAAAGTAGAGAAAATCCGCCTGTGGTGCCACAAGTATCAAAAACATCGCTACTGGAGGACCCGGCAGAAAATATAAACAACGGAAGCCTTCCCACAGCGAATCCGCCAACAGATGTCGCTGCTCAAGGTAGTTTAAATGTTAGTAATAAGGTGAATAAAATCTCTATTATAAGTTCCGATAAAGATAATATGATAACAAAAACTACCAATTACAGTTTAGGCGATAATTACAGTATATGCCACTATCTTTACCCTGGTGTCGGGATACGCACTATGTTACAAAATGTAGAAAGTAAGTTGGAAAATTACACCAGACATGATTTTTGTATTGTATTTATAGGGGAAGAAGATTTCAAAAGATCACAGTGTATTGACAACCTGGTGTTATATATTAGAAAAGTCACGTCCAAATTATCACATACTAATATCATAATATGTTATCCAACTTACAGAATAGGTTATTTTGATAATATGTTTAACTGGCGAGTAGAATCCTTTAATCATATTCTGTTTACGGATAATTCAAAATATAATTATGTTTACTTATTGGACAGCAACCGGAACTTGGCCTATGACCATGAAATGTTCTATCTAAAATCGGGCCGTATAAATAGAGCAGGGTTAAATATTATATTTCAAGACATATGTACATTGATAACCATTGTCCAAACTGAGAATAACTATGATGATAATTCATTAGATGATCTCTCTAACCTAAATCTCTCACAGAACTCATCACGGAGTTTTTTTCGTGAATAAAGTTACAGAATGTCAAGTATCATCACTTACGGGTAATAAGCTAAGAATAATGCATCAAAATATAGGAGGGCTAGTGAACAAGACTGACCAATTGCAGATTGTGTTACAGGATTTGTACTTAAAGAACGAGGAGATTGATGTGATTTGTCTAAGTGAGACTTTTGTAAAGCGAGGGTTAGAAAGTAATGTAAAAATCGAAAATTACAAAACTGGAGCATTTTACAGTAGGGAAACATGTAGAGGTGGCACTGCCATACTCGTAAGTAAAGCTCTGCAGGTTAAGCAAATCAAGGTTGAGCCGAATTTGACGGCAAATTACTATTTTGAATGTTGCGGAGTAGAGATTTTAGGATTAGATTTAATTGTGATTGTTATATATAGAATCCCTCAACAAAATAAATCGCATGTTGGGGTTTTTATTCATAAATTAAATATACTCCTCTTCCAGCTCACGTCTAAGTACAAAAACAAGAAATTAGTTGTATGTGGGGACTGGAACATTGATATATAATACATTCACAAGGGAACTACAAAGCACGCTAATGAATTATAATCTTAAAATGCATATTGAATCCCCAACCAGAATAAATACCTGTATTGATCAGATAGCTAGTAACATAAGGAAAGTTGAATCAAAGACACACCAACTATGCTTATCTGACCATGACATGGCTCAAACAATAACATTTAGAGTTAAAGAAAAAAATCAATGTTTGACATGGTTTGAATTCAAAAAGGATTTCAGTCAGGAAAACTTATATAAATTCATTCAGTGCATTGCTTCGTTGTCCTTCTCTGAGGTGTTGACTTCAGATAATGCAAGGACCGCATTTGCAACATTTTATGAACATGTTTGCTTGTTTCACGACCTTTGCTTCCCGCTTATAAAAGTCAAAGTAAATAATCGATTTAGAAAAATTAAATGGCTAACGAAAGGCCTACGAAAATCGTGCTACACCAAACGAAAATTATACTTAAATTATAAATTTATGAAGTCTGACAAGCAAAACAATAGGAAACAACTAAAAAAATATAACCATGTATTAAAAAAGTGTATTATAAAGGAACAAAGAATTAATAACACTAATTACATATCTAAAAGTAAAAATAAAAGTAAAGCAACGTGGGATATCATATCCGCAACTACAACAAACTTAGATAAGGATAACGTAATATACTATTTGAATTATAATAATGAGACATATAAGAATCCGCAAGAAATTTGCAATGTAATTAATGACTATTTTATCGACATTACTTTATTAAAGTCCAGTAATAATATTCATCAATCTAATGTAACTAATAACATCAGCAGTTATCCTTCTTCGATTTTTCTGAAACCTGTTGACGCTGATGAAGTTTACAAAATTATTATGTCGCTTACCAACAGTAAGGCTTGCGGTTACGATAATATACAAACAGGTATTCTTAAAATATGTGCCAATTGGTTATGTCCGCCGTTAGCTCATATTATTAATTTGTCATTTACTCAAGGGTCTTTCCCAGACCAGTTAAAGATATCACTAATAAAGCCCCTGTTTAAGAAAGGAGACCGCGGAGATCCTAACAACTATAGACCTATAACACTTGTTCCTGTTATTTCAAAAATAATGGAAAAAACAATGTGTAACAGACTAACGGGATTTTTGGAAAAAAACCGCTTACTGCGATCGGAACAATACGGATTTAGAAAAGGCCACTCAACTGAATTAGCTTGTTTTAACCTCGTTAAGTACGTTTCAGAATGTTTAAACGACAAAGTACCGATATCATCAATATTCTTAGATTTAAGTAAAGCATTCGATAGTGTTGATCATACAAAACTAGTCTCAAAGCTTGAATGTTATGGGATTAGGGGACCAGCAATAGATTGGATTAAGAGTTATTTGACAGATAGGAAACAGGGTACTGAAATAGTGAAAATAGAAAAAGTGTGTAAAAGTTTCGTAAAAAGGAAATATCGGTCTAATTTCCGCGTGATTAAGTCTGGAGTTCCCCAAGGCAGTACCCTTGGACCTCTTCTATTTTTGGTATACATCAATGATCTCCCTCTAGCAACCTCTCACAAATGTATACTGTTTGCGGATGACACAACATTGTTGGTTAAGGGTGGAGGTAATGATTCATGTGAAAATAATATAAATGATGCATTAATGGACATAAATAATTGGACATATAACAACAATTTAAATATAAATATGACAAAGACATTTTACATTCAATTTAATTCATATAATAATACAATTCCATTAAACATCAATTATAATAATTTGCCTGTACTGAAATGTGAACATATTAAGTTTTTAGGAGTATATATTGATCAGCATCTAAGCTGGAAGGAACATATAAATTACGTTTGCGCTAGGCTAGATAGGTTCGTATTTGCGTTGAGGAGACTGAGAAAAAAACTTGGAGGCGGCGATCACGGCCTATCACGGTTATGTGTCGTCGGTTCTAAATTATGGATTGTTACTGTGGGGAAATTCTGCGGACATAGATAGGGTATTTTTATTGCAAAAAAAGTGTATCCGAGCCATATCTAAGGCGTGGGTAATGGATAGTTGTCGACCACTCTTTAAAAAAATACGAATTCTGCCATTGGCATGCATGTATATAAGAAAAGTCTGCTTACTCGTAAAAGACCGCCCAGGATTATTTCAAATGAGATCGGAAGTTCATACATTGAAACAAAGAGCGCAATATCAAAATCTATTACATCAGCCTCGATGTCGATCAGCAATTTATAGGAAAAATTCTTATAATATGTGCATAGTTTTATATAATAGTTTACCTGATCATATTAAAGTAATGACATCAACTGATTTTAGGAGAAATTTAAAAACCTATTTATTAGATCATTGTTTTTATAGCGTTAAGGAATATACCCAAAAAAAATAAACAGCATGGACATTTTTTTAAAAAGAAATAGAAAATTTGTGGAGGGTATTTAGATGAAATGTTAAATGAGTAATTGCATGAGCGCGCTACGATTTATTATAATATTTGCATGTTGTTAATTACGATAGAATACTGTACTACTACTCACAAGAACACCCTGTAACTAGAAATAAGTATTCTTGCAAATAAACATATTCTATTCTATTCTATTCTATTCTAATCAGCATAGGTACTACAAGGTGCTACCTATTATTTTATAACATTCCGTATGTTTGAAAGAAATATTTATTGCAACACAACAGAAACCGTAGGTACGTACTCAATTCCTAAGTGTTGAAATATTGGAAGTATTTTCTCTTAAAATCTAGCACACAACGTGTGTGGAGTAGGGTTATTCATTTTATTAATATTGGTTTTACTCTAGAGTCGTATGTTAAAATGCCATTGCCTGAACTTGACACTAACCCTAGCTTTACTAATAGAATACCAACACAAAGTTGACATGTCACATCCACATTGGATGTAAAAGTTAATCCGATGGAAATGTTGTGTGGGGTGACAATGACAACTATTCGATATTGTTTTTGTTGTGCGTGCACAACCAAACGTCGAATGAGGCGTTGACACACGAGCTTTCGATACCGCGCCACGCAGCATTGCGCGTTTGCGTCGAAACTTTACTATTTATAACGATATTTGTAGAAAACGCGACCTCTTATTCTTGTTTTTCTTCGCCAGTAAACTCTTTACAGAGTGGTCGTGGCCATTATGTAGGTTTTTGAGCCTCGACCTGTTTAGTCTTTAGCTCTTCAGCGCTGCGCGGAGGGGAAGTGACACACGCGGTACCGTAGTCTTGAGGGATGTCGTATAGGGATATCGTTTCAAGGCTGCCGAGCGCGTTGCGCGTTGTTGTTTACGCGGTCGGCACAACGCAGCGAAGCGCAGGTGCTGTACTAACGCCTTGACCACGACTTTGGTCTTAAGCGACCTGCGGCAGCGGTTTTTCTAATTCATTGCGCGTGATCCCGACTAACCACAGTGCGTTGCGCGTCTCGACCGCGCAATGAACAGATAAAACGCTGCCGCAGGCAGGTCGCTTACGACCAAAGTCGTGGCCAAGGCGTAACTCGTGTGTTCTGCGCTTAACTCGTCGCTCACTGTGTAGGTAAAGCGTTTAGGTAGGTACTCTTCCAAACTCGTATCAGGCAGACTTTACGGAAAAAACACCCGTGTTGCGAGTACAATAAAAAGTATATTTCTAAGAACTACCTATTGATTCATATACGACTTTATGTTTAATAGGGACGATTGGTCGAGCGTTGTACAATAACAGTAACGATTGGCCAAATGTTGCACACACACCTACTATTTAGATATGCATAGTATTTGTGTACATCTCGCAGACATATGAGCAACGAATTTTGTTTTGAATATTCCGATTCCTCACATTTTCCGGGGAATTAGGTCGAAACGAAATACGTCAAAACAAATGAGATTGGTGAGGAAAAGTGAAATTTTTGCGATGATACATTTAATATTTTTTTTACATTCACTTATTGATAAAATAATTTGAGATTCATTTATTAGCATTTTCCGACGACTAGGTATGTTAGTAATTATAAAAACAAGCAATACATTAAGACAGTAGGTACAATGAATATGTACATTTACGTTCATTTAAGTATTTTTTTTATTCCATTTTTTTTGTCAATGCCATATTTGATCGCATTTTGCATACTTCACGCCTACTTTCAGCGCAATCGCAGCTTGTTTATTCTCCTACTAAATTAAGATTTCAGTTAGTTTTGCTTTCATTTGACATTCGACTTATTTGTTGCGCTTTTAGGAACGAAAAACGAATAGCGAACGAGGCTGCCATCGAATGCGACAAGGCAAGTAGTCAATGTTAATGATTAACTTTCATTCAATCAAATAGCAAAGAAGAATAACAGTAATTATTTATTTTAGTATCTTAATGATTGCCTGACATATATGTATACCTACTGTTCTTTTGAATAATCGCATTTCTATCCTTGATTTTAACGAGTTTTATAGCTTGAAGAAAAACTCTTTGCAGACGAATTACATTCACAAGTAATTATATTATTAATTAGTAATTAAACGATTTCATTATGGCTGAACGATAAAGTGCTCAGTGTCGTCATTCGATGTTAGCTCACTTTCTACAGCGGGCATCCCGCCATTGATCGTGTTGACTAACATTTGTCTACGTGAGTGGGCCCTTTGCAGTGTGGTCGCACACTTCACTTCGGGGCATTAGTGTGCCGCACTAATCGAGCAGGATAAACGCAATGGCTCTTGAATTAAATACTCGTGAAGACGGGGAGGGGCTAGTTTCATTCTTATTTTTTTTATCAATAAAAAAGTAACCTGTGCGACGTGACGCGAGAAAAGGTGTTAAATAAAATAGTAGATTGTAAAATAAGTTCATAAAACAAGCCATTTTATATAAGACAATTTTTAGATCCGTGCCGCGATTTTGTGCACTTTTTGAACAATCTTTTATTGTACGAGTATAGTATATGCTAGTCGCGCAGTAATCTATGCTCATGGTGCTGAACAGGAAATATAATGATACACACAATATACGAGTATATAATGTCACATACCTATTGAAAAAATCAGTATTTATATAGAACCTTATTACAATGCACAAAAAGTGCACGGATGGCCAGTGGCTCTGCTGTCGATATTACTACACGAAGTTAGTAAAGAATCAAATAAATAAAAGAAAAACTCTAGTGTAAAAATGTATTCAAGGTGCCGGCTCAGCGTCCGAGTGGGTAATATCTTATCAAAGATATTACCTACGCCGCCAACTTAATACGGCCCGTACCTACCGTTTAATACAAAAGCAAATTTCCTCTCCAAATCGCAATTCGCAGGGCCGTTTGATTCGTCGCGACGGTTTAAGATTAGGGCACAAAGCCAGTGTAGAAGGAAATTCCGATTTCCGCCGATTGTTAAGGTCCCTTCGAAAATGAAATCACTTGTAAGGTTCGCCGAAACAGAATCACTTTTGCGGCGCTTGGGACGCGCTCAGCCAATATACCTCGATGTTACTTCAGTCAGCGATTTCGTAGCGATTCTACCGCATTTTAGTTACAATATGAGCCAATCTGTACGCAGAAGACTTGCTCTATATTCATAGGGAACGTAGAAGGGATGTCTTTGTCTGCAGTTCAATTGGGAGGGAGCAAAAGCTTAGTTACAACTTACATCCGTTGTTTCTGATAGTATATTGGTAGATTGGAAACTACATTCATCGCAACTAATAGATTGCAACCCGAACATAATTGATGTGCTACTCCAATAACTTTTACCTATCCTTTGTGCCGAAGTTTCCGAAGCAAGACTTTGTGGTGTTGGTGTTCGTTGTTCGGTAAATATTAGTAATAAACCTTCGATACGGAAACTTAACAAAGGTCTGTAATTATTACGTGTAATTGGTTTTGATGTTATTTAATTGGTCTCTATAAATACGTATTCAATGGTAAAAAGTGCAAAGTCAGTAGGAGTAAGGAAAATCGTTTTGTTGATATGTTACAATTTTGTCTTGAGTTGTTCACTAGCGAAAGGCTAAGCACGTAAGAAATCTAGGTCAGTGCAATAAGGGTGAGTTGCACCAAACCGTCTGTAATCGTAAGCGGTGTTCGTTAAAATCTGAATGTATGGAACGTTTGACAAGTTTCTATGGACTGACAGCTGTCAGCGCCATATTTAACGTTGATCGGTCTGTAATCGTAAGTGGATGCAACCCACCCTAAGTTGGTAAACGTCATTTTACTAAAGCCGTGACTTAAAAATCGCATTCACATTATAGGAAACTCTATATAATAATATTTACAATGTATGAATTGTAGTATGTATAGAAAATTGTGAAGTACGTATTAAGTATTTGCGCTTCTTATGTAAAACGACAGCACTTACAGCTGACGCGCTCGCGCGAGATTCCATAATATAAATTGCACATTCAGTTGGCAGAATGTCAAAATGGCGGAACAATTACGTTGTCGAGTCCATAAGGCTTACACGTCGTCACGACACATTTCATGCCGGCAGACAAGTTGGCTCGTCATTTCATTGGTGTCTGTCTCATCAGCCGCGACTTTTGCGGGAGGTTGTAAAAGTTCGGAGGAAACAATGTCGTTATGTCGCAGATTCGCAGAGAAATAATAATCACTGACTCGGGGACGTTTCATACAATGGAATGTCCAATGAAAACCAGTTTTTAGCATTCGATATTTGATAGAATATAATGGGTCTAAAAATCGATCGATCGAGGAAATACCCGACCAAAAAGTGTTCATTTGGATTCCGCCTTGGAATATCAGCAATGATAGAGCTGATATTTGGCTTTTAAAGCGTGTTACATAGCTCGCTGAGTTGAAACGGTGACCAGATTGCACACATATTTGTAGCGCCGACTACACTCAGTGACAGATTGCGTCAAAGGGCATTTCTTTTCCGATTTTTTGACCGCATTTTTTAGGTTCCGCGCGTAAGAGAGAAACTGGCGAGTGCAACACTTAATAGAAAGTAAAAGGAGTTGGAGAAATAATTGTATCTCACTGTAGGTCAAACAAAGTACCACGTACGTGTTTTAACGAAAATTATCATTTCAGTTAATGAAAATAGCTATTATGAGGAAAAGCTTTTACCCGAGCTGAGAGATAAGAGTTAATGTTTTAAAGGTTACGCCTCTCACATGTTAATTAATAGTTGGAAAGTACGATTATAATAACGTCTTTCCACTGACGCTGATCTCTTTCGACAAATAACGCAAAATAAAGTAATTCGGCAAAGGCTCGACGAAACGTAATACGCAATAATGGGCAGAGCTTGATTTTGTACATCATTTCTGCGTTATTTGATTTCCAAAAAGGCAACCGTCGGTGTAAACTTTTTATTTTAGTAGCCTAAACACATTATTTTTACGCAGCACGTAAAATCAGTCGCACGAGAACCAACATCTAAACAATACGTACCTACCTACAATGTTATCAAGAGTTTTTGTACATCTTTTGAGCTTTTCGTTCGTTACGACCCGGCACTCCCTTATTAACCAACATAAATGAGTGATTTGTATAAATGAGTTCCGTTAAAATTGTGCAAAATTTAATGGACCATACACAAATTATCATTATCAGCTGTATGAATCAAAATCGGGCCTTGTTTGTGGAAGTACAGTACAACTAAGCGCCCTCATCATTAATTCCTAGATTAATTTGCAAGCTGCACAAGAGTTTCTAGATCTCGTTTAATGGAAAAAAGTTACTCGTCACATTTACTTTTATGATAAGTACCTATTCTACTCCCAAACCTATCGGATTACTAATACTAATTGAGGCTCACTTGAGCTGTCATAAGGTTGAACTTTCTTCAAATTCTACGCAGTTACGTTTAGTACGTTCTCATTCCAAGTTTTCGAGAAAGGGAATACTAACCGTTCCATACACCGTGCAGGTAGGTAACACGCGTGGACTTCGGTCACCGCATTTCGAATCACACCGCGACCGCGACTATTCGACCCGACTCCAATTATTCCGCCCATTCAATCAATGCTCACCGGCAATATCAGCCAATTATTCAAAATGCCAGCTAAAAGTCATATCGCAACATTCGCAACACGTCAGGAAATTTCAACGAGACATCACTATCAAAGAGTTACAAACATAACAAAGAGTCTTCAGAGTTTAATAAATCTTAAATGATCGCCCGTTCACAAATCGACATGTTTCAATATCTGAGAAGGAACCTAAATGACATGAGATTGAATTTTTGATATGCCTTTAGTAGCGTTCTTTGTCCACTACATGATCGGTGGTTTATCGTGATAAATTCCTATTAACCTTCCTTCATTAATATATTCATTCCAGATGAATCCCCTCGACAAAAATAAAGTAAATGGATGAGATAAAGTTATGTTTATTAATTTCTGATAGACAATCTAACCGGACCAAAATAAATTAACACAAGACAATCCTTTCCGCCTCCTTGCTCCCAATATTAAATTAATTGAGAAGAACACACTTCACCTCTTAGGTGCACCGGTCTTAGACGAATCTTTTCCCGGTTTCTTAGACAGAAAAATTAAAAATCTTAACGATGTTTCGGACCGTCTCACTAAAATAAATTCCCATGTAATATTCCCACACAGTTATCCGACACTGCCTATTTGTACCCAAATTTACTTACGTCTTAAGGTGCAGCCAGGCCAAAAATGCATGGACCGACGCTTGTCCAAACACTGACCTACCCGGAAACCTCGCTTCCCAGCGACTCTGGGACGAGCCGCTCCGTAGGCTGGTACGGGATAACCTGTATCAAACGGCAACCAGCCTCCTAGAGTGCGCTCGGCTCCAAGCCGTGGCTGAGTGGGAATCAGGGCAGTGGCTCCAAGCTTTGCCTTCATCACCGATCGGAACCTAGCCAGTGCGGGAACGCCGGCTATTTTAGAACCAACCGGCCTTTCCCGTGATGACGGAAAGAGACCCGACGGCATGACCCTCGTGCCATGGAAGATGGACAGCCGCTGGTTTGGGACGCGACATGTTCCGATACTGTAGCGCTGTCTCATCTCCACGACATCGCCGTAAAGGCAAGCTCTGCGGCAAATTCGGCCGAACTCTTCAAGCGGCGTAAGTACACAGCCATCAATAGTGGCTACCCTTTTGCGCCGTTTGGGGTTGAGACTATGGGACCGTGGGGGAAGGCGGCCGCGGGTAGAGGTGACGCGTGACGTTCAAGGCTGGTTCATATCATATCTGGCACAGCGGATCAGCATTGCCATACAACGTGGCAATGCTGCCAGCCTTCTGGGTACGCTGCCCACAGAAGGTGATTTGGGCCATTTTTTTTATTTATAGTTAATTTAACCCTAGTTTATAATTTAGTGTTTAGTTTTGTATTTTACTTTAAATTATGTTTTTATTGTTTTTACACCTTTGTTTATTAACCCATAATAAAATCCTTTCAAGGGATTTCCCAGATATAAGGATTAAAGATTTGTTTCTGCAAACTAATTTGGCGTATTTAACAGGTGTATAGATATTAAGTTAGCTTAAACATTTAAAATTAAAATTAACATTTACACATTATTGAATATGCATTGTGTGTTTTTAACCTGAAAACTAATTACGAAAAAAAAAACATTGTAGCTCCAAATACTCTTGGATCTCAGGTACTTAAGCCATGAATCCCACGGTCACTAGTATAACAAAAATATAGGTCAAATCGAAACATTCGAGTCGTCTAAGCGGCCGAAAAACAAGGACCAAAGAACATCGACGTCACGTTTCGCTACACGAATAAAGTTTACGTCCTCACAAATAATAATTCAAAGCCTTTAAAAAGCTTACTAATTAACCTCAAGTCTAGTTCCTGTTTAACTGGCTGCCGCGATATAATTTGCATAAAGATGTTCCGCCCACGCCTGATAATAAAAAACAAACAGCTGTGGAATCCATTCTCGGGGGTTCTTTTTTTAATCTTTTTTCCGTTTAGTATTGTGTGAAAGCGTTGCATAGTACAACAAAATATTCAACGGTTATGGCCATTTGGAAATTGGGTTTTTGTGAGGTGATAATGAGATGTTAATTTTGACGATACATTTATATGGCTATTGTGCTGTGCTGTGTTTATTATTTAAACATATCGCATTCTTCATTTCTGATAAGTATTCAATTTATAACGAGTCAATGGGTAAAAAAAGGATAATTTATCAGAAATAAAAAATAATAAGTAGGTTTTAACAGCGTTTTTGTTTAATTCAATATTTTATGATGTAACAAGATTCTATTTTCTCTTTATTATACCGCTAATTAAAATTATTAGTCATAATTTAGGTACAACAAGTGGCCTCGATGAAGACATTACTACAAATCAGATTAAAGGAAAAAACTTTATCTCCTTGAGCAAACCGGTTCTTCCACAAATCTACATTTAAACTGCACACTTTAGTTTACCTCTTTTAATTTATGGTCGTTTTGGATTTTAAAATATTTCTAACATGCTCGGTACCTCATCGCTTTATCGAGGGCTATTCTGCGAAATATGTTATTAACAAGGGATTTAAAATGTTTTAGCATTGTCTTCTGCAAGCCCAATGAAAACTAACAACAATGGAGCTATCGGAGAGTACCTACCAGCGGCGGCGCGTGAAAATTTTCGATGGGCAACCCGGAACAAAAAAGTAATGAGAGAGTTTAGAGTAAGTATATAAAGCTACGGTAGCCTAGCGGTTCAGGCATGCGACTGTAACACGGCGGTCGTGGGTTCGAATCCCGGCTCGTACCAATGAGAATGATGATTTTTCGGAACTTATGTACGGAATACCATTTGGTATTTACCGTTAGCTTTTACACGAAGAAATTCAAAGGTGTATGATAAGTCCCCAGACCGCACTGGGCAAGCGTGGAGACTACTGCCCGTTCCCTCTCATCGATGAGAGGAGGCCTGTGCCAAGCAGTGGGAAGGATATAAGCTGATTTATTATTATTATTATTTATTAAGTAAATAACTATAGGCTTGCCTAAAAATTAATCTCAGGCAATCTGGTGAGAATCAGTTTTTATGGGCTCTTCGCTACTGGTACCTACAGGAAAAACAATTAGTAATCATATGGAATTACTTTACTTTGACTGAGACTTTAATTTTTACAACAATATTCTAAACGATTCCCTGGCATAATCCGCTAAAGGTTTTAAGTCTCAAAAGCGAAACTAATATGTAATTGAATCGCAGATTTCAATATTTGTTTAGGTCCCGTAACCGAAACCCCAATGGCGCTCCGGATATAATAAAATCAGTCGTGTTCAACCTTTCAATGAATAGTACATTACTGCAGAGGCCGTGAAGTAAGGGATTGCTGGACGAGCTTGGGGTAGACGGCCGAGTCGTAGACGAGGCCGGATACAACGAGTCAAGCAATCCCTGTTCCGGCCGAGGATTGTATAGTGCTTTTCTCAAACGATGTGAGGAAATATTAAAATTAAAATAAATACCTACAAGTAAATCAATTAAATACTAGTTTGTTGAAATTACAATCGGAACGAAAGTTCAGAAAACAATTGTGTAATTTGCCGCCTTTTCTATTTTTTAAACATGCCATTTCAACAAGCCGTTCAAGCACCATGTTTAACCGCACATAAGTATAGTACCATAGATTTTGTTTTTTTTTACGTCGCAAGTCTGCTTACAGAGTCTAGTGGTGGTTGGCAGTATGTAATTTTTCCTTTGTTAGTTTAATATTAGTAAGCAAATTTAAAAAGTTAGAGTAGCGGACAATAATGTTTTTAGTTAGGGTTTTCATACATTACTTCTTGGCTTAAGGCCAAGAAGTAATGTAGGGAGCCATAAACAAGAAACTTCTTGTCTTCATTTCGTGATGTTAACGCATACATTTCAGAGCATGTTTGAGAAAAATCCTTTACTTATAAACTACACTAGATGGCCGTTGGCCATGGTATTAGAGGCGTGCTAAAAAGATGCCATTACGGTGGTTCGCTATCCATACAAAACGTTATTTGACATTTGCAGGCTAACGGCGTGATATTTTAAGAAACTTATGTAACAAACGTTTATAAATTGGCTTTCCATTTGCGCAAAATTCCCCCAAATCTTACTACTAGATTTTATCTATTATTTCGATGGGCCATGCGTATTTACGTTATATTGCGTGTTGAGATGTGTCAAAACTATGTTCTAATTTCTCGAGTATAATAGTTTATATTTTATTGGAGTTAGAGTGGAGCTGCGCACGCGGCTAGTGCTTACACTATAAAAAGCTTGGCTTCTGAATTCGGGCTCTGTCTAGGTACCTAACTTAATTAGCTTACTTAGTTCTTAGAGCAAGTTGCTAATCCGATGTGGGCTGTACTTAGCTTGTGATCTGAGTAATAATGTATCAGGCGTACGTTGATTACTAATTTTATAGCGGCGGTGATCTTAGATACTGTTTTAGCTATTCTTATTTAGTCTTGTTATGTCTAAGTCGGGCACTTTTGGCAGAATGGTCGTGGTTGTGCAGGTGGGACACTTGGAGTTGTAATGCATTATGGAGTGCTTTCCTGGCAATGTGCTTCCATTTATGCCGATTAGAGGACTCGGTATTTTTTATTAGGTCAGTCCAGTGGTTTTGACGCTGTGTGCCAGATTAACAGCAGATTCGCGGAACGCCAGATTCGCATATAATGTCAGATTTTCAGATTCGCAGTATACCAGATTCGCACTTCGCACGTAACCAGATATCGAGATTCGCAGAACGCCAGATTCGCAGAACGCCAGATTCGCACAATGTCAGATTCGGATATTCCCAGATTAGCACAATTCCAGGTTCGTTTCTTATCAGCATTATTTACCATTTTCCTGTAGATTCAGATTTGTATGTTGAGTCACTTTGTAGCGGTGAAACCTAACGCCGTATAACTGAAAACGGTAATCAAAATCTAGCAAAAAATGGTAAATAATGCTGATAAGAAACGAATCTGGCATTGTGCAAATTTGGCAATCTGCGAATTTAGCGTTCTCCGAATCTGGCGTTCTGCTAATCTGGTACTATAAGAATCTCAAATCTGGCATCGTGTGAACCT
Organism: Epinotia demarniana; assembly: GCA_945867215.1. NCBI lineage: Eukaryota > Metazoa > Arthropoda > Insecta > Lepidoptera > Tortricidae > Epinotia > Epinotia demarniana. The sequence goes on from OX244274.1 coordinate 9,487,801, forward strand.
GGCATTCTGCGAATCTGGTATACTGCGGATCAGAAAATCTGACATTAACGAATCTGGCGTTCTGTGAATCTGGCGTTCCGCGAATCTGGCACAAAGTGTCAAAATCCAATCATTCCTTGTAATGACTGCGTAGCACAATACTTTTATTTTCAATATTCATGCGTTTTCATTGATGAGCAACGAGCGGGTTCCAACTAACGTACCAATTATCCTAAATCACCATAAAGGATCGACTAAAACCGCTACAGAACTTTGCCATGATAGAAACATAATGTTTATAGAACCGGCAATGAATCTTAGCTTAAATCGTTCACTGCGATAAGGTTCAAAGTGGTCTACAAATCAAATTGGTTCACTCGCATCAACACGTCTAAAAGCCATTCGATACCTGCTATACGGGTGCAATTAATTCGAGATTAATTTGTCAACGAATCGACGTATACGTAGTGACATTGATGACGAAGGTAAACACGTATCATTTTACGCGATGTGTACACAGTTCGTTTTCATTTCACTTGTAAAGTTATTGTTCAATCATTGAGTAGTTTTTTTAGCTGCGGTGTGACACCATTTTCTTTCTTGACACAATTTGTTTCTATATAAAGTAGAAATGACGTACCTACTGTTTTGCATTGTTTATCTATACATATGTAATTATATAAATGCATGTTTTACACACCATCGGACTGGTTCGAATAATGTATAGGAACATTATGCACTAATTAAACGAGCGAGCGAAGCGAACGAACTTCTCCGTTTCAACTTGGGCCAAAAATTTAGCGTATGTCCAGATATCGAGATTTTCGAAAGTCCGGCTGTTCTCTTCGACAGGCTGCATTTCTCGACTGATTCTCGTGAAATTTGTGAGCAGGTATATATAATATACCTATTGTTTTTGTTGATTAACATTTAGGTTTTTTTTTCTAAAATAATATTTTAACGAACTGACTCGTCATTTCCACGGCTCACAGTATGTCATTAAAAAGACTTTCAGTTACTTCACATTGGTGATGTCATATCAGCCGAAAGACATGGACTGCTGTCATATAGGCCTCCCCAAAAAATGCCATAATGACAGCGGACTCCAGCGGACTCCTCACATCACTATATATTAAAAGCAATAAAAGGTTACTCACAATCAGTCATGACATGAGTCGAAACGGATAATGTTTTAATAGTACATTACGTACCTAGGGCGGTAAATTCGGGAATGCCCCAGATCGCAGGTGTTTGTGGCGCGAACCGAAGGTGAGGGCCATAAATATCCGCTCTGGGGCTTTACGAATTACTACCCGTGGTAAGTACATAATTTTACGTCTTCACCTGGCCACAATGCGAGTTTTACCGTACGCGCAGCGTGCAGTAAAACTCACATTATGGCCAGGTGTGACGTAAAATTGGATTTAATAATGATCTAGGAAACGGCTTCACATCATTTGCGAAGGTACCGAAAATTGAGCAATATTAAAATAGGTACTCATCGGATAAAACAGTTCGGAGGGAAATGAAATGCCGCAGTTTTTCGCTTTCATGGATTTAATAAACATGATTTTTTATGTAACCGCCGCAATCAATGGCGAAGTTTACTTGTGGAAAATATGCGAATGCAAATGCTTTGTTGAAAATAAACAGAACATTTTTATTTGTAATGAACGTTTCGTTTTGGAAACGAATAGTGTTCGCTATTATTTTATTATTTACTTTGTAAATAGAAATTCACTATGTTTGATTGTGGTTTGTTTACATTGGACTATCGTATAGACACGACTCTATGTCTGCTGCCATAAGGACGTGTCAGATATTTTTGCCGGCTTTGTTTCGGCAGATATTGATGCCGGTGACTGTACACACTTTCGCATTTACGGAAATTTAGTACCTACCTTAATAGATTTGTAAGGTATTACTAAGTGACCGATAATTCTAGAAAGCCTACTTTATTATGACAAGCTCAGCACTATTATCCGGTGCAAAACGGAGTTTTAACTTGCGGCCATGGGCAAATGCCGGCAAATACTCGTAATTGTAATGTGCGCATATTCCATCGTGAATGACGCGAAAACTCAAACACGTGATATATCTGTCCTACTCTAGCATCATGAATCAGGAATGCGTTTGCGTCGTTTCATTCACAAGTATAGACGCGTAGTATAACGTGCGCGGAGAAATCATGTTAATAAATCGAATCAGGAAATGTTAAAGATCTTAACGACCCATTTAGACTCATAATTTCTATTACTCGCGTATAGATATGCTTAGTGGACGAAAACAAACACAAAATAAATAACCCTCCTTTCCTTCGTGCAGTCGGGTAACATTACAGAAATGTCTACTGGATGTGGTTGAAAACAAAAGAGGTTATGTTGGCACCGAAAATGACATTACAACCTACATTCAAAAATACAATAGACAAAAAATACAATAGAGAGGCAAGGGATATTAAATCGAAGAAGAAGCGGATATTAAATATTTAAAAAAATGAATAAATAGTATACACCAGGTACATAGGTACATCCTATTACTATTCTTCGTACTAAGTATCTATACACTACATGTTGCTACTATCATAGAGCACACACGGACTAATTACCACCATTCAATTCATTCAAATCCCTTTCTTACACAGCGAGCGCCTGACTACACGCCAAGGAAGGCACACAAATCCCAACTGCCTGCAAATCGATTCAAAGTAATTTACCCGTACATAACAAGTTTGCATAAGCCCAGCAAGGACAGGCTCACCTACTGACCTATTTCCCTGTACAACGGCCGCAAATTGCTACTCACTCGCCGCTGTCCTACAGACACCGGATTCAGGGAATAAATTGTATCGTAACAAACCACACACTCAATATGCAACTGGCGAACGGAAATTCAATATTGCTATTACATGGGATATTCTAGAAATTTTGCAGAGAATGTTGAGAGCGATTTGTAGTTCATGCAGTGACTTTCATGTGAAATTTCGTAGATTTCCGCTACTGATATCAATAAGCATAATAAGTTTCTGTCAAAAATTTAATTTTTGGTACAAGCTTTTATTGCCGACTATACTTTTCTGTATACCATCATCAACTACTCATTGAGACGATTCTAACGAACCCAAACTCAATGGGATTACGCCGGTTAAGTACTGAATTCCCATGGCCACCTTCTGTCTCCATCATCAGATCAGCTCGATGGTACCATAATATTGAATTGTCATCCAATCCATACTTATACCCAAAATTTCAACTCAATCGGTAACCGGGAAGTGGGTCAAATTTAACTTGCAAGATTTGTCCCATACATACTAAGGGCCAAGTTAATACATATAAAGCTTGTAAAAAGTTAAAAAAAATCCCGATTAAGTACGGAAAACAAACGGAGTTTTTTTTTCATACCTACAAAGGGTAGCCTATCTCATCCGGAGCATAAATTTGTTCCTATATCTCCTGAATCTCCTCATATGTTTTACATTTAGATTTATTTTTTAATTTTCATTATACCCGTGTGGTGTCGGGTTAGAATTTCACCACCCCCTTTCGTCCCGTGGGTGTCGTAAAAGTCGACTAAGGGACCAGGGTTGAAGTGTGTTGTGGGCGATGGGCTAGCAACCTATCACTGCAATATCACATTTTGTCGATATTTTATACCCACATTTATGCTAAAAGTGGCGCTGGAACATACGTTTCATGTGCTCTGTCTACCCCTTTTGGGAATAAAGACGTGAAAGTATGTATGTATGTATGTATCATATTTCATCCCTACATGATTTGCTTATGTGTCATGAACTAATGTTTTTCTTTCTTCTTTTTTTCTGTTTCATTCATCAAAATCAGTTCGTTATCTTAAACGCCACGGTGAAACACCCGTAGATACAAACGTAGACTTGCTAAAACATAATCTCTTCCTTTCGGCTCTGCCGAAATGCTCGGGCAAAAATCCGTGATTGTAAAGAGCAGCTTGACATTTTACTTATTAAACCGTGTGTTCAAGTCCTTCTTGTGATAATACTGTGTGTTCTGTTCTACATGTTGGATTCTGATACTGATATGGCAATAAGTGTGCCTTTTACGATAACTTTTTAGTATAAACAATAATGACGTATAATTTTCCACATTAAATTGAAAAACATAAAGATGTTTAAATTATAGATTAGTAGATTACACTGTTCCAAACCGGTAAAATAATTTAATTCACACTCCAACCTTGCTTTATACAGTGTTCGGAGTTTCGGTGGCAAATTTCACAGAGGTAAATAAATGGAGTCGCCTAAGTATTTTTTTGATTAAACGAATAACGATTAAATGATTAATTTTGCATAATACTCCTTATGAATTATCTTGCGAGCATTACCTACTAATACCACGATAACACAGGACTACTAAATAACACAAGTATATAGAGAAACATTTTTTAATAAATTTATTTATTTTTACTTATTGCATACGTACAAACATGTCACCTAAACAGTCGGGACGAGTACCTACCTAATTAATGTCATACTAAGTACTTCAGGTAAATGAATAATTTATTTATTCATATCTTAAAAAGTTAATCATAAAAACGACTCCATTATCCACGGTGTGAAATTTGCCACCGAAACTCCGAACACTATTTATGAATCAAGATATTTAATAAGGAAGAGCATATCGGTGGAAACATTATTTATTTTATTTCCTACGTATGATCCAAGATATCTAATTTTTATATTTCCCGCTCTCCTAATATCGGTAGAGATCAAGTTATAGTTCGTTACAGAATCAGCCCACGAGTCGTGTCAAACTAGTTACAGTGGAAGCTAATTGGTGCCATACGAGCGCCTTTCAATAACATTAGCTCGTTATCCAATCATCAACAGCTAAACGACCAACTAAACAACTGAACGACGACTGTGATTACGCAAAACTTGACCATGCTGATAATTGCTTTGACTGATAATAAAATAACAATCTTATCATTATCGGCCCATTGTGGAGTGTTGAATAGTATAAACGATTCCATGATTTGATATAGGGTTAAGTATAGGTTAGCAATTGTTATCGGGTTTTTGTGCAAGTTGGTTGAAGTCCTTGATTTATTTTATGCATAAACCGAGGGGAGAAGAAAATCTCGGTGTTAAGATTAGAAGAGATTGTTAAACTTTTCCAATACTAAGGAATATTTAATCAAGAAACACAGTGTAAAAAGGTGCATTGGCTCCGAATAACGTTCTTTTAGAACTAGCCTAAATGAGATAGCACTTTATGAGACAGCATGTACTCGTAGATGAAAAATTCTAAACAAAAGCCTCTATTTCAACAACAACCTACATTTATTAATAAAATCCAGTTTGTAAAACCATTTAAAAAACAGAGTGCCCTTCGCAGCCAGTTATATATGGGACCGACGAGTATTTATTTTACAACTACATTGAGAGCCGGCTTCGCGCCGACCGACAGCTATCGCTGCGAGCTTTCAATACCACTGTTGCGGACGGAGAAACGGAAAATATTTTTAAACGAGGAATTAGCTTTGAGCATCCGGGAGGTGTGATTTTTTGTTGTTTATGTGTTTGTTTCAACAGTAAATAGGTAAGAGTAATTAGAGTTCATAGTTTTTCATAATGACAGTTTAAAAGTTTTACGGTTACCTTTGTATCTGTACTCTGTTCGATATAAACGACTATAATCTCTTAAACCTTAGAAGAATAGAGCTATGCCTAAGTTAGAATTCGGAAACGCCTTGTTTTGACCGGGAGTTTTAATGCTGACTGTAAAATGTTTTAACTGCTGTTCATTGCAGGCTAAGTCATTCCTCTAAGTAGCCCATATGTCATTTCTTTGCAGAAATATTAATTAGTTGATTAATAAAAATGACGTTAAAGGTACAACCCGAACCCATCCGCAAACAGCAAGAACAGACGTGTCGCAGCGACACTACCGGTTTCTATATATTTGTATGAAGGCGACGACCGACGACGTGTCGCTAGCTACGAAATGTATTTCATAGAAATACATAGAAATCACCGCGACACGTCATCTGCTGCTGCCATCTGCGGTCGGGTTTCAACATTGCATAAGAATGCTGTTTTACTTCCGCGCGTAGGCTGGTATATATCGTGTTTAATGAAATTAAAAAAGACTTTTAATTCTGTGACTGCTTAAAACGTCAGTTCAAGCCTCGTTTGCAACATGCAGGGCAAACAAGAGTCGACACAAAAGAAATGGAAAAAGAGAGTCAAACATTGTTTAGTTTATACTTTACATCACATTAATAAAATAGATCTGCACCTAACAATAATTGATTTCAAAACGAAACGCCCGTCAACCGCGGCCGATGTCGTGACGAAGCCACCATAAGTTATTATATCCATTAGGTCAGGTGCAGTCTTTTTATTTTAATTTCGCATAGGCTAGCTAGCGTCGCCTTACTGGACACAGCATTAATCATTGACACAGACCTCCTACCAAGTACCCCCGTATTGGCGATTACGATGTCAAAACACGGCAAAGTATGGGTTTCCGGGCTGTGAGGAAATTAATGTTTTCCCGAGTAAACTTCATTTTGCCGGCAGCGGCAAATGACTAATAATTTTTAAATTACTCTTATTAATTATGCGAAAAGACTTTCTGTGGGGAGGAGCTAATTTGCTGGTTAATTTTATACTGCAATTATTTAATGTCGCGAACGAGTCTTAATTGTTTTGTGTGATATGTAGAATTGTCGATGTGTGATAGATTTTCATATCGCATGATTTTCATTTCTTATGGCTAGGTTAAAAAAACTAAAATTAGTCAAAAATAATAAAGTAAACATAGTTTCACAAAAGTAAATTGTCAGTTTGACTGTGGAGTCAAACAGGAGTGGAGTGGAAAAAGAGTTTATGAGTGATGAAAATACAAGTAGAGCCATACAAAAAAAAAACAAAAATAACAGTGTAAGTCAGACAATGCCCGTGACCACAACAACATGATATTTATTGTGAGTGACATAATATGATTAGATTCAATTCACATGTCAATTTCACATTTTTAAATGAGGAAACTTTGAATTTTCGCAGCCCGAAACACTGGAAAATATTTTTTCATCACTTTACGCAATTACAAAGTGGGAAAATTTTCGAAGTCTGACTATGATATGAAAACGTGCCAATGTTTCACCTTAATTCCAATAATTATAACCTTTCCACCTCTATAGCGATGAATTAAGATTAAAGGTTTGATATATACTTACAGGTTTTTTTTTTAATATTGATCATTATCATTGCTATAAATGTTCACGCCTGGAGGTAATTGCGAGCTCACACGGCAGAAAATAACAACTAACTTAAACGTAGGCAAGTCTTCAAGACAAGGAACGAAGTTGGGGTTGAAAACATATATAATTGTAAACCTCTTGATTTAATTAAGCGTGTTCTCAACAAGCAACATAAACGAGTTACACGTAAGCTCGGCGCAACAGGTGCCACAATACGCAGTACAAACTCAGACTCACTCTATCTTTAGTTATATCAACTCTGGAGTTACGTACGAGATACGAACTCCCTCGAAGCAGTTTACAAATATGCCTTAGTGACACAGCGTAGATAATTTTACGGTCAATTTTACTGTAATTTGTATACTGCTTCTGAACTGTTTAAATTAACTTTCAACTATAATAAATCTTCTACTGACTGCTTGATATATATCAAAATAGCAACGAACTTAGTTACCAGCAACAATTCTTGGAAATGTTATGCAGCGAAATCTGATCTCTTTGCTTAAGGCACTTTGCAACAAGCATGTACCATCATCATTATCAATTAACTTATTAAGCAGTCAGCCGCGTTTTATTAGTCCATCCTCTTGAGTCCACTTGGCACTTTTAGCAGCTGCCAGTACCGAGTGGTGGTTATAATTATAAAAAACCTTATAAATTGCAGCTATATACGATCATTCTCATACCTATGTCGTCCCAATCTTACACTATATACTATCGTAATAGGTTCTAAGACTCTCTACTTGCAAGGTGACGTTGTCCCAGTCGACCGAAAGTTTTAAAGGCAGTATGTACAATAAATACGCGCCTCATGAGTTTGTGTCTGTGAAGTTAGCCTCAATTCGCCTACCGTACACCCGTTGAACCCCTCGGTCACCTCTGCGACGCTATACTAGTACTATTACCTACCTACCTAATTTCACGGACGCAAACTTATGTGGCGCCTACGTAACCCATTCAGGGCCAATGAGGACACATATGCGTCAGACCACCGTAGTCGCTTTCCGCTACATACGAGGAAAACTTTGGTCCTGAATGGGTAAGTTAGTTCGCTTTCCATACAACACGTCGTTTTTACATTCACAGGCTAACGGCGTGATATTTTAAGGGACGTATGCAACTTCCGTAAATTGGCTTTCCATTTGCGCGGTTTTTCATTACCCCTTTTTCTTTCCTTGTCCTGAATAAACGTGTATAAACTAGAATAATGTGAGAAATTCGTTTGAGACGTGATACTTTGGCAAAAATATATTTCTCAAATTATTCTAGTAAGTTAAAATATCACGCCGTTAGGCTGCGAATGTCAAAAGCCGTTTTGTATGGAAAGCGAACCACTTTAACTGCAAGAAAAAGTGCTTAGGTATGTCATCCATTCAAAAACAAATAGTAACAAAAAATGTTACTTATATTAATTATATAACAGCAATATAACCCAACTCGATTTTGATGACTCGACATAACATTCATATTTCCCTAATTTGACGTAAATACAAACTTACAATTTGGTGCCGTGACTAGGATGTGAGCTTAAATTATACAATTTATACATCTGGAAGCATTGTAAGAATTAATTTTAAAATAGGCGTCTTAGCTCTACTCATTTTAAAATGGATTCTCGCTGTTAATATATGTAAATGGTTTTATTATTGAATTGGAATTCATCCTTCATATTAAAGCCAGCAAGGGCGGTGTATTTATAAACGACACACGTCCACCACATGGCGAGATATCTTACACCCGTCTTAACGGGGCCTCCGATGTAGAGGTTGGCTCAAAATAACAAAACACTATTAATAAGACGTTTTAATTGCAAAAATAATAATAATTAATGTATGACATGCAATGCAAGTCATACCATTAGCGCAATATATATAACATAAGATTTCTAAATGGTAGTTCTAAGTCTTCTAAGCACTTGTTAGCAGACAAAGAACATTTTATGTATCAAGTAGGTAGTCGCTTTTGACAGAAATATATGCAGTAATAGCCTTTAAAAAATGACATAGCTTTCTAATTCAGTCCCTTACAATATTGATGTATAGATATTATACTAATAACGGAAGTGCAGACAGCTCTTATTTCATTTTGACCTCTTCGGATGTGTATGTACTTCGGCTTCCAACTACTAATAAATAATTACAAGGCAGGCGCCATAAAGTGTGCTAACTATAATAAGCTCTTTTGTATAAACATTTTAACGAGCGCGAAGCCACAGACACTCAAGCACGTGCCTCAAACTTGTGAACTCGGCTTTTATACTTTCTCCTAGTCGCTAAAATAAAATATGTAAGTAAAATGAGCCGAATTTCTACAAAAAACAGCTCATTTACTTCGTTGCTAATCGAGCACTCAAGAATTCAAGCTCTCAGTTTCAGAGGAAAAATGTTATCCAGTAATTTACGCCTAATCGCTTGTCTCCGCAAAAACAGCGCTTTCGTCATCTGCCGATGTTCCCGCGTTCGTCCCCGCAGGGACACTTAATTAATAACAAGTCAAGATTTCCCCCCTCCAAGACACCATCCCACAGAAGGCCCGAATCCGAAATCCAAAAGGAACAAAAATATTCGGTCTCGCTTGAAACGTGATCCTCTTTAAATAGCTAGGTGTTTGTTTGTGAGTGAAGTTTACGTGAAAGCTGGCACACTGTAATTAACTCTCTTTTGCGACATTTCCAAGCATTCCTCGCTCATTCAAACAGTAAAGTCCCTAAGTACAGTTGCTGACTTTTGATTGGGACCTCGGAGACAGACGGCGGAGTTTTACAATGAAATTAAGGAAATCCGTTAGTATTTATACGATGTTAAATATCAAAGCACTTTTGTTATTGGTTTTGGATGAGATTGACTCATTGACATGACCGAATAAAAAAGAACGAGTAAATAATGTTTCGCTACAAATGATTTAACACGGAAAAGCAGTAAAATACTTTCAAGATGAATCCGAAGTACCTAAAATACTCCTTATTCAATAACTACTACCGTTTGTGTGGAAACAAATGATGTAACACTTGTATTTCACAACTCGCAAGCCAATCAAATGTGACAAAGAGGAAAACACTAAGGATATTGTATTACAACAGAAAGCGGCAGTAAAAACAGTGAATGTATGAATTCATGTTTCTATTGAAGCACTTTACATTCCCGCGTATTATACCTATAGTAGCAATAACCAGACGTCAGTCAATCGATCTCGCCACGTGCTTCAAGGGGTAAGTGGCAATAAATTTCCTCAGTTAATGTTAGACAGGAGTAACGATTCTGGCCAGCCAGGGGTGACAAACTGCCGCTGAGAGATTTACTCGGCTCACACTGCCAGGAAATGGTAGTCTGCTTTATCAAAAGCTTCGTAAAAGAAAAAATAATGTCTTACTTGTCTAGCTGCCCCTTGAATCCGATATTCAGAGAGTAGTTTTTAATGGCGTTACCGCATTACAAAATACATATTTTTTCTGATGTTTTTGAGCAGATTTAACGCTCGAGCGTTATAGCGGCTATATCACCAATTAGCTCAGTTTTTGATACCTAACGTCAAGGTGAAACTGTCTCGACCTCAGTGGGACACTGTTAAGAAGGCACGAATACGTCTTGCCCTTAATTTGACCGTGCTTTAAGGGTAACAGACAAATAAATTAGGCGTCTTTAACGTCTAAGCGACGCAAGGCTTTGTTAAATGTGTAAGTAGATATTTAGCTTGAAAGGATGGTAGTCTACGACATCAATTTAGTTTTAATAGCAGTACCGATATTGTTGTTAGTTATCTTTAAAGTGAAATATGAGTGGAGCCCCTACTCCTATAGTTGATTTGAGTAGAAACGCCTAACCAGATCGCCATTCAACAGCAATTGAACACTTGTTTGGTTTCGCGGCTTTGCGAATCGCATGATTTACCGATGGCACTAATCGGTTTAGTGGATAACTAGCCGGAAACTGTGTCATTTTGAAACATAATGCGGTTGTTGCCGTTTCACAATTTATATCTGACCACCGGTTAGCCTAGTGGGTACTTAGTGACGCTGCTTACTGAAGGTCCTGGGTTCGAAATGCTCGAATCCCGGTAAGGGCAAATATTTGTGTGATGAACACGAATATTTGTTCGGAGTCTTGGATGTTTTCTATGTATTTAATTGAATTATTTAAATCTATTTTATGTATCGTCGTCTAGTACCAATAATACTTGTATGATGCTTATGCTTATGCCCATTGTAAACTGAATGAGGCTTGCCTTAGTTTGATTTGTGTAAGGTTTCCCCCTAATATTCATTTAGTTATTTATTATTATCTGGTTTTCGGTCCGGTGGTACTTATCAGATCCGTCATTTTTTATTCTACTTCTGATTCACATCTACTGAAAAACTAAGGATACAAACAAACAAAATTAAACTAGGCTTTCTGAGCTGCAGAACTCCAGTGCCTGTAATTTTATTTTATTTTATTCTTGAATTGGAGAATAGAAGAATAAACTACATAATTATTAAACCGGCTCTCAAAATTACACTAGAATCGCTTGAGAAATGCGACCTGTAGAGAAGAATAGCAGGACAACCGCAGGACATACGAAAGAAATTTGGGCAAATTGAAACGGAGAACTTCATTCATTACGCTCGCACGTTCAATAAAACGGCTCTTTTAAAAGATTAGTCCGGAGTGTGCTCTAAGAGAAAATGTAATGAAGGGTTAACCAAAAATCAACAGCTTAATATCTTTAGCTTTCCTAAGATTACAAAGCTTCAACAAAACAATCCAAAACAATTTAAACATTTGACCACCGTGGTAATTTAAGTAACTATTCTCATTAACTCGTAATTATCTCCAAAAGTTTATCACTAACAAACCTAAGTCATTATAAACAGACATAATCCCCAGCCCACTAGACTGCGCAAGTTTGATCAACGACTCAACTTTCTCAATGACACCTCATAAATTTTCAAGAACCTCGCAAATTTAAGTTAAAAGGCTACGGCCATGAATAAAACGTGTCGAGGGTATCCTAGTAAGTTTTCGAGTTAACTTCTCATTAAGAGGTGGGGCAGGCACATTTTATATATGTGCTCCGCGTTCAACGCTGTTCGCAGCTTCATTGCGATTTAATACAGAAAGAACATTATTAACCGAGCATTTGTGTACCGTGTCTTTCAGCATTATACGCTCACAAAGGCATTATTAATTTTAGTTGAGCGTATATCACGTCTTTATTGCGTCATTGTAAAATATAAAGCTGCTTAGTCAAATGTCATCATCATCATAGGCCTTTACCTCTATTTCAGACGATTTAAGCATTGCTGAGAAGACATCGTTTTTGGTGACTGTGAAGACCGATACGAGACCGGCATGGTCTTCCATATTTCTGGCAAACAAAGTTCATGCCAGGGTCTCTGGCCCCGGTCTGTTGTCTGCGCAACCTTCTATTGGCTAGTGTCTCGAACCAGGTTCCATCGCACAAAGCTCTACCGTCCACAACGCGTTTGCGCCATTGAAATCAGTCGTCGGCAAGCTTTTCCCAGGCCTTCCAGTCAATGTTAAAAGTAGCCATGTCTCGCTTAGCGCAGTCCTTAAAACGCAACATCGGTCTCCCAACGCTTCTCTTGGCGTTTGCTACTGCATCAAGCAAAACACGACGAGGTAGTCAAATGTAGGCAATGATTAACCCACGTAGGACAGGAGAGTGTGAAACCGCTGCCGAGGTATATTTAACACTCCCGGCAACGCCACAAATGTTTGTTTGCGCGTTTTCCGATCATTCCGCTGTCTTAACTTTAGTATATCACTTTGATGTTTTTGCTCGCTTGTGAGCTTGGGTAACGTGAAGGAATATCATCTACATAAGCCGAAAGACGTCCACTGAAGTGGAGGAATATATATTATGATGCAATCATATACGGAAGCCTCTCTAATACAATATCTAATAAAGTTGCAAAACGGTCCTTTAAGCGATTCTAATTGTGCCAAGCGCCATGACTGCTGAGCACAAACACAAGCCAGTTCGCAACGAGGATCCCGCAAACTGCCATATAACTCTCCAACTCACGTTAATGGTACGTGCATCGGCATTTACCTTCGTTTCCTCTCTATACCTTAGTCGTATCGCTTGTAAGAGGGGGATCCCAATATTTACAATGTTGACTTAACCGTTTCGCTAAAAAATTGGTTCCCCATTGACCTATAGCTGCATGCTATTATACACACTTAATACCTACACAATACGCAGATAAATTGATCATTCAATAAAACTTGCAAACTATAACGGCTGCCAGCTTAAAGATCCGTAAAGAACAAATTAGCGAAGTTAAATAATTTAGTTAAGTAACGCGAGAAGTAATTAGCGGAAAGATGGAAACATCTCCGTCAGTGGAAATGAATGCAAATGTTATGAGGCGAGGTATGAGCGCGGCCGTTACCCGCCGGTTATTACGCACTTCCCTTGCGTTATAGGCTGATTATGCAAGTGATGCATTTATTTGCAAGCCGTATGTACGCCTGACATACCGAACGTGCACATCACTGGAGTCTCACTCTGAAACACAAACTCCAATTAGATTTCAATAGATTTCACGTTCTCGCTTCCACCCGGTATCATTCACTAAACTTTTATGTCCCAACTGCATCATCATCATTCTCCTAGCGTTATTCCCGGTTGTGCCCCTAAAGGAGCCCAGGGTCCGCTTTGACACCTAATCCCAAGATTTGGCATAGGCACTAGTTTTACGAAAGCGACTGCCATCTGACCTTCCAACCCAGAGGGAGAACTAGACCTTATTGGGATTAGACCGGTTTCCTCACGATGTTTTCCTTCACCGAAAAGCTAACGGTAAATATTCCGTACATAAGTTCCGAGAAACTCATTGGTACGAGCCGGGATTCGAACCCACGACCGCCGCTTGACAGCCGCATGCCTGAACCACTAGGCTACCGTAGCTTCATGTGTCCGAATTTTAATTTCGGTAAAAATCCATATTTTGAACACCCTTTTTATTAATACCTATCGCGTAGATCTCGTTAGGTTAAGTTTATTATTCTTATTATTATTAAGAGCCTGCCGTGTTCCACTGCTGGGTAAAGGCCACCCTCCTCCGTTTCCAGACTTCGCGATCCTGAGCGGTCCCTGGCCAAACCTTTAAAAAGGAGTCTAGCACGTCCCGCCATCGCCGACGAGGTCATTGCGTCTCCGTTTCGAGCTGTCCGGCTGCCAGTCAGTGGTAATTTTGACCCAAAGCGCGCTCGGCATAATCAGCCCAGCCCCATTTCATCTCAGCCTATTTGGATTTTGGAGCGCAGCGTGGTGTTCCTGACAGGATCCATTAATTTTGCACCTCATCCATTAACTCTACACTCTGCACTACATGACTCGCTGGCGAAACGCGAGTTTGGGCTTCTGAGATACTGTCAAAGACCAAGTCTGTGCACCGTAGGTGAGGATCGGTAGTATGCACCAATGAGTCTCCGCTTGAGTGATTAGTGGGAGATCACCTTTCATCAGATGTTTGGTTGGGTTTGTTTCATCAGATGTGTTAGGTTAGGTTTGTTTTATTTATAGCCATTCTGAAAATATTATGCTTTTAGAAAAAAAAAAAAATATCACAGTAAAAAGTCGAGTCAAATGGTTCCCGGTGTTAATAAAAATGTAAAGTACCTATCATTCGTTTTATAATTCCATTACTTCAAATTAATAATCGTAATTCTCCAGTTAAGACAGTTTGATCTCATAATTCATGGGATATTTTCATAATTGATCTAAAGAAGTGTACTACTCGCTTAGCTTTTGGTGCCCAATGAACAAGAAAATAAGCAGAGATCAGCAAAAAATTGCTCTTTTTCGGTTTTTTCTATCTTTAAAATTCAAGCGTCTCGACAGCTTTTTCCTTTCAGCAAAAGAGAGAGTAACTTAATGAAAATAAGATCAAGTTTTTAAAGGTTATCGTCGGTAGTCCGTTCTTTGCATAAAAAGATAATTTATGAACTTGTTTTGAACGCGAATTCCTGCGTTTACTCACAACTTTGATAAAGTTTACACGACTGTCCGAAAATGATGTTTTCAGGTTCTAAAGTTCCACCAGAACAAAAAAATACCTCAACCGATTTAGTTGTGTCAAGAATCGATGTACGACTTATATATTTAAGTAGTTATCTTGGGTAATATAGGGTATGTGAGATACAGATAGGCAACTACGGAACGCTAGACTGCGCGTGGCCCGACACGGACTTGGCCCATTTTTTTATTATTTAAAATTAAGTCAGCTTAATAAAGTCACATTTGTAGGCCGCAAGTCGATTTTTAAAGGTTATCTAAATCCCTAGTCCGTTCTTTGGCAAAAAGATAATTTATGACTTGATATTACCTTTAATGAAAATTCTACGTTCGACTTTGATAACTGTTTGCATCTGTTGCCGTAGAAGAAAGCGTTTGTCGATTACGGATCTGTGTTGGAGATCAGGCTCAAATTCCTATGGACGTGTTATGACAACCGTCTGGTGTCTGGTGCGGCATACTAAGTGAACGGCAGACCACCTACGTAGCGAGAGAATGTTTCTTTTAGCACTACAAAAAACTAAACAGTTAAGTTTCCATTTCCTTCAAGAGGTTAGATGGTACTTACTTTTAAAGATTAAAAATCACTCTATCAACATTGTTGTAAATTTTTAATCGAATAGGTTTTTAATTTAATCATCAGTGCTAATGCTAACTAGAAACGTTATTGATAGGACTAATTAGCTGTTTGATTAATCGAATAAACTTCACATATGAGCAAAAATGTATAGTAAGGATGTTAAAAATGTAAGAAATCCAAAGAATACTTAATGGGAATAAAACGTATTTTTTCTGACGTACCTAGTGTTTACCTTGAGAATTTCGTGGGAACTTGGCGGTTCACAGAAATGGCTAACGTAACCTACGCATGCGAGATCAATCTCACGCGCACGTCCTGTTGGCGGTGTCATAGCTTCTTCAAAGTTTTGTCGCAAAACTAACATTGTTATAAAATCACTGCACGTGCGCGACATACTTACTCTCTATTTTTCCAGCTCTATACCTCTTGTTTAAGTGTTCTAATAAGAGAGACACGGATAGTGCGAGAAAAATGTAGAGAGCTCGCGCGCCGTTCCGTGCTAGCCCTACTGCTAGGTATGTACTTACAATTGTACAGTTTCCTACATCATGTTAATCATGTAGCTAGAGTCTGGCAAACGAAAGCGTGACCTGGGAAAACGCGGCAAATTAAAAAAAAATACATATGGTATTACTAATTTTTTGTTTTTTTACGGATTCCTTGAATATTTTCAAGATTATATGTAAACATAAGAAACGTATGATCATTCTCGTCGATATTATTATAACAAATAATCAGCCGACAAGGATTAAGATTACAAAGTCATCCTAACCTAAAAAATCCGACATCGCATCTGAACATTGTTGTTTCTCTTGGAAAACAACTTCTTTCTCCTCTTGTTTTTGCTTGAACATACTGATCATAATGTGTAGCAGCTTTCGCACATTACTTTTTATTGTTTGACCCATATTACGGCAATTTTAAAGCAAAATAATTGTGTAAACAAAATAATTTGACGTGCCTTTGACAGATTATAATGTTGCCACTTTTAAAAAAGTCCAGGTCACGCTTTCGTTTGCCAGACTCTAGTTTCGCTTCTAAGTAAGGTCCAATTTTACCAAACGCTATATTCATTTAATACAATATTCATAAACCGTTATCGTGGAATACCTCTTCTTGCTCATCATAGATATACTATAATATAAATAATCAATCTCAAATTTCTGATACTATTTAAAGAAAATGTAAAAGTTTTTGAGATATCTACCTACATATCTCGTACTAATTAAGTGCCCAGTTGAAGTAATAAAACAAATGCCGCAGTAAGTAATATTATCTCCAATAGGCATCGGGCCGACTCGATACCACGGCTCGGGTTACCCGACCGACACCCATAAGCTCGGCTATGTTGATTGTTTGCATTGCGTGCCCCACAACTTGCCGCCTCTCGCTCATAATAATCGATTTAGAGCCGATAGCTTTAATAGATTATGGAATATCGATGCTAATCTGAGAAAGGGCTATCCCTGTTTGAAGCTTAATAAATACGCGATTAAAAGAGATTTGCTGAAACATTAATCAGTTATATGTTAAGTAATTATAAATATTGATTGATCATTTTTATCAGATTAGTAATATTTATTTAGTACCAGACTGCCTCAGAAGGAGAGAACGTGGACAAGAAAATTATATTTAACGGGCTACAGTCCAAACGGCTTTATCGATTTTGACATATGAACTGTCGGCGCATTCCTCATAATCGCAGGTGTCACATAGGCAACAATATATTTGAAATAGCAGTTGGGTTTTTTGAAAAATTTGTTTTCAGATATCGGAAATAGTAGCCATTTTTTATATCATTAATAAGGCTTTGATAAATAACCCACATCGTGCACATTGCACGCGCCCTTTGTAGACGCACAAACATGTACAGTCAAGCGTAAAAATATGGGTGCATAAATATGTTCCATGGCTCTTAATGTCAGCAGATTAAGATTTTGGTACATATTTATGTGAGGATTAAATTGATACATATTTTTGCACTTGACTGTACTTACTTCAAGAACACTTGAAGAAAATACATTGAACAAACACTTTTGTATAATAGTTAAATTAAAGACCACAGTTTTAATGCTCTGACTGTCACATATCTAAAGCTGGCCGTTGCTCTCGCCAAGATTTCACCAAAAACACCAATACACTGCTAATTTTGTAAGTGAAATTCGACACACAGATAGTTTATAACCAGGATTAAAATCAATACTACTCGTACTATACACACAGATAGTTTATAACCAGGATTAAAATCGATACTTTTAATCCCCGAAATTAACCCAAGGTAATGAAAATAGAGGTAAAAAGTTGACTTGAACGGGGTCGTGGGCACAAGCGCATTATCGAACAAACGCCTTTATGACCTAGTGAATTAAAGACGAGCTTTTACAGCTCTACCGGCCAAACAACTGAAGCTCACTTGCTTTCCGCTTCGCAGAACGCTAATGCTGATTTAGCAAGCAAACTGGAAGTCAAATGACAAAAGCAAACCGACAGATGACGTCACGACCTATTGTTTACATTCAGTGTGGTATCCGAGATCATAACAATTACATGCTTGCTTCATTACGGAATTCGTCACAGAGCGGAACTCATGGATCGGCCTCGCTAATTCTTTGTTCATACTTGACTTTGGGATTAAGTTATTTACATAGCTTAGAAAATATACCTAGCCTTAAGACCTTGTTACAATACAACATGAACGCATTAAAGAATCTGAATCTGAATAAAGCTTTCATACTTAAATTAAAGTAGCCAATTAAAGTACCATCCCTTTAATTTTGAAGCTCAAATTGCTGGGGCCTACTTCCAGAATAAATATTTGAAATTTGAGGTTACCCAGTGCCGGTGCCGGTATAGGATAAGTTTAATAAATAAACGGGTTAACGAATATAACCGATCATGCTTAATTCGCATTACACGGTAATACGATCTCGAGTCATGATTGTGTACCTATTGAAAGAAACGCCGTAAACTATTCACATGAAAATCGAGGGAAATTGCCTGCCTATGAAGCTAACAGTCCTGGATTAAGGGTGAGTTGCACCAAACCGTCTGTAATCGTAAGGGGTGTTCGTTAAAATCTGAATGTATGGAACGTTTAACAAGTTTCTATGGACTGACAGCTGTCAGCGCCATATTAACGTTGATCGGTCTGTAATCGTAAGTCGGTGCAACCCTCCCTAAATGTATTTTTAAATATTTATACCTTTTAAATGTATCGTCGTCTAGTACCCATAACACAAGTCTTATTGAGCTTACTATGGGGCTAGCTCGAATGTGTAACATTGTTCCAAAAAAAAAAGTATAGATTATACTTTTCAAAACTATTCTGCCGAGCTGGAGTCTAAAGAACTCCTTTATTCCTACATTGAACTGAAAGTAAAAAAGTAAAGTTAAAAGTAAATGATGGAATCGGGCATCTCTTTGCGGTATTCCATGATAAAATTTTTAGAAGTAGCCAAGAAATATATTCTAGAAGCTTAAACAGGTAATGCTAACCGAATGCTGCTTGCGGTCGGAAACAAAACGTCCAGTTTATGCAATAAGAAAATGCGGACGAAGTTCTTTCCCTGAGTAACGGGGTTGACCCGCCGCATTGCAGTCATCTGAAGTGTGCTTGTCTTCTAGATTGATTAGCTTAGGTAGTGCTTTGGTTCCGAACCTGGGGACAATTACCTATGGGTAATACTACCAATGTTATTACAGTTATTTAGAAGGGTTCTTTCGATATGTAGGAAGCCTAGCTTAGACTAGCTTTTTACACACGACGGTATCTCCGTAGAGCTCGTAAATTGCTCTCGTGTAGTCCCTCATAGGTACTTAGAAAATTTGTTCAGAGATAATAAAGTATCGTGTGATCTTGCAGCGATTTTAATATCACCACACCGAATTCAATTCGTTTAGTGAATTAAAACCACAGAAAAGCACTTCGAAACGAGTTATATTTTTAGCAACAATATTATCATTAAGGCACCTAATGCAACGAGTTTATCGGATAACCATCCAACCGGCATTTCTTTATTTAGTTTGTTTCAAGGGAATATTCGTCGCGTCATATTACTTGTAAAAAACTGAACGAGAATATTAAACTCACGCCTTCGAGGCCGTGTCATAATCGGTTAAAAATAGCTTCAGCTAAGTCTTTATACCATGCACGTGCTTGCACCAACGACGAACATTATGACAATGATAGTTTTTGAAAGTTAGAATAGGTTCTATCTAGAGTTGTGTTGCTTTACCTTTAAAAAATAGAGAATAATAAAAAAACTAAATCAAATATTTAGCACGCAAATAATCCACAAAATAATACTTTAAAAAAACGTACAATAATTATTATTCAAAATTAATTTAGAAAAATAAATATCATTAAAATGGTAAATCCATACATTTACTTCTTTCATTAAGACAAATGGAATCGTGGCCCTTAAGTGCTTATCACCTTTTGGAACCTAATGTTATTGTATTAAGATTAAGATGTCAAGTCAACCATGTTAAGGGGCGCCCAAGACCTTCGATCTGTAATTGGTTTTTTATGGCTTATCGCATTAACAACAACGCGATTTACCAGAATAGTATATGCGATCCATATTTACTTAAAAACTTACAGTGCAGTTTTAAAAGCTCTGTTTTCGATATTAGTATGCCATATCTCGAGCTTTTTTGGACCATGTTTAAATAAATTATTTAAAAAAAACCTACAATTTTATTTCAAAACTCACCTCGTGCAAATGAAGATAAAAGATTGAAGAGCCGATAAGCGTTTGTGCCATTAATATATCTATAGTTTTGACGGAGTAATGTCAACTCAAAACTCGTCAAAAAGAAATACCTCTCATCTATGAATTCTCATAAGGGTTTAGCAGAATTACAAGCTTTAAAAGTTTGCTGATAGTGCACTATGGTGCTTTTATTTTTTAAATGCAATAATGAAAGGTATGCTGCACTAACATATAAATGTAAATTTTTACATATAACTTACATGACATAAGTGCCTATGCTATGTTATTTGTAAAAGAATGCCCGTTTTACGGTCATACTTGTACAGTCAGCAGCAGAAGTTGCTAAGCAGTTCTAGTGCAATGATCTACACATCAACTCTATTGTCGGGGGAATAAGGATCTAAGGATCTGTTTAGGTAAGGTTTGAGCGACTTATTTTGCTTAGCTTCTTCTGATGCTGACTGTATTACTAATAACAGTAATAGTGCCTAATACCCGATTAATTCCGATGGAGCGCTCCCACTATTCTGTTGACGAACCAACATTAATGTTTGTTTATTATTATGAAAAAACACAAAACCAAAACCTGATATCAATTTCACGAGTCTTTTATTTATGCTGTAGTAGAGGATTTGATTGTTTACTTTTCTAATATATGTAGACATTTTAAAACTGAGACAAGTAGACACTACAGTTATGTCAATAGCGATTCTTTAGTTCAATCGTAGTATCCAGGAATCAAGTGTACTAATTTTCATACCGTCTGCATGCATCTCGGATAAAATCTCGTATGAATAATTTTCTTTGGGAAGTACGCAACGATGGATCACCCTAATTTAAATAATTAGTCACGCGAAGGTTTGAAAAAGGTTAAATCACGTATTAATAATGTAATAAAAACTTTAATTATCCCTTGATAATTTAATTACATGATAATTAACGACTAAGGAACGTTTTGGCAGTGGTCTAGTGATTTTAATCCGTTCAAAGATAGAAACGCCAAAAGTTATGGCGAGGAGTTAATGTTGTGAATATGTGACAGACCCGTAAATGTCGTGCAATACGCCGTCAAAACAATCTTTATGCATTGAAGTGGACAGGCGTATTTTTATATTCGCTTCATTGTTGGAAAAATGTAGCCATGGGGCTGATCCTTTTGTAAAATTTAATCTTAATTTCCTATCTCAGTAGCTACTCCTCCTCAGGTATTAAAGTAGTACAATTGTGCTGGAATAGACCTAAATCTTAAATGAACATTCCACGTCCCTATGACGTTGCTTATCATTTGAATATAAATAGAACATCCCAGGTTGCATTCGTCGTAGATATTCAATACAATATTTTATATACCCATAAATAATATATAGGTCTCGTTGAAAGGAATCCAAGAAGAATCAGCCAAGCCGGATCCGCTTTGAAGTGTGAAGTACTTTGCTGTGCTGAGAGCTGCCTACGTGGCATTGTGGTGCCACCCACTTAAGGAATGTACAGTTATAGCGATATTCCTATTGTTCAGTTCCGTTGGGTCAGTATGACTTCTGGAACCCTTTGTGCAATGCATTAATAGCTAGCGAAAGCAATGCGTCTATTGTAGATAATAGTAAATCACATGATATACTATCTATGCCCGCGCCTTCGCCCGCGTGCTGGTAACTATTAGGCCTATATCAATTTCCCGTCCTCGCCCCAGGAGGTGTATTTCCAAAAACTGTACATTAACCTTTTTGCATGCCAAAAATTAAGATTTTATACAACAAACAGACGTAATTATAATCACAACCAGTTTTCCAGATGTACCTCATTTTGTCATCCAATAAGTAATACCTAATGTATTTATTTATCAGATATGTCATTAGAGCTCGTGTGTGAAGCGACACCTAAGTGACACCTTGGGGCGCATACGTTTTTTTTGCACTAAACAGGTGCCATGGTATATAAAAACATACTCGTGTGATATGCGTAAAGAGGGAAAACCAACTGACCCTGTTGCGAACATGTATATTAACAGAATTCTATTATCATCCTCCTCCTAGCTTTATTCGCTAAAAGAGCCCGGGGTCCGCTTGGCACGTCTCAAGGTGTCCCAAAAATTGGTATAGGCACTAGTTTTATGAAAGCTTCTGCCATCTGCCCTTCCACCCCAGAGGAAAAACTAGAACTTTTTATCAGAATCCTACGAAATTTTAAATTCGCTATAAAAAAATCCAAAAGTTGTAGTCTCATATTATAATTGTGTGGGCTTGTGTAAGTACAAGACCACACAACTACTTCATACATTGTTTTATAAAGGCGTCAGTAATCAGCGTTAATTCAAATGTATTTTCACCTCACCGGCTCGAAAAGGCTTGCTTTATCGCTCAAAATCTGCGCCCAAAAGTCCATTTTATCCGCTAGCGTGGAAAGAGTTTTTGAATTTGGAACGTGACGGTCGATCGCGAGACCCAACTTTTTTCTATACAGAATGAGAGGTGCGTTCAGAAACTGATGGTGTTATGCCAATAATAAATTGTTATTATTTTGATAAAATAAAATTAATAATACTTATTCTCTCTTAGTTAAGTAGGTACATACGAAATATTAACAATTTAGACTGACTTATAAGGATAAAATACGATTAAATAATTTTAAAATGTCGTTTTATATTTCTAAAAATTTCGCTTTTTCCAAATTTGGAACGCACCGTTTGAAAAGTTGATTTAAGAAAAAAAATGTATATGGAGACATTTAATTTTGTTTTGTTCTAAAGCCACAGACAGTAAAACCAAAATAATGGTGGTAGGATAACCTCACGCTTACCTACACAAAAAAGTCAAAGTATATATAAGTATAAATAACCACCATTATTTTGGTTTTACTGTCTGTGGCTTTAGAACAAAACAAAATTAAATGTCTCCATATACATTTTTTTTCTTAAATCAACTTTTCAAACGGTGCGTTCCAAATTTGGAAAAAGCGAAATCTTTAAATAAGATGCAAAAATATTTATATTACATTTAATAATTATGAAATGCTAGATCTTGATGAGATATGTAAACAAACTTTTATTGAAAATGAGTATAAGGTCCAAATTACTTCCATGACATTTACTTACCTACAATTTTCCTCGCGGTGGTGAGGTGAAAAATTTTGTGTTTCGCTCGGCAGCAAAATTGTTTGGCGTCTCGTGCCTTGAAAGCCTCGCTATGCTCAGGATTGTACTTTTGAACCATTCGCTTCGCTCATGGTTCAATTTTACAATCCTTCGCTAGCTTGGCTTTCAATACTAAGCACTTGCGCCCAACAACAACTTTGCAGCCTTGCATAACAAATAACTATTTCATTGAAGAAGTTCTTAAGCTCGTAAATACTGTGGCACAAACAAAAAACGTACACAGTTGACCACCTGACGTTTCCCACCGGTCAGTGTCACCTGTTATATTACTAGGTCATCATCATCATCATTGGCCTTTAGCATCTATAAAAGATGATTTAAGCAGCGTCCAATCAAGTGCGGCACTTACGTACGTGGCTTGTCAGGCCAATACGAGAGCGACAGTGACGCCCGCAGATATGACATGTAAATGTCATACACAGTGCCGTTGGAGGCGCAGCAGCGCGCTGGTGCCTCAATGCTCGTTTTTGGGACAACAGGTCAAACCAGGCGATATCATGTAGTGTCTCGCCTTCATATAGTGTCTTACTCCAAAGGTCTCGGTCCTGCGATTGCCTTTCCCAATTCACGGGGTCGATCTTGAAGGACAACATATCACGTTTTGCGCTGTCCTTAAACCGTAACATAGGGCGCCCTACCGGCCGCTTAGCGTAAGCTACTTCACTCAAGAGAGTTTTACGTGGTAAACGAGAGGGCTCCATCCTCTGCACGTGCCCAAGCCAGCGCAGACGTCTTTGTTTTAAGACTGCTGCAATACTGGGTAAACGCGCGATGTTGAGCACCCTCTCGTTTGTAACTCGATCCTTCCAGGAAATGTTCAAGATACGCCGAAGACAGCGCATGTGAAAGCTATTCAATTTCCGTTCCTGTTTACGATACGATGTCCAAGTTTCTGCTCCGTACAAGAGTATGGACAAGATGCATGTCTGATATACTATCATCTTCGTATTAACGGTAAGGTGTCTACTATCCCATACTCTTGTACTGAGCTTCCCGAACATCGTGGATGCCTTGCCTATGCGGATGTTGATCTCTAAATCGAGTGAAAGATTATTCGACACGCTAGAACCGAGGTAACTGAAATTGTCCACAACTTCGAGAGACGAATCGTCCAACGAAATTTTTGGGGCTGATCTACGCCCTGTGCCATTACGACCGTCTTTTTAACGTTTATAGTCATCGAAAAAAACTTACATGCCGCATCAAATTTATCAACCATACCTTGAAGCTCCTCCGACGAGGTCGCGACGAAAGCGGCATCATCAGCGAAAAGCAAACTGTCAACGTATAAATCCTCGCGATATTTTTTAGATTTCAACAGTGAGATGTTGAACAATTTGCCATCCGGCCTAGTGTGAAGGTGTATGCCATGAGTGGTATCGCCGAAGGCAACTTTCAAGAGAACTGAGAAAAATATGCCGAACAGGGTAGGGGCCAACACACAACCCTGCCTTACTCCTCTGCGCATTTCGAAAGGATCTGAAGTATCACCATTGTATACAACAGAGCCCTTCATGTCTTGATGAAAAAGCTTGATAATGCTTAAGAGTTTAGGAGGGCAGCCAATACCTTGCAGTACCGTGTACAGCCCCTCTCTGCTAACTGTATCAAATGCCTTATTCAAATCGACAAAGGCTACCAGTAGGGGAGTTTTTTGCTCTCTACATTTCTCCTGAAGCTGACGAAGGGTGAAAATCATGTCAGTGGTAGAGCGTTGAGCACGAAAACCGCACTGCGCCTCCGGATACACACGATCTGCTAGTTTCTGTAGCTTGGCCAAGATGATACGGCCAAGCAGTTTTCCAGCAATGCTGAGCAGAGAGATGACCTGAGATGAGACCTGTTATATTACTAGGTACACAACACACTATTCACAGCCACTCGCCCTACCGGTCAACCCAGGCTTGTATACCTGGACCCCCAAATTCAGAACGACTACGCGGAATTATAGGTCAGTCTTACGTTGGTCCACGTCTGGAAGTGTTGTGGATGTGGATTATACAGTTCTGTTGGTAGAGGGTTGATTTCATTATATAATACTAGCTTTTGTCAGCTTAGCTAATATTAGCAAAAATGCTAGTAGATTTCCAACAAGCGCATCATCACTTATCGGGATCCCATAGAAACTTCCCTTTTCACCCATTTAAGGTATAACGTCCGGGATAAAAACAATCCTATATCGTTCCCAGGGTCTCAAACTATCTTCATACCACGATAAACGAACGGCAACCAGTTAAGGTAAGCAAACATGTGAAGTAGCGTACCTACTCGATCGGGCCGTGCATGGCCATTTCGTCGATTAAACTTCACAGGGGGTTCATTTCATCAAACTCAACGGAAACCCGGGATACCTTTGCTTTTGATCCGCACCGCACCGAACGAGTGTAGCGAGGCTAAATTAAAATAATAATAATAGGTTCCACTCTCTTTCGCCCTGATCACCGGCAGCTTAGGCCCCGCTTAGGTTAGGTTTTAATAATGAATTTATGTTGTGTAGGTAGGTACGTTATATATTTTAGTTTTATATAATTATTGTAAAAACCTAGCCTAAGAATAAAACTGAATGAAGACATAATAATAATATTAGTATTTACTATTCATAGTAGTTTTTATTTATCTCGTGAATCGCAAAATTACATCGAACAAAAGATATTTGAAAAAGACTTTAAAATGATGGACATGAATAAACGTCCAAAATGTATACTACTCGTAGATTACTTAAAGATAATGATTATTTGATTACCTATTATTATTAATATGTTACTTTTGAAGGTCAGGCCAGCAAACAAAATTCTTCGTGGTAAAACGTTAGAAAATGTTATAACAATAAAATCAGCATTACTTATAAAAGATAAATAATCCATTAGAAAATGAAGGCCACCCATTTAAAATTCTAATTAGTTTGACAAAACTAATGTATGGATTCGACATTAAATGTATTTTGAGATTCATAAACGACTACACTCAGGAAAAAGATATGAAATTTCTAAAGTATTTGTAAACTTTCCAATATTATATGTAGGTTATGATATATAAATACAGGTTATATATAACATAAATCATAATGTTTAATCCTACTAATATTATAATGCAAAGGTACACCTATATATATATTTGGATGCTAGTCACTCAATCAGACTATCACGCTTAAATAGCTCCACCGATTTGGATGACCTTTTGCACGAAGATAGTTTATAGCCTGGATTAAAATATAGGATAGTGTTTATCCCGACTCCACGCAGACGAAATCGCGGGCGGAAGCGAGTAAATTTTAGTTCTTACGCGTTCATATTGGGCGACAGTTTTGTAAGTCCCTACCTAGCGATTATGTATACCTTTTGAGTGAAACTAATCTTTACCTCGTTACAATAAAGGCAAAGAAAGGTAAATCCAGAATATCGGATAACATCCCCGAGCCACTTTGTCTCAAAGCTAGTCACACGCGCAAACAATTCCCTTTTGTAACTGGCGCTGTTTTCATAGGAAATTCATTTCATTCGTAACATATTTCAAATAAAAATGTACAATGAATTGTAAGGACAATGACACGCTTACTGTAAGGTTTTATTTAACTGTTATATATCGTAACGGCAAAAATGGCGACTGAGCTAATAATTGTAATACTGTCTCTTTCTAACTCAGTAACCAAGAGCGAGCGTAAAAGAGGTAGCATGACTGTAGTGTCATGGTACTCATTGTTTTCGAAATAGTGCGCAAGGTTCTAAGGAATAAAACTTCAAAACTTTACTCAAATTTGCTTTGATAGCAGTACACAAATATAAATTTAAAGTAGATCTCCAGGAAAAATACAGATTTTTTTAAACACTTATTTATAATAGCGTGTTTTTTGTTCATATAATATTAAAACGTTATTCGAAGATGCTTTATTCAAGAATCCTACAAACTTTCCGCCCGGAAGTGATAATATGAATAGATTCGTGATAGAGAAGTGATAAACGAAGCATTCATTGTTTGAATACTATAGCAAATAAAAAGCTTGGTTCGATCTCTTATCCTTTAGGCGCGAATTAAGACACCAACGCGCTGCTCTTCCTCTTTCATCGCCGGGCAGCACATTTACTTGCCAAATATGCGGTCGTGGCTGTCGCTCCCGTATCGGCCTTACAAGCCACGTACGTAAGTGCCGCTCCTCTAATATGGACGCTGTTTAAATCATCTTTTCATAGATGTAAAGGCCATTGACGATAGCAAATATAAATTAACCAAAATAATGATTATAACATTTATTAATATTTTTCCGACGTTTCAGGAGCTAATATAATATAATCACACTACACTCATCACTTCGCAGACGAAGTCACGGGCAAAAGTTGCATAAGTACTTAAGTATTTTTTAAGATCTGATAGGTATTTGTTGGATTTTGCCTCTAGGTAGTTAAGTAATTACTTGAATTATTATAGAGGTATCCGTTACACAGAAAAAGTAAGCTTAGTATTTCGATATTTGTAATTTTTCCCATACTAAGTAGTTGTCAGTAAAATGACTGCACTAAAGCCCAAGATATCAAAGAAATCAGTATCAATCATGCATTACACGAGTTAGTTATCTACGTCGTGCGTGACGTGTAGTATTTGTAACGTATTTAATCGTAATACTAATGGCTCTGGAAATGGATTTACGGTCATGAATGGCTGCAATACAAATATTGGACAAACAACCGATAAACAGATATAGGAATATACTCGTATACAGCTCTCTGTCTCTGCGAATACGCCTTGGTATAGTTACTTATATTACATGGTAGTTATTTGTAATGCAAACTCGACACTAAGTCCATCACAGACTTAGCTATAATATATATTAATACTAAAAATGATATATTTTGCGTACCATATTTCAGTATCTTACGGTATGTTATAGCTAAATATAGCTAAGTCTGATTAGAATCAACAACGCGCGTCACAAAGACAAACACCCTTTAATTCAGGAAAGCGATCTTTAGAAAGCTATGTAATGCACACGATTTAAAGTAATATCCGTATTATTAGCGAATTATTGGTTCCCGCCAATTTCCCAGAGAGCTAAAGAATGTAAAATTTTCTGGAATATGTATTAAAACTCGTAGATGACCCAATTCCGAAGCAACGCTCGTAAAAACCCGTCCGCTCTTACAAAAGTTTAATCGCTCGTCTTTGTCTATCATCGGATACTGTGTCCTAAAGCGTAATCGAGTAAAATTATTCATGTACTCGTTATAGTCGTCATCTGCATAATGAAATTTAGAAGCTACAATAACAGGGGGGCATTCGCAGTTTCGCACGGGGGTTCCAACGACAAATAAAACGGACAAAATTATTTTACGACTTTTTTGCATATATAAATAAAGGACGAATGAATTGGATAATTATAAGATTAAATTTTAAAATGTACCTGTGTATTTATTTAGAATTTACAGCAACAGTTCAAGCGGTAGAGGTTTTTTTTTATGTTATGCAGCTGTAATTTCTTAACGCCTTTATTAAGAATTTTATCAATTCCTTTGAATATATATTTTATAATGATGCCCTGATGACCTGGTAAAGGTTGCGAGAGTCCGCTGGATGCGGGTGGCGCGGGATCGGTCACTTTGGCACTCTTTGGGGGAGGACTATGTCCAGCAGTGGACGTCTATCGGCTGATATGATGATGATGATGATGATATATTTTATATGTATAATTGCATTATCAATCATTTCACCCGTTTGATACACGTAAACTTTATATAACGTAGCTATATAAGCCAAAAAAGTAATACCAAAGCGCCTAATATACCTATAACAACAAATATAACAAAAGCGTATCAAATCTATTTGTTACCTTAATTGTTGAAGACACGACAGTTAACTCTATCCTAATTATCTCCGGGTTAGTCAATTAACCCGATTACAATGCCGTGATACAGTCAGCGAGAAGCACAATCGCCGAGCCCAACTTACTATTTTAGTAAATTTTCCAGGGTATCCATTAATCAAGTCACATTCAATCAAAGTTAAACACAGGGTCCGCGGGAAATTGGTAACAGTAGAGCAGATAGGTCGCCACGTGCGCCACGGGCGGGTTCCCACCGAGTGACTGCGCCGAAAGATGCGCAGTTAGTCCAATATACCCTCTTATTACCATGTATACCTCTTAGACAAAGGACCTCCGATCAATTAGGTCTAAAGTAGCAGAGTCTGAATTTGCGTCCATTAAAACAACTAGCAGGCGCAACAAAACACTGCGATCTATGCTCATGCCTCAACACCAAGCATATGACGCGGCAAAAGAAGAAAAACGCGCAGTACAAGCCAGAGAGGGACGCAGATATAGAGATTAGTGGGCCGTTCGAATGGGACGGCTTCAAACATTTTGTAAGCTGATAACCAGAGGCAGCGAGCTGGGAGCGAGGGGAACCATATTCTCGCGGGGCTCCGCATGAATGTAATGAATTAAGTTTCAATGGTACAAGAAAGACTTTGTGCGTGCGTGTGAATGACTTTAAATCATTAAAGCTCAGCATGACGGTGCTAATGTGTAAATTAAAACCGTATTCCGTTTAAAATGATTAATAACTAAGCTCTAAGGACTAACCACAAAACGCAAACATTCTTATTAGAGTAATTACTTTTAGTTTTTTTTCATAAAGATTATATTTCAAATAAAAACTACGTGGTCTCACATCACATTAAAGTTTAATAAAAAACTGAATGAGTGATAAATAATGTCAAGGTCTAATCTACATCAATTACTATATAAAGGAAACATCACAGCTAAAACGCTCAGGTATCTGCTTACATTAAAAAACAGATTAACTTAACCATATTGATTTAAGGAAATATCCTACACTAAAATACATGCGCTACGATAGGTATACAAAGAGGCAGGTTCAACACAAAGCAGTTTGGTATCACGGCCTAAACCGAGTAGTCGAATCCTTGCAACCAACTGTGGGCCGTGGCCATATACAAACACAGACATAATTAACGTGCAATTTTTACCTATACATCCATAAAAATGAAATCCATCATTGGATCCTTGTAACTCCACTGCCGCTGCACACACACATCCAAATCACGCACACTACCGTGAGATCCCTCCTCACACGAAGGGAAAATCTTCACGCACGAAACAGATAAACATGTCAACTGCTAGACATTGTTACCCTAAAGTCCTTTCACGTTTTTCACCACAAATACACAATTGCACACAAATAATAACACAAACCGCATAAATGAACACAGAAACACTGGATTATTTCGCAATATCACCCGCGTCGAGTCAAGAAGACGTCGCTTTCATCGAAAATACGCGTAAGTATTGTAGTGTCGATTCGGCGACTGTTCTCCCCGCCCTGTGCCAGACTCGAATGGCGCCGCCATATTGAATCTCACTTCACTGGCGCACAGTGGAGCATCTAGCGGTACGACTCTGAACAAAAATGCCAATGAGAACGCAATCTGTTAGAGTTTATTCGTTGAAAATCTGTTAAATTAACGAGTTAAAAATGCTTAAGCGTTTGTAATACAAACTAAGTGAGTTAAGGAATCAAAATGTACCGTTGGTTTACTGCAAAAGATTGTCATTAAGGAAATTACTACAGGAATATTATAGCGACGTCGTTAAACACGCGTTGTAATATTCTCATACGCCGATAGATAGCGCAGAAAACAATCCACGGATACTCACATAAATGTATGCTTAACTACATACATTATACGAAGTTTGTGTTTATATACAACGCTTACATACTAATAACACTTTCAATGCCACGAAGCTTACGGGGTTTATCTAATTACTAAAGGTAATTTACGGCTTTCATCAACTTTGTATGCACAAGCAAGTACAATACAATACAAATACTCTATAATGCACAGTATCACGAATTCTTACGTTTATAACGAAGTGATATATCTGTAATATAGTTAGGTATAGCTTTTTTATACATATCCGGTTTAATATTAGTAACATAATTAGCTAAAAATATTTCAAAGATGTATATTTCTTAAATCGGCGCTATCCATTACATCAAAAAAATGCAATCGCAAAATAAACACTTCATAAGGTTCTAGATATTATTTATATCTAATTGAATATTGACCCAGTAATCCCAGTATACACAACGAGATAAAATGCAATTTAACTTTGTAATGTGTCACCCTCAATTCATTATTTTCGTAATTTCTAGTCTAGTCTTTATACAGCCTGATTTATAGGTGTACACCAGATGCACAGAACTGAATCAACCACCTCAAACGTCTGCAAAGCGGAAGCAATTTATGGCCACCCACTTATGATTCCCGCAGCGTCGCCTGCATCGGCCCGAATGGGTCGAACATTGACATGGAATACAAAATCTTATGAAAAAAAAAACAGATGATAAGCGGTATAACATTAAAATTTAGATTAAATAACATTAAGTGTAATGTGTGGATCTGGCTGGCGATAATGCTATACTATAAAATTGTGTATGTATGTTGAAGGGGTTGTTGGGCCAGCCCGGACTACTGCCCGTTCCCTCTCATCCATGAGAGGAGGCCTGTGCCCAGCAGTGGGACGTATATAGGCTGATTTATTATTATTATGTTATGTATGTTATAAGTGGAAACTGGGCTCCTTTAGGGCAATCGGGAATAACGCTAGGAGAATGATTGTTATAGACAAAAAAAAAACAATTTATTGCAACAGCACTTCAAGCATTTTTCCACCAGAGCTAAGTTAAACTATTTTTATACAAATTTAATGGGCTAAACAGAGCTATGAAGCTATGAAGAAGTATATAATTTGTCAGTAAACGCGGCTTAGGCTAGCGCTATCGGAACATTATTTGAAAGCTGAGAAATTATCGCCTGTAAAAGGAATTAAATTAGCGTATACAAGTGAAACGTAAACTTAGTCCAAAATAAACGTGATCGAGGTATATAAAAAAATTTGAATACTTTTTAAAATGTGAATGTGGATAAATGGAACAGCTATAGCTAGCTAGCCTCTCGGGACAATTCTGTTTTCCTTTGAGAACTTATCAACGCTTACTACCGTGTCAATTTTACGAGTGCTCTTAAACCCAGTGATTTCGGGAAGTCCGACTTTTATCACTGCACGTAAACCGTGTTACGATGCACATGTGTGGATCACATCGATTCGATAAATTACTTCGTTTCCGTCTTCTCCAACCTAAATACAGTAGTTATAAATACATTGAAAATTCTGCATTATGTTACAGTTCTATACATTTTTATTCAATGTACTCTCACTCGCCTCAAGTCTTTGTAACTATTATTAGAAAAACAAAGATAAGTCACACCTACGCATTGTTTATTTTCTCACAACCACTTTTACTTCACAATTGCTCTCAAACATGTCCTTATTTAGAAAAAAATATTAGATATTCTTATTTAAAATGGAGCAAACTTAAATTAAGTCCGCAATTATTTATGGCTCGATCAAATTATTTAAACATGTAAGGAAAAACATGAGGTTATAAAAAAATATGTAAAGATTGGCTATGAAATAATATTTTTGTGGTGTTATTATTTTTATCTAACAAAAACCTTAATTATTTTTTAAAGAACGTTTTAAGTACGAACTGATTCGCAAAAGCGTGGTTATTGAATTAATTTAACAATGATCTAATATCATAAACACAACTATAACAAGAATTTACTGTGATAAGAACTTATCGAATTCAAAGCCCACACAAAAGGGAAATTTGCAACCACTAATCAAAACGAGCCGTCTTAGATTCAGTTTTCATGTTTATTTAGGTTTCATAGTTAGGTGTCGCCATCCTTATCGGCGTTAATGTAATGAGGTGGCATGAAACGATTAGCTTAGGAACGATGTCGACTAACTGTCGGGCCTTGTTGGGATTATGATGTCGTTAGCCCACTGTGCCGGGCTCAGTGCAAGGGACCACCGGGATCAGCGTTATTTTGTTTATTGTTCTTTGAAATGACGCAATGCTGTCTCGATCTTTCTCCTTGTTCGCAACGATTTAGGGTTTTTAATTTTTTGGTTCTCGTGATCCAGATATCTTTTATGTCTAACAATAACACATAAAAACAGGTTAAAGTTGAAACATTTAGTAGGTACAACAAACGTAGAATGACTTTGCACGCTAGTTGAACACAGTGAACTACAGTGTTTCACCGAAATGTCATACTCGTAATGATCATGTAGTGATAGTTTATCGATTTTTTAACTGAAAAAACGTTGCCATTACTAAAAAAACGTTAATCGCAGTCGTCCTGATAGTTCTTGTAGAATTCGTAGATACCTACATATCTATTCATATTGTAGATAATAAATTAACGCTCGCAAACAAAGAATATATTTTTAAATACCCTTTGGCACTCCTTGGGGGAGGCCTAAGTCCTCATTTAGATTTTTGTATGGGGACACCACTTATTTTTTGAGTCAACCTTATTTTTATATTTCTGTTATATGGCAAATATAATAATACTTATATTGGGATAGTTTCAAATATCTGCTTGTAACGGTTCCAACGCTACAAATAAATAAATAAAATTTTGTATGGGACCCCCCCCCTATTTTTTAACTTTTTTTATTTTTAGATTTTTCCTACGCTTACACACAATTACCGAGCTGGATTCCAAATTTCATCCTTCTAAGTCATCTGGAAGTAGGTTAGGTTTTAGGTACTATATGTCAGTCAGTACTAAAATTTACGACTTTTTGACCTTAATATCTTTATAACCGTTTGAGCTAGCTTCATGAAATTTGGGCTTCTAGATGTCCTTATGGATATAATTAAACACACGTAGTTTTTATGTGTTTACGTTAAACAGGTTTTGAGTTATAGAAGGGTCAAAAGTGGCACCAAGTGGTTCTTGTAATATTACACTCGGCGCTGGCTAGCCAGTTCCTCTGCTTGAACTTGGCTTGACACGCTGCCGCGTGTCTAGATAAGGACTGTCTCTAGATAATTTTGAGCGTGTTATTTTGCGTAGCTACATCTGCTGCTGACTTTACGTACGATGGCGAAGGCTGTCTACACACATGGATAAAAAGCCCTCGGAGCCCTAATTGCCCGCCACTGGACGGCCGAGCCCTTGATCCGTTTAGCGCCGAGCCTGCGCACAACCTCTGTTGGTTCTTGCTTCGCTAGTTGAATCTATTAATATCTATGATATAAAAATAACTAAGTTTGTAAAGGGAATTCACAGTGTTGCTTAGTTCAACAAAGTAAGACGGCACCTACAGGAATATGTAACAGACATAGATATATACACACAACATAGGCCCAACGCCCACGAGTAATTCGTCCAATGCGGTGGCCCGCCACGGGCAATCGCGCGGGCCACCGTGCCGTCTTCAGCTGTAACAGTGTGTCACAGTATGTCAAGCGAATATTGTTCGGACAGGCGTATCTTTACTTTCGATATCATGATGTGCTTGATTAAAAACATAAACGGCTGATCATTTTTAGGGTTCCGTACCTCAAAAGGAAAAAACGGAACCCTTATAGGATCACTTTGTTGTCCGTCTGTCTGTCTGTCTGTCTGTCAAGACCATTTTTCTCAGGAACTCGTCGAGGTATCAAGCTGAAATTTATATCAAATACTCAGGTCTATTGTCCCTTGGAGCTGTGAAAAAATCAAACTTAAAAGCCAACGCAATCAAAAGATACAGTCGTTTATGCTGCAAAAATTAGAGTTTTTCGACACTCGCAAGACCTACGGGGTACTTCCCGTGAACTCAGAAACTTGAAATTTGGCACGAAGCAACTTCATACAGCACAGACGAAGGAAAAATTAAGAAAAGTAGACATTTTTAGTAAAATCATACAAAAAAATGATTTTAAAATTTTTAAATTTATTCCTTTTTCCTCGTAAACGTGTGGAGATTTTAAATTGAAATTCATGTCAAATAGGTCATGTCTATAGGACCTTTCAGATGTAGCAAATCCAAACTTTTATGTCAACGCAATCAAAAGAAATGGCAAATTAAGTCGCATATTTTGAAATTGGGTAACTCGCAAGAAACTCAAAACCTAAAGGGTACTTCCCGTTAACACAGAAACTTGAAACTTGGCACGAAGAAACTTCATATAGCACAGACAATGGAAAAATTACGAAAAGTAGACATTTTAGGTAAAATCATACAAAAAATATTTTTTTAAATTTTAAACTTACTACCTTTTTCCTCGTAAACGCGTAGAGGTATTAAATTGAAATTCATGTCAAATACTCAGAGCTATAGGACCTTTCAGATGTAGCAAAACCAAACTTTTATGTCAACGCAATCAAAAGAAATAGCAAATTAAGTCGCATATTTTGAAACTGAGTACTCGCAAGAAACTCAAAACCTAAAGGGTACTTCCCGTTTACACAGAAACTTGAAACTTGGCACGAAGAAACTTCATATAGCACAGAGAATGGAAAAATTACGAAAAGTAGACATTTATAGTAAAATCATACAAAATATATTTTTATAAATTTTAAACTTACTACCTTTTTCCTCGTAAACGCGTAGAGGTGTTTAATTGAAATTCATATCAAATACTCAGGTCTATAATACCTTTCAGCTGTAGCAAAACGATACTTTTATATCGTAGGTTATAAATTTGAATTATGTGTTCGTCTCGCAATCCTATCTGCTTGTTTTACACACTAATAAATGCCAATTGTGTTTGCAAGAAACAGTAAAACATTGTACAGATTTAAAAACACACAGCTTAGGCATAGTGAGACGTCACTATTGCATGTAAGTACCTATGTAAGTCGCTTAGCTTAAGTAAGCAGTTCCTTGATCTGTTTTTATGTTTTATTTCTTAAAATAAACATAAATAATGCTAACTCGCAGAGCAGCCGCCGCAGCTCGCCAGCAGGTGGCTGACAAACTCCAACTTACCTTGCTTGAACTAAAAACATCCAAGGAATTGTGTGCTCAGCTGCTTAGTGAGAGAGAGGACAGTGAGAGGGAACTGTTATTAGTACTTGATAGCAGAGATAAGTTAAAAAAAGAGCTATGTTCATTAGAAAGTTCTTACAATGATGTAAATTCTGAGCGGGCCCGGCTTCAGGAAATGGCAGACAGATTTTCTGAGTGTGGAGCCGCTTATGAGGAGGCTTTGAAGGACATCGGCTCAATGGAGAGAGCGCTACATGACGCACATGAGCAAATCTACAAGCTACAGGAGGCCAAGAACAATGCTGCAGAGGCTCACACTCAGAGCTTATTCGAGGAACTGGTTGGGCCCGGCTCACAGTTGGTAACCCCTCCAATTGAAAACCCTGTGGTTACTATAGATTTAACCAATGATTCTGCCTTACCAAGGTTAGTAAATTGCAGTGGTAAAAAACTAAAGAAATATTTCAAACTGAACAGAATAATAAGAAAAACTCAAAAGTTGACAAAACAAAATAAATTGTTTTTCAAGAAATTGAGATTTTGCAAAATAAATGTTAATTTAGTGGACAAGTTGGATACGTATTCTGCTCAGTTACAAAACAGTAGATCAAAATATGAAATTGACACACAGGAATTAAATTTAAAAATTCAGAGCTTAGAGGATTCAATAGAATCATTAAATAAAATGAATGAGAGTTCAAAAAAAGTGATAAATGAATATTCATTAGCCATGGATGATTTAATATCCCAAATTAATTATAATTCAGAGCGGTTTGAGTCACTGACTAATGGCCAGTCTTGTTAATGTAAACTAGTGAGTGGTCATTCGTCCACTGGTGATTCAAACTCGAGCCTGTGTGCCAGTTTACCACCACCGGAAATTAATAATAACAGCTCCCTCCACACTACACCTAAGTGCACACCTAGCTCTAATGCAATTATGTACTGTGATGAAATTGGAAGTAATATGGGCACATTTCTGAACCATCACCTAAAGGGACTTAGCACAATTAGCAATTGTCTGCCATATAGTATCAAATTCTTAACGACAAGAATATTCATTCAGAAACAACACTGCTAGTTCTTATGGGAAACAGGGGTAATGTGAACAAAACTGATTTAATTGAATTCTTGGAAAAGTTAAACACTCTTATAGTGAAAAAGGTTATTTTGTTCACATTCCCATATAGTAGTCAAATGTCAAAAGTGGAGAATGACACTAGATATAAATTAAATATATCTCTATATAACTGTTGTACATATAGTTGTAAGTTTAGTATAATTGACATGAACAAATATGTTAGTAAAAAACATTTGCCTATGTTTTTTTTGACTGAAGGTAAGTTTTACCTTTCCAATTATTGTATGAGACAAATAGCTCTGTCGCTATCCTATTTACTTGACATTTATGCCAAGAATTTGGCACATAACTCAGCTCCTATTGAGCAGCCCAATGTTAACTTGGAATTGGTTCCAATCTTAACTAATAATTTAAATTAAACCTTAAGACAAAAGAGTACTCTGTCTCTGGCAATTTAGTTTTAAATAAGTATAAAAATTATATCCACCTGGTACATCAAAACATTCAGTGTATTAGAGGGAAAGATTTACAAATTGAACTTTTTTTGAATGATTGCAATATTGATATTCTATGTATAACTGAACATTGGTTAACCAGTAATGAATTAATGCCTCAATTTAATAATCACCAGGTGGGTAGTTCGTTCACCAGACTTCATTCCATACATGGTGGGTCGTTAATTATATTAAATAATAAATTAAAATTTAAGGAACGCAGGGACATTGTATCCTTGTCTGTTGAACGGACCATAGAACTGAGTGCAGTAGAATTTGAGCAATTTATCGTTGTTTGTGTATATAGGCCGCCAGTAAGTAATTTTGAACTCTTTGGAAACATAATGGAATCTGTGCTTCTTAAAATATCGCGTTCTAGAAAGAAATTACTTATATGCGGCGACTACAATGTAAATATTTTGGAAAATTCAACAATAAGTGTCAGATTGTTGAGTCTTTTCAAATCTGGTAATCTCAACCACGTATTTATGGAGCCTACTAGAGTGACTGCTACTAGCTCAACATGTATAGATAACATTTTCACTAATATTTTTCCTAGTAACAAAAGTATAATCAGCAAATTAGAATCAGATCACTTAGGCCAACTCATGGTATTTGAGACATTAAGGAAAAATATCGTGAAAAAACAAATAACTTTTGTACCAGTAACCACAGATCGTGTGGAAAGAATGAAACATAGTCTAGCTCAGGCGCTACCCTTTCTGTCTTCCGATATGAGCCCTAATAACATGTACAATTCATTCTTCCATACTTTTATGGCACTTTTTAATGCGGTATTTACTCGCAAATCGGCCGTGGTTACTAGTGCACCAGTTTTTAGTGAGTGGGCTACTGCGGACTTACATAAACGTAGACAAGTACTGTATGCCTTATATGAGGAACGGCGGTTTAATACGAGTGATGAATTTAAAGAACATGTCAAGCAATATTCGAAGCAATTTAAAATAGATTGTCATGTTGCCAAGCGTAATTATTTATCTCAGAAAATAAAAAATAGCTCTGACATTATTAAAACAACCTGGAAAGTAATAAACATGGAGACTGGCAGATCGAAAAACACACCGACTGATCTTAAAATAAAAATTGATGGCAGAATTGTAGATTCTAGTTTGGAAGTAGCTACTGAATTTGAATATTTCTTTACTGAGATACCAGTCTCCACAACTAAGTATTTAAATTCATCACCTTCCTCTGCCGTTACATTGTTGAAAGAAAACGCCCCAGAATGTAATACAAACCTCCATTTTGAACACGTTAGTTTCTCAGATGTAGTAAAGGCGTTTAAATCGATTAATGTCAAAAAAACTAGTGACCTCTGGGGAGTTTCTGTTCATGCACTCAAATGCATTATAGAAATCATAGCGCCTGATTTGGCAGTTATATTTAACAACAGTGTCGATTGCGGCGAGTTTCCTGATCTAATGAAACATAGTAAAATCACTCCGTTATTCAAATCGGGTAGCACTACTGACCCCACTAACTTCAGACCAATATCTGTGCTCCCAACATTTAGCAAAATTTTTGAGAAATTAGTTTTGTCGCAATTAATAAAGCATTTTAATATAAACAATTTGATGCATAACATGCAATTTGGATTTACCCGGGGTCGCTCGACAACCGACGCTGGTGTCGAGCTGATTAAACACATTTTCGATGCCTGGGAGGAATCACAAGATGCTTTAGGTATCTTCTGTGATTTATCCAAGGCCTTCGACTGCGTTTGTCATGAAACATTGATCAGGAAACTCGACTACTATGGAGTCAGAGGATCAGCACTGAATTTACTAAAGTCATACTTACATGGTAGAATACAAAGGGTCGAAGTGAATGGACAGCGATCACCGGGGTCATTGGTCTCGATGGGTGTACCGCAGGGATCAATATTGGGACCTTTCCTGTTCCTTATCTACATAAATGACTTGCCATATCTCGTAAAGACCCACCATGATATAGTATTATTTGCTGATGACACCTCACTTATTTTCAAACTTATAAGACAGCAAAAAGCTTGCAATGACGTAAACAATGCTATTTCTAAAGTAGTAAATTGGTTTAATATTAATAATTTATTGTTAAATGAGAAGAAGACTAAATGTATTAAATTTGTCACGAATCACGTTGAACACGAGCAAGGGAGTGTCTTTGTGAAAGATGAGGAATTGGAACTAGTTGATAGCACAGTTTTTCTTGGTTTAACGTTAGATTCTAAGCTTCAATGGGGTCCCCATATTGCTAATCTCTCGAATAGACTGAGTTCTGCAGCATTTGCAGTGAGTAAGATCCGTCAATTAACAGACGTGAAAACAGCTCGATTAGTATATTTTAGCTACTTCCATAGCATTATGTCATATGGTATTTTATTGTGGGGCAGTGCCTCGGACATTCATTCGATTTTTGTTCTGCAGAAACGGGCTATTCGGGCGATATATAGATTGAAACAGAGAGACTCACTTAGGGATAAGTTTAAAAATATTAATTTCATGACATTGCATTGTCAATATATCTATGAAAATATTGTGTATGTACATAAAAACATTGTCAATTTTAGGAGAAACTGTGACATACATAATATTAATACTAGAAATAAGCATAAGCTCGCGGTGCCCACCACTCGGCTCCAAAAAATAAAAAAATCATTCATGGGTAATTGTGTAAGGTTTTATAACAAACTTCCTGGAAACGTAACTGAGTTATCTATTAATAAATTCAAAAACTATGTGAAACGTAAACTTATTTCTAAAGCTTATTATAGCGCACAAGACTACATGAATGATAAAACTTCTTGGGACTAATTTTGACTGGATTTATAATTTATTTATTCCGTTTGGAAAAATTTGACATTGTGTTTTTCATTAATTATTCTCGTTTTATTTATTTTTTGACATTAGATTGTCTTTCTAGAAACATTCTAGACTAGTATTTTTTTATATAAAATTTTAAATATTTCATTTAAATGTTACTTTTTATGTTTAATAAATTACTCGAAGTAATTAGCTTAA
Source organism: Epinotia demarniana (assembly GCA_945867215.1). Taxonomy (NCBI): domain Eukaryota; kingdom Metazoa; phylum Arthropoda; class Insecta; order Lepidoptera; family Tortricidae; genus Epinotia; species Epinotia demarniana. The sequence continues at coordinate 9,528,932 of OX244274.1, forward strand.
GATTATGTTTCTACCTGACGATTTGAAAGTGCTTGTTACTCGGCCTACTTGAATAAATATAATTTTGAGTTTTGAGTTGAGTTTATCCACGCAATCATAAGAAATAGCAATATAAGTCGCATAATTTAAAACTGGGATGTAGTAAAGACACTTTTAAACTTGATGGTTTTTATGAGGTGTGCAGAGTAGAAAGTCCAGTAAGCACTAGCACTACACGAAGTAGTACAACTATAGATAACGTTTTTTCGAACTTCAATTTTTAATGTGGTACTATTCATACCTTTTTCAGTCAACATTTTACAGGCAGCTATATCTAATGCAAATCCAGGTTGGGGATCTATCGCTTATGTACGTCGCAATCTAAAGGATGCCATCCCAGATGCATCATGTACAAGATATTTTTTAAATAACCCAGGTGCTGCAAACGGCCATTGTGAATGCTTGCATTTTGAAATGTTTGATGTCAGGCAGAGTGATAACTGTATCTATATATATAATATAGGTCACCACAATGTCAAATTAATGTTGCAATTTAATGCATAAATACAACAATATACGGCAGCAACCCTAAAGGGGTTCCCGTTTGATTGTTGTGGCAGACTTCAATATCGATTTTATCTAGAATGAATCCTCAAAATGGAATTTCCACATATTTTTCATCCATAAACCTGTTTCCGTTAATAAGCACTAGCACTACACGAAGTAGTACAACTATAGATAACGTTTTTTCGAACTTCAATTTTCAATGCGGTACTATTCATACCTTTTTCATTCAATATTTTACAGGTCTGGTTCAAATTTTTCAAATTCAACAGTTAATTAGTATTCTAAAAGATAGTGACTAAAAACTTTGTAAATAAACCACTTTGATAAAAGAAGTTTTGCCAGGCTGCTGCAAATCTAGTGTAGGTATTTCAGGTATTTCAGTTTTATTATAAAATAAATGATGTGGCTCTTAATTTTTTTTTCTCTAGGATTACTAAATTGATAAAGAGACCTTGTTTAAATTTATGCTCCCCCAGTTTCGCACATTGTAATGTTACGGATTCCATTTTCATTTATCATTTAGTAATATACATACTTCAACTTTTGCTTGTTTGTACGGAACCCTCGGTGCGCGAGTCCGACTCGCACTTGGCCGGTTTTTTTTGTCGAAATAACTATGTGTGCCCGTGCGGTGTCGGGATAGAATTTCACCACAGCCACTGGAGTGGGTGTCGGAAAAATCGTATAAGGGATCAGGGTTGAAGTGTGTTGTAGGCGATGGGCTAGCAAAGTATTCAGTAGAAACCTATGACTGCAATATCACGTTGTGTCGATCTTTTATACATTCATGCTAAAAGTGGTTGTGGAACATAAGTTTCATGTGCTCTACCCTCTTGGGAATAATGGTGTGTGAATCTATGTATGTATGTAAAAGTGTATATCTATACCTATTTCAAATCAGATTAATCTAACTAATTTACCTACAATCTGTATCGGCTTTCCTCCCAGGCGTTCATTTCCGATTCATGATATTGAATGGAAAACTGATTGGTTGCATGACCTAGTTAGCCTGTAACCAAACCTAGAGATCAAGACGAATTGATAATCAGATTCAATTTAGGTATTAGATTGGTTAGACAGAATATGAAAAAGATAAAAATTCATATTGTCAAAACAAAAGAGGACGTCCGCAGCACTATTAGCACAACACGGCGCGCGTTATGCTAACCGCGTGCTCGCTCTCGTTATTATTTCATGTCTTTGTCTTCTGATTTTGAAACATAGAACACTCAAGCAAATGACATGACTAGATCGAAATTTCGAATAGGTACCTGGCAAATTGCTGATTTGTGAATTAAATTCGTGACTCTCAGGAGCCCCCCTGTCTTGCCTTAATTATTGATAAATTGTGCATTTACACCATAAAAACGAAATATACATAGTTTACTTAATTTGTTTTGAATTTATTAAGATACGGCGTTCGGGAAGAAAGTTCTTTGATCAGTGTGTGTTGCCAGTGATGACAAATGGCAACTGAAACGAACAGTAGATTAGAAAAACAAATCCTTCAATATTTCTGTCATTTTCCTTTCCGGCTGCAACCCTGACAAGTGGCCATTTGACATCTGGTAGCCACATGTCGATTCGTTACCCAGTTTGTCAATTTACCACCACTACCGTCAGCAAACAGTTTATGGCGTACTGCCGCCTTTTTCCTGCACTATTCCTGTCACAGGAAACGAATAGCTTCAACCGGCAGGCGTTCGGCGGAAACCGTGAACCGTTCATTTCATTCGCGTCATTACTTGTGTGGCGTCGACCACCAGCTACCAACATACCTACTCCTACTCCTTATCTTGGAGGTATCCCTGGTGCACCCAAGGAGCCCGGGGTTCGCCTGCTACCTAGTTGTATGTAGAATGCTAGTCTAAATAATCATTTTGTGACACATCCGAAACGTCCTTTATTTAATCTCAAAAAGTTGTAATGTGCGAAAATCTTAAAAGTATAAGCCATATTATAGTCTCAAAAACTAGCATACAGTTGCTCGAAGTTTTAAACCGCCCGTTAACCTCAAACTGAGCTTAATAAATTAAGTCTCGAAAACCGTCTGCATTCTGTGCATCACCCTCATTAGAAAGAAAATTCACAACAATGTGTATATACGACACGATTTTTCCTTTCGCATCACGTCAATCACCGCTTAGGATCGATTTATAGCTCGTGTTATAGCTTCGCAACAATCTTGCATTACTACGGTATTCTAAAACGTCATGTATTTTTCAGTTTCAATCGGACATACGGCGTTATCGAGTTAAGACGCGGCGCGTACGCACCCGAGGCGGTCACACTCCAGTAAGGGGGGAAATCGCCGGACACCAATACCGAGGATCCGCAACTTCGTCAACCGTGGGTTAATACAGACTTTACAGTTATGTGTAATAAAGTCAAGTGACTTGGTGTAGTTAACGGAAAATCCCATAATCGCCATGTATAATGGGCCGTTACACCCAATATCAGATCAAAATGTAGAACCTAATACATTCACTGCCAAGAATTGCTACGCGCTACCCCGTGGTTTTCCTCGTATGTAGTGGAAAACGACTACGGCGTAGGCGTCCGCTAGGCAGCAATGAAAATACATGAGCCTGCATATACTTGTATGTAGAATTTTATACAAACGCCTTTCAAAAGCTTAATTTTTTATATAAGTTTGTGTACACAAATACATACATTTATGGAATAATAAAGCGCTACCAAAAAAAGTAAGCTCTTTTATGCCGTTCATAAATTGGGTCGAGTCGGGTTGTTATGCGCACCTTTTGTTTTCCGTGCAGTGTTAATGAAAGATGCACTTTGATGCCCCTATTGAAACTCCCTGAAAATACGCTTACAGCCTCCATTATTACATGACTCTCACCAGCGGTAATGCATTTAGTACGTTATCTTAAAGGAACAAGGTCGGTTTTAGTTTGAGAGTAGATATCATATCTTCCTTTGCTGGGGATGCGATTCATGCGATGATACAACCGTGATAAATCCCTTAACAATAGATTACTATACGTACCGGGCTAGTTTGTTATGGTGTCGTATGTTAGGAATTTGTGATGTAAATCAGTAACCGGTTCATGCGCAAACTGGAAACCAATAGACTGCAATTCCCCGAAGCTTATTTAGGAACCTGAGATCCGAAATAGTCTCATTTGACGTTTAGTGACAACGAACTTCGTTCGAATATCTCCCTCTCGGTCGCTCGAACTAACAAGTGCGACAGAGACGGAGATACACAAACGAAGTTCGTTTTCGTTTCGCGGTATCCCCTCAGATACCGCCCATTCCCACCCCGATACGGGCGATACCCCATTTCAGTTTTCAAAAGATTTCGAGAACGAAGCCTTCAAAGTCAAACTAAACTGATGGTTACTGAAAAAGTGTTTTGTTTGTGTGTGTTTGTGTTTGTGTAGTTACACATCCGTCTGTTTACTAACCGACTTCAAAAAAGGAGGAGGTTCTCATCATCATTTCAGCCGAAAGACGTCCACTGCTGGACATAGGCCTCCCCCAAAGAGTGCCAAAGTGACGTGAGTGAAGTCGGCATCCAGCGGACTCCCGCAACCTTTACCAGGTCATCAGTCCACCTTCAATTCGTCGGAGGTTCTCAATTCGCCGGAATTGGAAAATTCGTTTTTGTTTGAATGACTAGTTAACCTACTCAGGTGGTTACATGCCATCAGGTCAGGATCTGATGATTGGATCCTGGGGAAAACGACGGGACTCTTCATATTTTCTAGGCACAGTTGAAGCGGAGTACCTACTGAATACAATACTAAATAGGGATGACGACTAAGATTTTTTTATGATGTCATTCGAACCAGTTTTTGGAGAGGAACAAATGTTTGTATGGGAGTAACTACAATTAAAGAACATAAATACCCAAAAAAATAAGAAAAAGATTGAACTCGCTGGCGGCAGCGCAAAACCCTCGATACTGAAAGACAGTTAATTGTGACGTCACAATAATATTTGTTAGTACAAAGTACATGTATCGTTGTATGGAAAATCAGGCAAATTGTTGTTTCGGTCACGAAATACTGCGTTTAAGTACATAGTTGTCGTACAATTTTGTTTCTATAAAAAGCGTAAGGAATCTATTGGTAACTTTAAATTTACTCTTAGACAATAAAAAAAATCATATTTTTTCTTGACTTTTAAGGTTCATATTTTTTTACGATATTAATTATCTTTTATAATTTATACTTTATTACGATCAGTTAATGGTTTACCATCACTACGTTATCAATTTGAACATGAGTCGTCATGCCTATTGGAGTCGATTAAAATTTTTGTTCTTTAAGTCAATTATTAATATGGCAGTGTCTTCTGTAAGGTGGAGTTATTTTTCCACTTGAGCTCAACTGCTATTTAGATCAGGTGCTTCAAATATGAGCGAGCATTTTATTCCGCTGTGCCCTGCCTTAATGATAAAACGATGGTCATAAAAGTTTGATGCATTTAACCTGAGTCTACCGTACAATACTCGACGCTGACTCTATTATCTTGTCAGCATACGATAATCACCAACGACAATTAGAAAGCCGACACAGTAAACCATACTTAAAGTGACGGACAACAGAATTGTGACAAACGCTTCGCATTCACGATTGATTGACAACATTAACATGAATATCGCCTTTCCCCTTCTGCGGTGGACGACAAAAACTAGCAGGAACACTCGGTTTGGAAAGCCGAGCATTGTCATTGCGTGCGAGGCGCGCAATGTAAAAATGATAGCGTTATTTAATTTTATCTTGATCTTGGCCGGTAGTTAGGGTTACAAAATGTGACGTGATCCGTCATGCTCCCTCCTGTCTTTCATTTCCTTGCACACCGTTCTGCTACCTCGCCCAGCTCTTAGTAATTATCATCTTTATTTATATATGTTCATAAATCTTGTGTCCCGTTGCTGGGAAAAGGCCTCCCTCGGTTTCCAGATTTCGCGATCCCGAGAAGTCTCTGGCCAATCCTAGCTCGTCCCGCCATCGTCGGCGAGGTCCGCCGCGGCTCCCGTTTCGAGCCGGGCTGCCAGTCAGTGACGATCTTGACCCAAAGCTCGCTCGGCATGCGGCACACATGACCAGCCAATCCCACTTCAACTTAGCTTTCCCAGCACAACTTCTATATCTGATGGATATAACTATTATCCTTCTATAACATCAGTTGTAACGCTTAAACGTCTCAACCCATTTGGATGAAATTTTGCACGAAGATAGTTTAAAGCCTGAATTATAATATAGATTAGTTTTTACCTCGGGTCCGTGCAGACGAAGTCGCGGGCGGAAGCTAGTTCACCATAAATCGCCAAATCTTGCGCCTTGGGGCGCCGACTCCGGTCATGCTTCATTTGTCATATTATGGCCGAGCGATTTGCATGCTACTTGCTAACGACATCGATATAACGGGGGCACAACAGAACAGTCGCCGGTGGACGCAAAAAGATAACTTCACGCAAAAAAATAACAGTCAAGATAGTTTCAGTATAAAATACTATAGTTGGCTATTTAATCCAGTAACCGTGTCGTCTGAAAGTAAGTGAGAAGAAGAAACTTGGGGAAATCCGCAATGAAACGGACGGGTTATGAACCGGACACTATAGATATTTTATGACTAAAGTTATTTGTCTTTTGGTTGTTTGGCAACACTGATGACCATAGATTCCCACCACACCACACCACCCACAATAATGACAGATTGCAGCTGTGATTATTTTGCTATGTTTTTCACACAAGTTAAAAGCGCGTGACATTAGTAAAAAAAATCAGTTATTCGCGCACTCATTGCAAAACAAATAAGTAGGGAAGCTTCATTTGTGATGGTACACTAGTTAGGATATATTGTCATAAAGATACTGAATGAAGAGTTATAATCTTATCAATACTTAATTATTTAGAATTTGGTTAAAATGTTTGTAGACTAGTGCATTTGCAATGAATCGGACAGGTTCCGTCGCATTGAAACGGACGTCCAAGAGACTAAAGAAGTGAGGTATTCGGGAGATAATGATACGACCGGCTAGTACGACAACTGGTTTATTACTGCCCATGACAACATACACGTCACTCCTCCCACACTATTCTGGGAACCTGGTGACAAAGAAATGATAGCAAATAAATTACAGGCGATTAAAATAAGAGAACTTACTCGCTAAGTCTTATAACTAATTATCTTCTCCCTAGGGCGCAAGTTAATGCGGCGAGCGCCAGACTCACACCTCTGCGCGTTATTATTATTGGTAGGCAATTCACCTTCCATTGTCTCCGCACGGTAGTCGGTACCTATGTCGGCGTGTGAGGGTCGCGCTTGCGGTACTCCCTCCGTGTTTACATTCTGCCCGGGCTGTGCCGGCGCGGACGCGGAGTCTATGGACACCTGCCTGTCTCCGCCCGAGACATTAGAATTAGCAACTGTATTATCCTCACATTCAAAGTACTCATCATTGTTATTTTGCGGTTCACTTGTAGATAAGGGTGGCGTTGTTGCTGATTCTAAGTCTGTAGAATTTGTCTGAGTGCAACTCATACGGGGCGGTTCAGTATTTAATGGTCGAGGCTGGGTTGTAGGTAAAGCTGGACAGTTATGAGCATCACCGGCTTTAACCGGTTTATAGTAACGCCTTAATTGGTCAATATGCCGATTACATAACCCGTGGCTATCTACAAAAACTGTAAACATTCGATTACCTAATTTATTTATGATTTTCCCTAACATCCATATGGGTTTTTGAGACACGAAACAACGCACCCAAACATCCTCTCCAACTTCAAACATTCTACAATCGACAACGCCGACGCCACAGTTAGGATTGTTACGTTTTTGTTGCGGTTTAATTAAATCCAGTTTCGTGCGTAGATCACGAGAAAACATCAACTTGGACGGTGAGTCACCCGTGCTGCAGTGTGGCGCACTCCTATATTCAAACAAGTGACTCGCTAACTGTTTATTTATTTCCTGAATTGTGGCGTTAGCGTGGTTCAATAATATACATTTTAACATTTTTTTACATAACTTTACAGATATTTCCGCTTGTCCATTGCTGCAAGGATGGTAAATAGGAGACGTCAGATGTTTTATCCCGTTAGATACACAAAATTGTCTAAATTCCTCGTTACTTATTTTGGGATCGTTGTCGGACACAATCAATACCGGAAGGCCAAACGTGTAGAATAACATTTCCAATTTTGTTATAAGCGACTTCGTGGACAAATCATTCATGTACATGCATTCCACCCATTTGCTGTAACTGTCTACTACGATGAGGAAAACCTTTTGAGCTATCTGGGCATAATCGATATGCAATCGTTCCCAGGGCCCAGCGGCGCGCGGCCAGGCGCGCGGCGGGGCGCGCGCGGGCGCGTCGCGCAGCGCGCTGCAAGTGCTGCATGATAACACCGCGCGCTCGATTTCACCGTCTATCCCCGGAAACCAAAATTTACCACGCGCCAAATTCTTAGTTTTTACCACGCCGAAATGTCCCTTATGTAATTCCCTAACGAGTCGTTCTCGAAATATCTGTGGAATACCAATTCTGTGACCGCGCAAAATGCAACCGTCTTCTACATCTAGATCATTTCTGCAGTTGTAAAAGGGTAAAATATTTTTACACTTTATTTTACGCGGCCACCCGTAACGAATATACTTAGAGACCGTTTGCAATACTTTGTCATTGAGGGTGGCTTCTTTTATGTCTGTAAATAATACAGGTAATGTGTCGTCCGTGATAAAGTTTAAATAAGACCCCTCATTACTAAATTCCTGCTCGATTTCGGTTGTTTCTACAGGTGACCTTGAGAAATAGTCCGCTACCGTATTTTTTTCACTTGTTATGTACTGAATACTGTAGTTGTACGCGGACAGGAAAATTGCATACCGCTGTAACCGCGAGGCTGCCATTATAGGAATTCCATTTTTTTTACCAAAAATTGCTAATAATGGGCGGTGGTCAGTCTTGAGAATAAACGGTATATCACGTCCATAAAGATACTGGTGAAAATGTTTAACACCAAAAACTATAGCTGCTGCTTCTTTATGAATCTGACTATAGTTCTTTTCGCTTGCCGACAAAGACCTCGATGCGAAGGCAAGAGGACGCTCCTGACCTTCGCTACCCTGGGCAAGCCAGGCGCCGAGCCCACCTGGGCCCGCGTCAACTGACAGGACAAGACGCGCTGCGGGGTCGAAATGGGTCAGTACCCTATCGGATGATAATTCTCGCTTAATTGCATTATAAGCACACTCATGCCTATCGTCCCACACCCAGGACGCGTCTTTACGAAGTAAATTGTGCAATGGGCTTAGTATGGACGCCGCGTTCGGAATAAAATTCCGGTAGTAGTTTATGACTCCCAAAAACCTCTTTACGTCCAGAACATTTTGAGGCCTAGGTGAATTTAAAATCGCTTCAGCCTTTTTCGGACTGGTTTTGATACCGCGCTTGTCTATTACGTAACCTAGGTACGTGACACTCGGACGAAAAAATTCACATTTATCTTTTTTTAATCGTAGGCCTGCGTCCCGCAACCTTTTCAGAACTTCGCGCAGCCTAGACATGTGTTGCTCCCTGGTGTTGCCCGTAATACACACATCGTCAATCCAGCACGAAACACCGTCAATGCCGGCTAACAGCGTCTCCATCGTTCTTTGAAATATGGCTGGAGCATTGGCCATCCCATAGACTAACCTGGAATATTTCAGAAGACCGCGCGATGTGTTGATGGTGGTGAGTTCCTGTGATTCCTCATCAATGGGAAACTGGTTATATGCATCACTGAGATCAATTTTAGTGTAAGACTGGCCGCCCCCTATTTTTGCGAAAACTTCCTCGATACGAGGCATGGGGTACCTGTCTATATGCATATCTTTATTCAAAGTAACCGAATAGTCACCTGCGATCCGCACTTTCCCGTTAGCCTTTAGAACGGGGACAATAGGCGTCGCGTACCTTGAGAAATTCACCGGTATTAAAATACCTAACTTAGTTAAACGATCAATTTCGTCTTCTACCTTAGTTTTTATTGCAAATGGAATACTACGAGCCTTAAAAAACTTCGGTTCGGCATTTTCTTTGAGGTTTAATTTAATTTTAAATTTATTAAACGTACCTAAACCATCCTCCCATAATTCGGCATACTCCTCCATTAGGTGTTTTACATCATTATCATTACTAGCATGCACTGATATGCTATTATTTTGGATAGAACATAATGTCAACCCAAATTTGGACATAAAATCACGACCCAAAAGCGGTGGCCCACCATTTTCTATGACGTAAATTTTAATATTATTCGAAATTCCATCATATTTCACATCAACTGTAAAATATCCACGGGAAGTGATTTTGTGTCCGTTATACACGCACAATTTAATATAACTCTTTACTAAGGGTAGTTTTGAAAATTGTTTTAAATATAAGTTTTCTGAGATAACCGAAATTCCAGAACCGGAGTCCAACTCCATGCAAACATCCTTATCATTGATATTCACAGTTACTGTTAAAGGAGCGTAATTTTCGTACCTTAGATTAAAGAATTCGCATTCTTTACAGTCCTGACAGGTTGAATCCGAGCCATCTTGGACATCCAAGTTATTTACCCGGACCCTACATACTTTCTTCAAGTGTCCTTTTTCACCACACTTTTGACACCGAAAACCTTTGTAGCGACACTTATCACCATTATGATTTTTCATGCCACATACGGAACAACGAGAACCATTATCACTATCGCGCTGATAGCTCGAGCCCGAGGCGGGGTGCGCGCGGCCGGCGGGCTGGCGGCCGGGCCCGTCGCTCGACCTGCCGCCGCTGCCTACGCGATACACCGGCTCCTGCTTCACCACCACATCAGCGCCTGATGCAACCATCTTCCTTGCTTCTCGCGCGCTTTCGGCCTGCTCCGCAATTTCCAGCGCCTTTGTAAAAGTCAAAGTTTTACAATCCTGCTCGAAGAGCTTGTCCCGCCCGGGACCAGCGCCCAGGCCGAGGACGAAACGGTCACGGAGAACCATCTCCAGGGCGGAGCCGAAGTCGCAGTAACTCGCGAGACCCCTTAACCGCGCCGCCCACTCCCCTAGACTTTCTCCTGGACTCCTCGCAGCACCATAAAATTTCGCCTTCTCGACAAATGAGCACTGCTTGGGCTTAAAGTGCGTTTCGAGTACCTCCACCAATTGTGTATACGTTTGCGTCTCGATATTAGCTGGGTATACGAGATTACGCAACAGCCGATATGTCTCATCCGATACGTGAGTTATTAACACAGCACTTTTGTTATCGTCCTTAATACCGTTCAGCACGAAAAATTTGGTTAACTTTCCTTTAAATATCGACCAGTCACTTATTTTATGATCGAAAACCGTTAAATTTCCTAGGAACGACATTTTGTGCTTTTTATTTTACTCGCGGGTAAGTTAACAAACTCGTCAGCCAATGAGGTGGCGGGAGGGTTACTGCCCATGACAACATACACGTCAAGAAGCTAAGGGCCTGTTTCACAATCTCCAGTTAAAACATATCCGTCAGATAAATGTTGGCCGACACTTTTCTTTTATATGACGGGAGAAAAGGATAGCAATAATTTTAACTGGCAGATAACTTTATCCGGCGATTGTGAAACAGGCCCAAGACTAAAAAGTTGAGTCAAATTCTTTAATGTTGTTTTTTTTGTAGTTGTTTATTTATGATCACAGTTTATGTTGTATCAAAATGTTTGACATGTTTAACTAAATGTTATAATGTAAAAGCAAAGAATTTGTGAATCATTGAGTATTCATATGGCATTGGTTCCTAGTCCGTTTCAAGACGCCCATTGTGTCCTATTCAATGCTACCGGTGTAATGAAACGGACAAAACTGAGTTTTAAAAAAACCTATTTCTTACAATAAATTTATTTTCACATAATATGGTGTATGAACAATTATAGAATATTATATTTCAATTCCGTAAGGACATTTAATGAGTTCCTAAGTCGTTAACTACAGTTGTAATTATACTTCAAAGTTAAGTGTCCGATTCATGGCAGATCTCGCCTAAGGGGTAGATTGCCTCAAATCCGGTAATTCTGATTTTTTGCTGATGATGTTGGCCCAATGAATAATCCAAGTTTGTGACCTGGAGCGCCGAACGCAACTTTGTCAAAAATACCGCGAAAAATTCGGTCTTTTTTCAGATTTTGGCGATTTTGATAGTATCTTTTCTGAACAATTATAAAGAAGTTTAAATTTGCTATTATATGATACTAGAATTGTCTGTGTAGACTTAACAGTTTCTAAGATATAGCTTTTCAAAGTTTATCACTCTTTCGAACTTCTCTTTTGAGCCTGATTCTTCGTAACCCTTGTTATATTATCGAAACCTAGCCTAGCCTAGTTGTTATTACGTTTTATGAAAGTGATGTTAAAAAAGAAAATGTTAAGTGTGAACGATGATTTTCAATGAAAAGCTGAGGTACGAATAATTAAATAAATAAGGTGAGTACAACAAAAAATAATATTGATTGTAGATTTTAATACATTTATTTTAGTGACTTAACTTGAGTTATACAGTAGTTATTATATATGAGCGTTACGGCACACAGGGTTAAAAGCTGCATGTTTAGTGGTTAATGCATTAGCAGTGAATGATAGTGATGAAACAACTGACTTTCTAATGCTTCAGTTATGTGAAAAGGAAATAACTGGATTATAGGCATCATTCTTTTTTACATCTTCGTAACATATTTATTAGCAAAACGAAAAGGCAGATATGCTAATACGTAGGTATTATTAATCCAAGAAAACAAATTTCAAATACAAATAGATAAAATATTTATTGCGAACCTCAATAAAAGAACACTGTACAGAACATAATCAAGTCACTCAAGGGTGACATGGTCAACTTTGCTTTTCCAATATAGCCTGTGCAAAACACAAAATAGTCCCAAAATTACGTGCTACTTCATTTCTACGTTAAAATATAACATTTTAACGGTAAGGTAAAACAAAATTTATTGATTAAAATTGGTACGAAAAGTATGATAGTAAGAATCTGAAAGTGACCGAAGCACAGATGAAAAATATTTCTCAATGCGCAGATTAACTCGCCGTTACTGCATACTCTTATTTTTAATTTAATATGACCGTTTTCCACCTCTCCCTAGTGTTTTATAACTTTTCCGCCTTCGCGACAAAAAATGTACTTAATAAATCTCCAAAGTCTAGTTGTATTTGGCGAGTAACTTGAAACTGTTGTTCCGAGCTATGGAAATCCTTATGTTCCTGGCAACACACAATATCACGATATTTATGGCCTCCCCGGGCTACAAGTAGTTACAACGACTTGTTTATATTTCACAACTTTCCAAACTTGTGCTGGAACGTAACATAATTTTATGAAGATTCCCAACACTTACTCCGAAAAGCTGGTTTAAAATGCAACCATTATATAGGAAACTATCCTTTGCTCCACAATAAGAACAATAAATCTGAGAAAAGTTGCCTATTTCACACAAAATAAATTTATAAACTGATTTGTACTTCCTGTTATAAAATAAACAAGCACTTGCAAGGGTTGGAGACACAATTTTTAACAAGTCACAATATTACATTGATATATATTTTATTGTATGTGTATATATGTAAATTTATATAGTATTTAAGTATGTGTATTGTACATTGATAAGATGTGATATTTCATGAATGCATTAGTCACTACCCGATAGTGATCTGGAAGATATTGCTCTTTAGCGATAAGACCGCATGTTGTTCTACCTCTACTGTCGCCCTGTATCTCTGTGTTTTCTTTTGTAACTGCTCCATCTTTGTGAGATGAGCAATAACGAGTATTTGTATTATGTAGTACCTGCTATTTAATATTTCCATAAAGCAACGTCTAAGATAATGACTTGTTTCCAGCAAGGTTTCCCGCGCATCGGTTCGGCTTCGGATGTCCGCCGGACGTCCGACGATGACGCCCGGAACTTATGGATTAGAATTAGACTCACCGGCCGGAGACGAGCATGCTAGAATACCCATTACATAAGGCCTCCACACACCGCACGCGGGTCGTGCGCGGCGCGGGTCGGGCGGTATCTCTAAATCTCTATGTCTTTCGCACGTATTGTCAGTAGCGCGGCGTCTCTATCGCACAGTAGCGCGGGCCCGCCGCGGGCCACTAACTATGAGATAGAGCGAGATAGGAATCATTCTATTCAATGTCTTATACCTATTATCTGCCATTTCTGTCAATATGTCGCAACAAGAGCATGACTCTCGTCCCGCCGCCGCAGCTCCCGAGCGATTCAACGCATATAGCATCTCCGATCCCAACCACTGTTAAGACTGTTGTCACCTCGATCCCGCCCTCGCAAGCCTCAAGTGATTTGCCGTCTCTTACACTCGAAATGCAGTTGATGCGTGACCAGATGACTCTATTGTCGGAACAATTGGTGGATGCAGTTTCTGCAATAGCTCAATATCAGAGTGCACTCACTGACTGTACGGCTAGGTTTGAGGCGGTTGATGACAGGCTAAGGAAGCTAGAAATAGGTTTGGCGTGCTCTTGCAAAGTCGGGCAGTCGGCTATGACAATACCGGACAAGGACATCAAAACCCGTAAACAGAAACCCCGTCGTAAGCAGAGGCCAAAGAAGAGTGTGGACCATGAAACAAATTCTGTGGGACCTGCCGCCACCGAAAATGACGTAGAGAGTGAGGCGGAGAGAACACAATCGTCACTGCTATCAGGTATACCGGCCCTGGATCTGACTTGTAACCAGAGCTCCATACCGGAGTCCGGGCCCGTGAATGTATTAATGCGGCTGAGGGTGAGGTCAAGGAGGTCAAGGAACGGAAAAAACTGTATACTTCAGTACGTGGTTCGGCGGGTCCTGACGCTACGCCACTAAGAGCAGTTGAATACCGTAAGTATTTTCACCTTTGGAATATGGTCTCTGGAGCTGACGAGATACGGACCCGGGTTCCAACTGTACTGTCGAAGAGCTCAAACCAAAGGGAGAGTATAAGTCTTATAAAATTGGAGTCCCGCCTGCTATTTACGACAGTTGTTTGACTTCTGCTCTCTGGCCTGATAATGCGCGGGTAAAGCCGTGGTTATTTCGGAAATACCAAGGAAACGGTAATCAAACATCACAACGGACACAATAATACAACGGCGCTGAGTTTAACCTACCAGAATGTCAGAGGTCTTAATACGAAACTCACTCACTTCAGATTAAACCTCCTATCTCTCAACTGCGACTTAATTGCTGCTACTGAGTCATTTCTGACGGATGCGGTCGATGATGCCGAATTAGTTTCTGGCGGTTGGAGCGTGACGCGACGAGATCGTAACTCGGGAGCCCGTGGTGGCGGTGTACTTTTAGCGGTGCGGCCGGGATTTACATTCACGCGATGTCGCGACCTTGAGTCGCCTCTTGAGGAGGACTTGTGGGTAACCTGCACCGTAAATGACGTCACTACTTATATATGTGTGGTTTATATTCCGCCTAGTGCGCCGGATGACGTGTACATGCGGTGGTTTCAGGCTGTAGAGTCAACACTGTTAAATATAGATGGTCCTGTAGTTATAGTCGGAGACTTAAACTTAAATCCTTGCTATACCTCTCAAAATGTTATATATTACTATGGCTATTTTCTATCGCTATGTGGCTTGACAGAGACGAATGATGTGACTAATGCGCATGGTGGAAAACTAGATGTGGTGTTGGTGTCAGAGTTCATACGTGGCGTCAGTGTCGATGAGATAGAGGGCGGTGGCCTCGTTCCGCGGAGAGATAATTACCACCCGCCATTAGAGATCTCTATTCCACTGCAGTCAGCCGTGCGTCAATCCACTGAAAAAATTGACCCTAGTAACATTAATGCGATTCTGGACTGGAACTTCGGTAAAGGTAACTACGAATTACTCTACTCTCTTATCTCGCAAGAAAACTGGCATGATGTTCTGGAGTCCCAGAATGTTGACGTAGCAGTAGACGCGTTTTATAAAGTAATTTATAGCATTTTTGACCAATCCATTCCGAAAAAGTATCGGCCTAAAAAGCCAGTGCGTCGCTATCCCGTATGGTTTACTGCCGATTTGATAGAGGACATTAAATTTAAAGCCGATCTTCACCGGGAATGGAAGGTCACGAAAAACAGTAGCATATATAGCAGCTTTTCGAAATTGAGAGCAGATGTAAAAAAAAGAATTGCCGCTGCATATGATATCTACATAAGTCAAATACAGACTAGAGTTAGGAGTAATCCTCGCGCTTTTTGGCAACATGTAGACAGTCTGAAATCAAAGGGCGGATTCTTGTCGAAGGTGGCCTTCGAGGGCAATCAGTATGAAGGACCAGATACAGCAAATGCATTTGCTAGGTTTTTCTCTAGCGTTTTCTTATCTGATGCCCCCCTTTTAGATTGCGATAGCAACCAGGAATCATTAGCTAATGATAGCTATATCAGTGCAATATCAACGCAAGAGGTCGAAACGGCTATCAAGTCCTTAAAATCCCATAGTGCGATAGGGCCTGATAATCTGCCTGCATATATTGTGAAAGGCTGTAGTGAGTACCTTTTGGCGCCTATTCTTTACTTATTTAATTTGTCGCTCTCTACTGGCACATATCCCAAGCAATGGAAGATTTCGCGGGTAAGGCCGATACCGAAGTCTAGGGATAGAGCAATGTTGAAAGTTATAGGCCAATAGCAGTACTTTCTACTCTTGCTAAGCTGTTCGAATCAATTCTTCACCGGACACTATCCGCGCACTTAAAACCTTTTTTGTGTGACTCTCAGCATGGGTTTAGAAAACATCGCTCGGTTGATACTAACCTGCTGATTCTGACTGACACCATCTCTGAATATCTCGACAAAGGTGTCCAGGTCGATGTCGTCTATTTAGACTTTCAAAAGGCGTTCGATCGTGTAGATAATGATGTTCTTCTCCTTAAGCTTGGCAACATTGGTCTTGGTCCAAATTTGCTCAAATTCTTTGCTAGTTATCTACGCGATCGACAACAATACGTTCAGCATGGTCACTTTGTGTCACCTCCCTATCAGACCCGATCTGGTGTTAGTCAGGGCTCGATACTCGGGCCTTTGCTATTTGGGGTCATGGTTAACGACCTTGAATCTGTGGTTGTGAACGCAAAGTGTCTTCTCTACGCCGATGATTTGAAACTAGTTTACGGAATAAAGAATGTCACTGATTGCGAGCAGCTTCAAGGGGACATTGCAGCAGTGTTCCGGTGGAGCACTGAAAACAGGTTAACTTTCAACGTGTCTAAGTGCTGTGTGTGCACTTTTAGTCGCGCATGTGTCCCTTTATATGCACAATATTTGCTTGGTCTGGAGCAAATTAACAGGGTTTACTCTATTAAGGACTTGGGAGTAGTTTTCGATCCGCGGTTAACCTTCCACGGGCATATTAGGGCTCTGGTGGCCGATACTTACCGTAGGTTAGGTTTTGTTATGCGTAACGCGAGAGATTTTAATGACTTTGGGGCTATAAAGCTGCTATATAACGCTCTGGTGAGAACTAAATTGGAGACATCGGCTATCATTTGGAACCCTTGCGAGGTATCTTACTGTTTGCTCTTGGAAAAAGTCCAAAAAACATTTTTGAGGTTTCTATACAAGAAAGTTTACGGATTTTATCCCTACTTATACCCCACAAAGTTTCTCCTTGGATGTCTGGGCTTCCATTCCCTAGAAGTAAGGCGCAACTTCAGTCTGCTGACTACTGTCTGCCGTGTGCTGCGGGGAGAGTCAGATTGCCTAGGACTGGTACAAAATGTAGTAAGGTTGCACGTTCCAGATGTTCCTCGAATAACCCTTAGACCCCGTACGCGCGTGTTGTTGGCTGTGCCAGCAGCTCGTACCGTGTCACACAGGAACTCTCCACTTCTCCGCGCCCTGACGCTGCTTAATGCGCTTCTGGCGTCAACACCAGAATGTGATATTTTTGCATGGCGATGGATGGCTGTGTGTTGTGCGTGCCTGAAGTATTGTGAGCTGATGGATAATAGAATGACTAGTGTCCCTACCTGATTGTTACCTTGTTTTAATTTAGTTTCACAGTGTATTAGGTTAAGTCTGTAATGCTGTGTAATATATTTACAATAAATAAATAAATAAATAAATATATTACAGGTAAAAAGTTTGACGATGTAAATTTTACCCTGCGTGTGGGCCTCTATCCAAAGGTATTTTCTAAACATATCTGTAATTATAATATAAATTCAAAGGTGTATGTGAAGTCCCCAATCCGCACTGGGCCAGCGTGGGGACTATTGCCCGTTCCCTCTCATACATGAGAGGAGGCCTGTGCCCAGCAGTGGGACGTATACATATATGCTGATGATGATGATGATGATCTGTAATTATATTGGTTGCAAACGTTTAGCTTGTTAATTTAATCGAAGGTACCTAGCCATGTATGACTTTCGTACATTTCTAATAAGAATGTTAATTGCAACGCCACGCCCCCTGCTGGTTTTAAGGCCCCACGGCGCCCCCTTGACCCACGACTGAGGGCAGTTACTTTCATTTATGTTTCGGTGTTGTGTGAGCCGAATCGTTAAGGTGCAATACACCCGGTCCTATAGGTACATTCGTTTATTTTATTTCTTAGTAAATGGGTTCTTGAACAGCTCTTTCGAACAACGATTTCGATCAGTTGTTCAGCGTAGGTAAATTGTATTATCCAAAGAAAACGACATACGCCGAGCAAAGCTAGATCTCCTAGATGAAGTCAAACAAATATGTAAATTGTTTATTTATAAATATATACCTATTTGTAATGCTGCAGCCCCTTCCAAATTAGATAATTTTGGTAGATGCCTATGTAATACATTTATATTTATCCGTTATACATGTGGGTAGGTATGAGACCTTATGATCCCTGTACTATAAAGTATAGTTGTCACTTGTTGTACGATAATTCTATTTGAAAGTTGATACTAAAAATGTATTTACAACGGCAAAAATCATAGTTTCACGCGTTTATCACAGTGATAGGCATTTAATTGCTCATGAAAAGTATTCTAAAGTAGGTAGTTAGTAGTTACCTATCACCGAAGTGTTGTCATTTAGTTTCTACTGCGTATTAAATTAAGTTCAATTGTAAATGTTACTTAATTTAACTGAGTCTCTACTGCTTTGCGATTATGTAATACATGAATTTCCATTAATAATAAATACCTGGCGTTGAAAAGTGATCACGTAGTGATCGTTAACAACGTGCACTTTTCGTAGCAAAGGGTATGGTTTGCAGAAAAAACAAATACATATGAATATGTAATTTTGTTCTTAACTATACCTACAATTAATACTTACCTTCTTAGGATTACACCTCTATTAATATCTAGATATAACTACTTACGGTACAAAACAATATACGTTAAATGATATTAATTTGCAATATTTTAAATACTAAAATTACCTTCCTGTGACTTCTGTTGACGTAAGTCATTTAGTTAGTTAATTTTTTTTTCTAATCGGCGTGAACGATTGACCGCCAAATCTATGGAACAAATTTAAGTCGTTTATGCTGTATAATTTGGATAAATGATTATAAATATGTATATAAATCACATAATTTGTGAAATATATAAGTTTAAAAGGTGCCGGTTAATGTACGGCCTGATAATCCGCGTCCATCTATATTTCTCTTTCTCTCTTTTTGCATGAGTTAAAAAGAAACGGAGATATAGTGGACGCCGATTATTCGGCCTTACATTAACCGGCACCGTTTAAAATACTTGTGTATTTTTTTGTCAACCATACTTTGCTACGAAAAGTGCACGTTGACAACGATCACTAGCTGATCAGATATCAAAGTCATTGCGTCATATTCTGCCAAATAAGGACAGAGATAAAATAAAATTCATTATTCTTAACCACTTTTACTGTATATATTTTTTTTTTAATTCTGTATCACGGTTGTGTCACCCTGTATACGGGTTAAACGTTACCGTAAATTGTTCATCCGAACGTTTCCGGGTAACATTGCTTGATTATAAAACATTTAAGTATGTATGTCTCAGTGGAAATTGTGTTAGGTGGGATATACAGGGTGGAATTTCATAAAGTGTACATAATACAAGGAAAAAAAAACTGCCAATTTTATCGGTGAAACGGTGTAAAAATTTTTTCTGGTCATTCGTTTTTTTTTACAGAATTTTTAACATTTTAGTAAACACCCGGGTAGCACACCTAATTCAGACTATAACTTTTGATCCAAGGGTCCTAAAAAAAAAATGGGTACTTACGTACGCAACAAATTCAAGCTCGGGCCACATTGTGCCTTCAAGAACGAGGAGTTCATTTTGAACAATACAGGGAACACCCTTTGCAACACTAGGATATTTTTTTTTCTTTAATAAAGGTTTATCAATCGAATTTATGACTTTTAATTAAAATAAATGGTTTTATTTACGCAATTTTTAGAACTATTGATAAAATTATGGTTTGAATTACGTACCCATTTGCGTGGTATTTTTCAAAGTCTGAGACAGTTTGAAAACGGTTTTAGAATCGACATTAAGTGAGGATTAAAACTAAGTAAAAAAAACAGTTACTAAATCTGCGTTTTTTTCAGTAAATTGTGTTTTTCTTTAAAAATTCGTATTTTTTTTAGCCATTTTTCAAAAACAATATTTTATTTTGCGGGTTTTTTCTTCTGGTTGTTTTTCAATTGTAATAAATAATTATTAACCTGCCCCTTGGTAATACACTGCATTTTTTTTTTAGGACCATTGGATCAAAAGTTATACCGTCTGAATTAGGTGTGCTACCCGGGTGTTTACTAAAATGTTAAAAATTCTGTAAAAAAAAACGAATGACCAGAAAAAAAAATTTACACCGTTTCACCGATGAAATTAGCTGAATTTTTTTCCCTTTTATTATGTACACTTTATGAAATTCCACCCTGTAGGATAAGTATAGGTAGGTAACTACTTTAAGATTTATTTGATATGTTTCTGTCATTTGTCCATGTCTGTTTTTCCCCAATAACGTAATAACAGTATTATAGTTGAATTTAGTCAATCATTTACCGGAAATTGATTCCGTACATTTTTGTATGAGAGTTTTAATGATGAAATAAAGTGCGAAGTGGCATGAATATGTGTGAAAAAAAACGTTTTTGACTATATAGATATTAATATAATAAACGACAGTGCGACGAAGGTACTTATTATAGATTAAAAGGTCAATTCTCAACTAGCGGTCGATTTCAAGCAATTAATTGCCTATTAATAAGTAGTAAAAAATCGTGTAAAGCAAGAGCTAGTTGAGAAGGTAATTGAATGCCGTGGCTACAATCAAGTGTTGAGAAACATGAATGTAATGATCGCCGCCATGGACGTCTATCTATGGACTAAGTTTCCAGCAAAGCATCTTACTCTGTGGGTGTATCACCGGATTGTGTATTATACACGTTCTTATTAATATACTTAAAAATAAACTGATTACCTTCCATCCTTTTTTTGCGATTCATTTTATTATTATTACATAAGTACCTATATGTTGTACATGAGCACTTTTTTGAAATCACCTAAATGGTATGTTCCAGTTTTCTAATTACTTATTCATAAGTTACATAAAATAACGATTTAGGTAAAATTTAGGAAATTATATATTTTCCTTAGTTACCTACTCAGATTATGTCAATACCTAAATAAAAAACCCGGCGAAGTGCGATGCGCAGTGTAGGGCTCCGTAGTTACGTTTCTGTCTTTTTTACTTAGACATGCTCGCGCTAACTACGTAAGTACGTTTACGGAACCCAAAAAACGGTGTTTAATAACTACAACAGAAAAGTTGAAAAACCCCCGACATTTTCATTACAGAGTCCAATATCTCACAAACGGCTGAACAAATTTCCATGAACCATGGCTACGAACACTCGCGATAAAATTATCTATGACACAAAAAAACCGCATTCAAATCGGTTCATCCCTTAGGGAGTTACGATACCACAGACAGAGACACACACAGACACGTTAAACTTATAACACCCCTATTTTTCGTCGGGGGAAATGATGGGCAATCTGTCATCGATGGTCAAAACTGCTCGGAGATTATTTCATGTAAGTATAAGTAATTCTGTAAAATAAAGGCATTTTTTGCAGCATCCTAAAAAGGGCTCTTTAAGTCTTTACATTCGTGAATCAACGTATTTCAATTAATGTCTTACCTTGTGCGTCTATGTATTTCGTTGGTCTATGGCGCTCCTAAATTACAGTGATTGGGTGTGGGCGCGCGGTTTCGGCAAATTGGACCATATACGTGGTCTTGTCCTATTTTTTGTGACAAATTGTATATTCATATTATGTAACTATGTGCACTTTTACTACCTCTGGCCTTTAAAAATATTCTTAGTTAAAGTTTGGTGCCCTTGGAAATGAACAGAGATCAGCTTTTAAAGACGAATTTAAGGGTGACATACACTTAGTGCGCATTGCTAAGGTTTCCTTATGTATTTTCATATTGTACATATGTAGCATAGTTACGTAAACTAGAACCTACAACTAAACTAGAAACACACCAAGTGCACTCTGGTACCTAAGGCCATTTGTAATCTGAATATTGCTCCTGGGTCCATCTTCATATAAGCTCATTACTTTTACGTTTATGTTCTGTATTCGTTTCATATACCAATAAATCAATAAACTCATATTCTCCTTAATTACTTTATGATTTTTAGTGAGCAGTCCTCGAGCAGACGAAGTACCTCACATTTGTCGAAAGTAACACTTTGTCAAGTAAGTAAGTACCTACCATTTCTACGCTACGACATCATTTACAATATTTAGAATCATGATAAAGTCAAAATATCAAATCATTTGGACGAGAAGAAGAAGAAGAAAATGGAAAATGCATATTACTGAAGACGTGGCAGTATGGCCTCTGGTCCTTAGCCTGTCCTAATGGACGAAAAAAAACAAATCAATGTCATATCTAAGTACCGCTTGATAATAATATTTTTTGTCTGGTATTTTTCTATATAAAAGGAGTATAAAAGTAATTTGCTTCTGTGCAGTTTGCCCGTTTTTTTTCTTCTGTAATATGTTAAACGTCAAATCAAAACTGTCTTTGGCAAAGGCCCCTGAGGCTGCCACTTCATTATTAACTGACAGTTTTCACATTTGAGTTATATAACTTGTTTATGTGTTATATTTACATAGTATCTCTTATTAATTTGTGTGTTATATTATATTATTTAAAAAGCAGTCTCACAATCACAACGACTACAGGTTTTATTCGAACAACGGTACGTTCCCCCACAGGCAAACCACACCACCACAAGTTCTTGTACGTATCATGCGTATCCCAACGAAATCCTAACCATGTTTATATTTATTTTTAAAGCCTGTCACAGTCTTAACAGTAATATACCGAAATATGTATTTATAGCAAGGCATTTTACGGTATATATTTCACGTAAGAACTACCTTTTTGACAGAGTCCACACACTGAACTATAATATACCAAAATATACTTGTAATATTATGTGTGCAATAAATATTTTGAATTTTGAATTTTGTCAAATAGTAAGACCTTGCTATAATTAACAAAGAGGAGAATCAATAAATTAATTAATATTAGAGGACAATATACCTGTATAACGAAACAAATTATTTCATTAAATATTTTTTATTTCGCCTTATCCGGTCGAGGGCTACAGACGAAGATGGTTTATTTTTCCATTATATTATCTCTCTCTGTATCATATCGTCTATTAGAGGACAATCTTACACACATCGTAAGCCCAAAAAGGCGTTTTATAATGAGTATCTAGGCGGCCATAATTGAAGTACTTACTTAAATACATGGACAACATCCTCCACCATCCGGCTCAGAAACAAATGTTCATGACCATCACACAAATATTTGCCTTTACGGGATTTGAACCCAAGACCGTGAGCTTCCCTGGCAGGTTCGGAGGCACCCTTTAAAAAAGCGGACATAATAATGAAAAAATATAAAAAATACCTACTATAATCCAGACAGAACTAGGTATTCAAATAAATATAAAACAGCACACTTAAATTCCGAAAGTTCGTTTGTCCAAAAGCATCATTATTCCGAAATTTCAAAATTCCAAACCCCATTTACCGCTTAACGAAAATTTGGACGCAGATTATTAAATGAAATACAGGTTAGGTAAGTATTATATCCCGAAAGATCAAAAAAATATCAGCGGAACATGGTTTTCAGAATTATAAAATTCGGAAAAAATATTCTTTCGGATAAGTGACTCTTCGGAGTTACTTAGTGAAACCTCGCTAAAACATCTACGTGAGCAGATCAAAAGTTCATTTTGTGTGATTTTGTTTAACATTTTCAGCGATTGCCAAACGGATTTTATGCAATGTGCTGTTTTGTTGCACAGAATGGATTTCGCATTTGGGATTACGTTGGCGGAAATTATTTAATCGTTACGTTTCAACGGTGAATATATTTGCATGCGTTCTAATAATATGCATTCAGTTAATTGATTCAACTGTTAAAGCATGAGATACGCGTACTTAAGGTGGTTCGATCGCCATACAAACCACTAACAATCTTTCATAAATTGGCTTCCCATTTGCGCGAAATTCCCACTTTCCTAGAATAAACTTGTATAAACTAGAATAATTTGAGAAATTAGTTTGTCACGTGATACTTTGCAAAAACGATTATTCGCAAATTATTCTGGTTTATACTAGTTTATTCTAACAAATGGGGAATTTCGCGCAAATGAGAAGCCAATTTGTGAAAGTTTGTAACATAAGTTTCTGAAAATATCATGCCGTTAGCCTGCGAATGTCAAAAGACGTTTTGTATGGCGATCGAACCACCTTAATGAATTACGCAGAGCAATCGTCATCGTTCCTTGACCACCAGATTTAGTGCTTATGTTGTATGAATCCTTGCAATCATTAATAAATTAATATTTATTTTATTTAGTTATTATTGTATACTTGAGGTTATTTAATGTGGCCGACATTGGCATTGGAATCTTGTACCTAGGACGGCAGAGGTGCCTTTTGAATTGACTAGTTTGATGCAGTTCGGCCCACGCAAATAATCTCAAGTATCTAAATGTCTGTCAATATGACGAGCTTGACAGAACTGGCTTAACACGAGGCGGCTTGCCTCCAGATTTTGTGCTCTCTGAATATGTCTAAAAATGTCTAGTCTGCAGTTTCTAGTATACAGTCACAGAATACAGATGGTATAAGATTGTTTCCAATTCCAAATATTAATTTATTGACTGTAAGATTTCTTGCTCGTTTATTAGCCAACTTAAGCGTATCATATATAAATATTATTAAAATAATTACATTTAAACACGTAACTTAGATAGTGCACAATATATTTAGTCTAAAAACCAACACGCAAATTACCATCTATCATCGTCATCATCCATCAGAGATAGGTACGTGCGTAAATAATTATGCGCACACGCACACTGCAAACGGCCAGCGCATCCATCAGCCTGCAGTGATCTATAGGGGATTCTCACGCATGCGCAATGTACTCAGTTTCTTGCGTCAATAACTGACATAATTAAATTTAGGCATTATTGAAGACTAGTTTTAATGATCAGTTATGAAGAATGTTGTACCTATACCAGTGTACATATCGACTAGTTTTGTTCATCAATTATTAAATCATAATCACATAATAAGTAATAGTTATAATGTAGGTGTATTAAGGGATTTTCTATGTATCTATCATATGTAGCAGTTTTTAGAGTTCCGTATCAAATTTGGTCCACCGCACACATCCATAGGCTACCGTAACAGCTTATCATCAGGCGGTCCGCTTGGTGGCCACTGACATACTATGTAAAAAAAACACTAGACGTCTGTTAGTTTATTATATATTTAGGAATTGGGTCAAAAATAATCAATGGATTATTTCCACGTTATCCACGTTCACGTTACACACCTGACCCCGGTCACCAAGGGGAACCGCAATAGGGGCAATTATTTTATATTCAACTAGGAAAAAAATATAATATTCGGTTATGGCGCTTCGCCAGACGCTGCCGCGTCACGTTCGCTTCGCTCGCTCAGCCCGCGCGCTGTAGGGTGGCGAGCTTGAACTGAACTGAGGTTCACCTAACAACCTAACCGTTGTTTCCCCTGGGGGATCAGGTTAGGGGATTCTAGTAGACAACAGCATTTTTAGGGTTTCGTAGTCAACAAGGAGCTCTTATAGTTTTGCCATGTCCGTCCGTCTGTCTGTCTGTCTGTCTGTCTGTCCGCCTTCGGCTTAGCTCATTAACCCTTACAACTAGAAAACTGCAATTCGGTGTGGGTATATAAACCTATCACGCCGACAAAACAGTAGAATAAAATCCTGAAAAAATTTTTTTTTTAGGGTAACTCCCCTACCTGTCAATTGGTGATGTATTTTTTTTTGTGCGTATCGTTGGATAGCTTGTTCAAAAATATTATAATGGGATTTAAAGCCCTAATTTTTGTTAGAGTCATGTCCCCCCCCCCCCCCCCCCCCGCCTAAATGGCTACTACTGGGTATGTACGTGAAAAAATTCGTCGCAGTAGTACATATAATGAATTAAAAAGGAAAACTATCACAGTTAAGTATACATAACTAGTTAACTAGTAAGAAATGCATTTAATTTCGGGTGCATCATTGTCATTGGAATTTGAACCTTTTACCGTGGACGGTAGAGTTGCTTTTTTACGGCACGTTATCTTCAATAGAAAAAACCTTGTCCTGGTTAGGTGGTCGCTAACCGAAGGTGGTCGCGTAACCGGCGAAACGACCCTATAGGTACCAATGTATAAATTGCTGTCGTAAATATGATTATTTTTCTTATAAAACCAATGTGTTATTATAAAAATAATCATACTTACGATTATTTACGAGGGTAAGCTATAATAAAAACCCCAAAAGCCCCTTTTAAGTCCGCATTCTGTGACAGACGGGCAACTACTGAACCCTACCCTGCGCGTGGCCCGACACGCACTTGGCCGCTTTTTCGGACTATTACAGCCATGTAACGATTAGTTAAGATGATATCATGGAACCATAATATCTTGGAGGATATATTATACATATACAGTATCATATAATAATGTCTGTGTCAAATCCAGCCTGCGTAGAGAAGCCGAGTTACACAACACGTAGTTAGTAAAATCTAATTTCAGCTAAACGTCTGCTATAATTTTAATGACTTCCTCTTGTTCAGCTGCCGTGGAAATGTATCGGTTTCCTTATACACATTTCCTTCAAAAACAGCGAATTATCTATTGTAAGTAACACTTATCGCACATAATTATCTATTCTAAGTAACACTTATCGCACATATTTAGACGATTTCGGTCTTGATTTGGCGTTAGGAAATCATATTTTGACAGGTAAACTGCCTATTTGTGAAATATTTTATAAATATAAGTATCCATACACATCATTATAAATGTGAAAGTTTGTCTATCTGTCTGTTACTCTCTCCCATATAAGCCTTCTAAACCCACTAGCTAGATGAAGTTTTGTATGTAGGTAGTGTAAGTTCCAGAGAGAAGGGAATAACGCTAGGAGGACGATGATACATATATAGCAATGTTAAACTCATCTATATATATAAATGCCTATGTCCTGACTGACTCACTCATCAACGCACAGCCGAAACTACTTGGACTAGAAACTTGAAATTTAAACCAGGACTTCCTTTTATGATGTAGGCAACGGATAAGACGGGATTTTTGGAAATTCCATCCCTAAGTAGGTTAAATAGGGGTGCATTGTTTGTATGGGGGAAACATTAATTTTTGAACTATGAACTTGAAACTTTGTAGAAAGTAAAAAAAGTGGTTTCTGCGTTTAAGAAAATTCCACCCCTAAGGGGGTTAAATAGGGGTGCAATATTTGTATGGGGGAAACATTATTTTTTAAACTACAGTTTTGTAACTTAAGGTTATTTTTATAACGTTGGCTAGGGACAATAAGGGATTTTTGGAAATACCTCCCCTAAGGGGGTCAAATAGGGGTGCAAAATTTGTATGAGGGAATCTTTTTTTTTGAGCTACAGACTTGAAATTTTGTAGAAAGATTACTAATTACAATTAGAATACAAAAAAAGCAATTTCTGCGTTTAAGAAAGTTCCACCCTTAAGAGGGTTAAATATGGGTGCAAAGTTTGTATGGAGGGAACTTTATTTTATGAGCTAGAAACTTGAAACTTTGTAGAAACATTACTTATTAAAATACAAAAAAAGGAGTTCCTGGGTTTTAGAAAATTCTACCCCTTAGGCTGTTAAATGGGGGTGCAATGTTTGTATGGGGGAAACATTATTATTTGAACTAGAGACTTGAAACTTTGTAGAAAGTTAACTTATTAAAATACAAAAAAAGTAATTTCAGCGTTTAAGAAAATTCTATCCCAATGGGGGTTAAAAAAGGTTGAAGGTTTTGTACGGGGAACAATGGATTTTTTAAAGAGGTACTCTTGATTAACCTGTCTCCATTTCTCGATTTCCAGTGCTGAGTTTAAGATTGTTTTAACAGCCTTACGATATTTAACTTTTTTTAAAATCTCACTTATAATAACTAAGATCCCCATTTTCTAGCTCCAAATCCATGCGTCGCTCTATATCTTGCAAAGTCTCTTGGAAAGTCTTTAAAAATTCTTTAACAATCGCATATCAGTGTCTGCCACTGTTTGAAATGTAATATCACATCACATTATCAGCCTATATACGTCCCACTGCTGGCCACAGGCCTCCTCTCATGTATGAGAGGGAAATGTAATATGTTTAGACCATTTTAAATAAGAATAAAATTCTCTTACCTATTTAAAATCTTTGTCATCATCAAAAATCTACGCGGACGAAGTCGCGGGCGGCCTCTAGTGTATAATAATTTGTTTTTTTTTTTCATTTGATAAACTTTGGAGATGAGGGAGGCGAATGGTATCTTTTTCGACATTTCCCTTCATTAATCAAAAATTATTCAGTGTTAACATAAATAAATGTTTCATAATGTGCATTCAAAGTCCTTTTATTTGATACTTGGCCTTATTACCTACTATAGACTTCGAATTTTAACCCCCCTTAATATCCTAATTTTTCATACGAATTGTTGATTGTGAAACTTAATTGCATATTTTCAATGAATGCCATATGATTAAATAAAAAATACGAAATAAAAATATACATTAAAAAAATCACTGTCCATACACGTGCGTAATATTCTGAATGACAAATCGATAGCATAGCATAAGTACCTACAATAGTTTTTGGGATATTTAACGTTGTGATGGACAGACTGACAGACATACAGAGTCGCACCATAAGGATTCCTTATTTACCTTTTTGGTACGAAACCAAAAGGAATTATAGTATAACACATTCACTGCCAAGAATCGCTATCGCTACGCTCCTGTGGTTCTCCTCCTAAAGTCACTTTATTTTTGCAATGTCCAATACTTGCATTTTTTATCTCATGAAAACTACATTGGCTTTAACCAGCTAGCATTTCGGCGCGAAATAACACTTTTCTATGGTTTATGTAAGTTCGAGGGAGTTTAATGACATAAATTTGATCATGGTTACTATAGGCAGATAATTATCGGTGCCGGTTAATATACGGACCAATAATCGGCGTCCACTATATCTGTTATTTTCCAGCTCATGCAAAAAGAGAGAGAGAAAGATAGATGGACGCGGATTATCGGGCCGGACATTAACCGGCACCGTAAAATAACTATTATTTCTATCATTTATTACTGTTTGAACTCCAACTGTAACATCAATGTATTGCAAACACAGCCTCATTATTTGACATCCATGACAGTGACAAGTGAGATAATTAAACTAATGGATGTATATAGTATTTGACAATAAACTCCCTTTCCCATTCAAATTGTACACACATGGAGAAAAAATCTAGTAGTCCCTGTTAATCGGCCATTGTGCTGCTGTATAATGGGTAACACATACTCTAATAATCAGTCAATGTTCAGCTCTTGGGGTGACTGTTACCTTTAATAATGCTCAAATAATGCTGATATAACGCAATGAATTACAGTTATTCAGCTAACAGCTTTGTGCCCAAATCACAGTTATATCAGCATTAGAGGCGCCTCTAACGCTCTTATTCAGCAGGCTGTACAGCTTAGGATTCTATTGTGGACAGTTATTCAGATAATATACAGCGCTTCTGTGTTACTTGTGGTACATTGAAAATTTAATTTGTAGGAAATAATGAAAATGTAAAGAAAGAAAAATATTTTCAAAAGTTATAGAACAAAAGCAGTTCAGTTTTAGGAGCATAGGTACTCGAAGCTCACAGGCATCCTGTATAGACCATGAACCTACGGCGCCTTAATTAAGAATAAAACCCGGCTGGGAGGACCATAATTTAGTTATTTTTATAATTATTTATAATTGT
This sequence comes from Epinotia demarniana, assembly GCA_945867215.1. Lineage (NCBI taxonomy): Eukaryota > Metazoa > Arthropoda > Insecta > Lepidoptera > Tortricidae > Epinotia > Epinotia demarniana. The sequence goes on from OX244274.1 coordinate 9,558,866, forward strand.
AGTATACCTGCCTATCATATATGTATTTTTCATATGTTAACCGACACTTAATCTAGGGTCGGCCTTTTGTTGCAAAGCGCCGCCGTAAGTTACGTCCGTTAAAATCTGATTGTATTGGAAGTTTGACAGTTTTATACGGAACTAGCTGCCCGCGCGGCTTCGCACGTGTTTAACAAACCACGCAGGCAAACACACAGTCACACACAGAAAGTCCATTCTACTTGCAGGTGAAAGAATTTGTTTAATCGTACAGGCGGTTCCGGAGTTACATACAAACTTATAAATTTACGAAGCTCTCACAGACTTTTCCTCTTTTTAATATTAGTATCAGATTATATTTATTTTATATAATATAGAAATATAGATTACAACTGACAGCGCCATGGTTGCGTTTACCGTGCTTTATAAGTAGCAACTTAGAAAAGTCGAAAAACCTCCGATATTTTCATCTCAAAACCGGCTGAACCAATTTTGTTGGAGCGCAAATAACCTTTCGGACAAAGATAACCCCAATAAATTAGTCCATTCGTTTAGGCGCTACGATGCCACAGACAGACACTTCAGAATTATAAAACCCCTCTTTTTGCGTCGGGGATTAAAAATGTGCTTGATACAACGCGCCCGCCGCCCTAGGTAAAGCTACTTTTTAACGATCGATTTTGTTACCATTTATAATCAATAAATTTTCCTAACGTAGCTTTTCTGCAATTACGTGTTATAGTGTGCACTGTTCATCCTGCTTTTAAATCACTCATAATTGGAGACATTTTTCAAGTAAGTACCTACTGTGACAAATGTTGGTTAACCTAACGTAATATTTTTAATATCACTCCCTTTAGAATACCTATCATAAGACAAATGTTTACTGTGCTCTGCCTACCCCTTTTGAGAACACAGAAGTGAGTATATAGTTATAACATTTTACCGTGCTTTACTTGTATAGGTCACATAAATATAGGTACTTATTAAGTGAGTAATTAATGTTGCCGTGGGTTTTACATAAATAAAGAAATGTAGCGTGTCAAAATTTTGCACCTTGCGAAATGAATCATTGCCTGCACAGAATCTCGTCCTGCACACCTGCCGTTTTGTGTTTTATTTGTTTTATCTTGTTTTCAATAAGAACGCAAACATGTTTCCGAAAAACGTAATAGCCCGTACTTTTTAACCGACTTCAGACAAGGAGAGGAGATTCTCAATTCGATTGTATTTTTTTCATGATAGAAGACTTAGAAGAGCACTCAGGTCACCTTCGTGTACCTACTTTTGTTAAACAATATAGGTTAAAAAAGTTTTATACAAGTATTTTTATTTGGAAGTACCTACATGTTTCTAGGTTGGTCCCATTTTTACCAAAATCCGATGGAATCCATGAGGACTTGAGAACTCTTCAGATATCTACAATAACTCATGTAGAACCAACGCATTTCATCTCGGGTATATTCGTAAATGGTACTAAAGAGTGACAAATTTTAAAGGCCAAAATAATTACGGTTAAATAAAATCACGCCGTGTGTGGATATATCGTTGGATAGCTTGATTCAAATATAATGTGGGTTTCTTCAACTCATTTTTCAACTCAGTGATTCGTTTGTGAGATATATAGGGCTTTAAAGCTCTAATATTTGTACATATGTTGCAGTAGTACATATATTGAATTTAACAGAAAAACTATCACGGCTAAGTATATAACCAGTTCCAACTGTTATACAAATTCGGCCGACGCAACCGCACCATTTACTTGGCGCGTGTCGATGTAACAAATACAGATAGGTAACTTCATAACCCTACACTGCGCATGGTCCGACATCCGACACGCACATGGCCGGATTTTTTTCAATAATTATCGAGTACCGTCATGACATTCGCAAGTAACCATGAACAAAAAATACAACAACTTGTAAGGTTGACTAAGACGACTAAGAAACATGAGTATCGAAACGACTCTATTATTTTTTACAATCCTTCAAATTTTAATCACCGGAGCCATGGCTGACCCAAATGAATACCGAGGTACTACCAAGTAGATAGACCTATAATCTTCTAAGCATGTTTTTGTGCGCAGTGTTTAAATAACAATGGTAGAAATATAATGAAGGCATCTTGTAACATGCATGGATGAATTTTCATTCCGGAATTCTCATGAGATAATAAAATACTGGTGATGAAATATTTTCATTAAAATCCCCAAGGATCGGAATCACGGAACGCATTAAAAAAAATCTCGTTGATTTACTAATAATCACTATCTGCATCTGCGAGTCACTGATCTAATCTTTTATGTACGATTCTCACGCGTTTTTTGCAAGTTGCCAAAGGAATTTGAAGTTTTAATATAGACGTCAAATCTCATATTTGAATATACTAGCGGCCGGTCGACTCCTCGCGGACGTGGACGGCTGTGGTCGGCTGTCGTCACATGTGACCGGCTCCGCCCGGCTTTTGCCTACTGCACTGGGTGCTCGCGCACCCGTTGCGACTTGGCGCCAGGCAACCCGGCCCGGGCCGTTCGGTGGGAATCGTAGGTACATTAGCAGTGAATAGAAAAGACAATAGGTATGACATCTGATAGTAAATAAAAACTATAGTAAATTGGCTCAAACTTGTATCTTAGCTATAAAATACACCTAGCAACCAAATCTAAACATGAACGCCAACGCCTGACAAAAAAATATAATCTAACTGATTTGTAAGTTCCATCTATATTCATATGTCTGTGTTAATATATATTATTATTTATATTATATTATATCATATCGTATAGTTTTATACATACAATTTATTTATTTAAACTTTATTCCTAAAATACACAAATGTACCATGGCATTCTCTACTAGCTAACCTTCGGGCTAAACAGAGATAGATATAATCATTCCTATCATTAAACCTGCTTTTGTTTAAATTGAGTTAAACCGCCCACAATTTATCTGCTTTGTTGACTGATAGAGAGTGCTTCATAGCTTAAAGTCCATCTATTGTAGGTACCATAAGTTAATATTTTGTGCAATAAAGATTAAATAAATAAATGCCTTCTCTAGGTTTTCCTTCTATAACCTTGTGAGATTATGGCGATAACTGGCGCAGTTTATGATGGATCGTGATGTGAAACACTTTGGGCGATTTAATATTTTGACTACCGCTTTAGTAGCCTATCATGGGTTCGAATCCAGTTTAGTATTTTGTATAAAAAAGGTAATTTATTTGTGTTATGAGCACCAATCCACGGTACCCATAAATAGAAGCTTTGCTTAGTTTGGGACTAGGTCGATTTGTGTAAGATTGTCCGCAAATAGGGTAAATCGTTAGTAACTGGCCACTTTACTACCTTGCTTGCTTAAAATGTTTATTGTGATCACCTGTAAAGAAGTATCGACCATATTATTGTTTTAGGGGAGGAAGTAGTGAATGTTGAAAGTAACGGCGCCTATTACCGGGGGTATCAAATTCGGCTACCATTACCGTGGCATTTTCAAATACGCATTTTAAAAGCAAACCGTTCCATTTACAATAAAACATACTTGACACAAATTAAGCCTAATTTAGTTGACTAACGGTCCTGTTTACGCAAATGTGTGTGAATGAAATAACAAGCACGCAATCCGTCAGTTTCTGCGACGGCGGCGTAGGAAGAGGTTGTGTCATACAAACGCATGGCGTCACTGGTAAGTATGCCCGAATCTTATTTATTATTTCACGCAATACCTATGACAATTGAACTAATGCTATGGATTTTAAATGGTTATCTATAGTTTTCTGCATAACTTTTGCGTACTCGTTTTATATTTTTTGGCCTGGAAATTAATTTAAAATGGAATATAAAATACAGCGGTGATAGACGCCATTTTTAGTTGGGGAAACTAATACCGTGGCATACTACGGTAATAATTAAGTCGGCGATTTGCTTCTTTGTGCTTTATCTTTTTTATATGTCATCGATTATAAAATCTCTTACAGCTATTCGAATCTTGATCTATTGACGCCATTAAATAACTATTTCCGTGGTATGGAAAGTATCCAACAAACCCTTAATTTTTAACCAAAACTTTAGTACTGAATCTGCAGTTTCTATGGAAACCCTTATTTTGTCATGTCGTTTAAATATTGTAATAATTAACTATATTTACTTACCAGTTATGTGATTTTGGTTTTATATCGAGCTTGTAATATGTATGTTTGATTTGTAATGAAAATACAATTGTATCCTAAAGTTTTTATGGATCGGAATTAGATTTTACAAAATTCCAAATTAAGTCTATTACCGATGGTAAGATCCCACAACAATCGGTAATAGTAACTATGGGATTTTTTTACCGACCCATTCAATATTTGTTTGGGTCGGTAATAGGTTAAAAAGGAGTATCTATTACCGAGTAACATTTTAGTTTTCTCTTAAAATAAATCACATCTAGGGTTCCGTTCGTAAAATTTCATTTGATAAAATTGATTTCTCTGGTTCGTATTATTAAGAACGGAGATAATGACATATCCCAGCAAAATTTGTAAATTAAATAAAGTCCTAAAACATTCAAACAACCCGGAAACGACACATAAGTATAGATAAAGGTGTTACTTACCTACACAAAACGCAAAATATTGTTTTAGAGTCATTTAGCCTGTTAGTATGCTCAGTATTGTACTTATTAGGTTTTTTATAATACCCCGTATTTTATTTATTTAATCTTTGAATACAAAATACCGAATCCATAGTATAATGTAATGTAACTGTGATTTAATAGAAGGTAGTCTTTACCTGCTATGTATGCAAGTAGTAGTTATTCTTATAACCAGTGGACATCATTTTGTTGATTTAAGTATGTTTTATGTTTTCTTTATTTTTATATAATAATAATAATAATAATAATAATATATTCTTTATTGCACCACAACATAAGAAAAACATGTTACAAGAGTACATAAATTTAAATAGAGGTAACAACAGGCGGTCTTATCGCTTTAGAGCGATCTCTTCCAGACAACCTTTGGGTAGCAGGAAATTTTCAAGAAGAGTTGTAAACCGGTAGTGCAGGAATAAATCAAAAAAACTTACTATCGCATACATCTCATTATATGACAATTTCAGAAAACATAAAATCATAAATAAGTATTGTATAAATACATAGATACATACATACAAACTATAACACAATTATATAAATATATTACAGGACTACAAGGCAACTTAAGGCAGCGACAAGTAATATTGTTTCAACAGATTTTTGAAAATTTGAAGAGATTTTGCACATCTTATATGCAACGGCAAAGCATTCCACAAGCGAACAGCCTGGAAGGTGAATGAGTTGTTATAGAACTTGGTGGATGAAGGCGGTGAAGCGAGAAGATGATTATGTGAAGATCTGATGGAAGTGAGGTGGTTAAAACGCTCTTTGAGATACGGAGGAGTTGAGGGAACAAAAAGTATACTGTAAAGAAAAGATAAAATGTGAGAATTCCGACGGAGACGAATTGGAAGCCACTTGAGCTGAGAACGAAAGGAGGATACGTGGTCATATTTGCGCAAGCCAAATATGAACCTAATAGAAAGATTTTGGAGGCGCTCAAGCTTATTCAGCTGGTCCTCAGTAAGGTCTAGATAGCAAATATCAGCATAGTCTAGAATGGGGAGAAGGAGAGATTGAGCAAGCGCAATTTTAGTGGCGAATGGCAAAAAGTTACGAAGTCGACGAAGGGAACCCATCGAAGCAAACATCCTCCTGCTGACCTCGCTCACCTGAGGTACCCAAGATAACGTGCGATCAATTATAACACCAAGGTTCCTGACCTGGTGTGAAAACGGAATCTGGACTCCATTAAAAATTACAGCCGGCAAGTTAGGAAAATCTACCCTAGGAATGAGCTTCGGACTGCCCACGAGTATGGCCTGCGTCTTAGCAGGGTTAACCTTCAGCCCAAAACGTTCACTCCAAATCGAAATACTGTTCAAGTCCTTATTTATGGTATTAATAACCTGAGGTAAATCAGCAACAGTCCCTTGAGAGTAAATTTGAATATCATCGGCATAAAGGTGATAAGATGAGAAAATGTTACTTGCAATGGAATTAATGAAAATGGCAAAAAGGAGAGGAGACAACACGCCACCCTGCGGGACGCCAGCTAGCGTGTTGCACCACGAAGAACGAAAAGAATCCACCTTTATACGCTGCCGACGACCAAGTAAATAACTATGAAACCAATCAATCGCCGCAGGAGATATGTTAAGAGAATGCAATATACTAATCAAAATTTGAAAGTCGACAGTGTTAAAAGCGTTGCTAAAATCTAACAACGATAACACAGTGACTTTCCTGTTGTCCATGCCTGCACGGATATCATCGGTTATCTTCACGAGAGCGGTAACCGTACTATGACCAGATCGGAAGCCGGTCTGGATAGTACGGAACCAAACTCATGAATATTATTTTAACCCTCGATATTGTGTGCCGAATTGTGTATCAGGTTACTATTACCGATGGTAGAAAATTGCTGCTTTTTGTACCCTCGGTAATAAAAGCTAATTTCGCGGTAATAGAATCACATCCCATCCATTACCACGGTAATAGAAGATTCTCCTGTCGTGGTTTCAATAATTATTTTATCAAATGTAATAAACTAAAATTGGTTCAAAACGTTACGACTCTGAAAGTTAAATAAGCACTCTTCAATAAAAAAAATAATCTAGGACGTTAAGGAGTTTTCATACCCATCATTTTTTATTATCATTTGAAAACTACCTCGCGTACCACGGTAATAGGCGCCGTTACCTTAACAAGAAATCCTGGGTTCGAATCCAGTTTAGTATTTTATATAAAAAAGGTAATTTATTTGTGTTATGGGCACCAATCCACGGTACCCATAAATATATAGAAGCTTTGCTTAGTTTGGGACTAGGTCGATTTGTGTAAGATTGTCCGCAAATAGGGTAAATCGTTAGTAACTGGCCACTTTACTACCTTGCTTGCTTAGAATGTTTATTGTGATCACCTGTAAAGAGGTATCGACCATATTATTGTTTTAGGGGAGGAAGTAGTGAATGTTGAAGATAATGAACATGTGTTTACTAGAGGACGATATTATTTATTTCTTAAAATATTGAATGGTTTTATTGGAAATTACGTTTAACCTAGTTATTAGCCATTATTTTCAATATTAGCCATTTTTTTCAATACTTGGCCAAATAAAATGTTAATATAATAAAAGCTACTTAACATAAAAACAAGAAACTCTTTAGGAATGAATCTACTACCGGATGAGGAATATGCCCAGTGAAAATAATAACAAATATGAAATAAATATGGTCCAATCACAGGTATATTGTTTTCATGAAATAGGGAAACACATTCTTTATGGAAGTATTTACATCTTAAACAAAGAAGCTCATTGACATTGGCGACAATATTAAGTTCACACGTTTCACATTTGTCTCTTTTGTGCACAACTTCTGAAGATACTGATATATGGTTGATCAACATTTAATATTGGGTGCATTAAGTTATCAGTATTGTCTTTTTTAATACTTAGGACATCTCTATTTACTTTTGGCTTTTGTTTTTGTTATTTTTTTGCATTTACTTTACTTTACCAATCATATTTTTATAGCCTTTAAGTAACTGGCATACGTGGCTAGTATTTAAAATAGTGTCGAATTACATTTCAGAAATTAGCCAACTAAATAAGTTAGAGTTTGAAATTATTATGTAAAATAATAGTATTATATAATTATAAATATTCCCTTACCTTTTATGGTCACATTTAACTACACTGACATAACGTCATTAGTCAAAATTATAATAGAATTTCTTAGTTTTGAATGCATGTCCGCTAGGAGAAAAATAAGCAAACAGCCAGTTCAACGCCTCGTCAAAATCAAATTCATTTTATTATGAACTCTTACTTTAATCGATGTACATAATAGTTGAATAATTCTTGTGATAACTGCTGTTATCTGGTGTTTGGCTTAAAGGACTTGAATCCAGGCCATAAAAAATTAAAAAAAATGTTATCTGGTGATTTACTTTGAGTGTGTGGATTTATTATAGAATTCAAAATGTAACCATTATAGTATAACGTGGTCAATTACTGGGGGGTGGCCAATTACTGGCGATTTACCCTATTTATTCAATAGTGATGAACTTGTCATAACTTTGCTGTCACATCCTCTGATTAATTAACCAGTTTTTGCGGGTTGTATCAACTTACAATTACTTACAACTTACAGGCAGTGCCACCAGCTGTTATTTCATAGAAACTTGTCAAACTTTCTAGATACGTTCAGATTCCATGTGCTACCTACCGACATGACAGCCATGGTATAGGTACAGTCAGCCAAGAAAATGGTCTACCGCTTTTGAGCCTTAAGGGGATACCTTGATTCGAGTTGACCACGCCCCTTTGACAGAGCCTTCCGCGCACGAGAAAAAGAGATGCAACACTCTTCGGGAATGGCTTTTTTGGACAAGTTTCTATAAATACCTAACTTAGTGAAGTTTGATTCATATTTCTTGGAGTGACATTTTAGATGAGATAAAATACTATACTAATAACTTGATTCCTCCGTAAAATAATGTATTGTTTGAGTAGACTGAGTAAACGAAAGAAAATAAAGACCCAACTTTGAAGTTATTTTCTATCGAGGAAATTTTACGCAATCATATCGATTAAATCAGATAAACAAAATAGTCAAGAATCATATATCTGAAAATCAGACCTTATTGTTTTTTGATCTAGTCAGAAGGTCAGAACGGCGTTTCAAAGCACGCGATAATTTTCAATTCACCCCCATAGAGTCGAAGAGAAATTGGCATACCCCTCTCTTGAATTAGTTGTACCTTGTACCTGTACAAGTTTTGTTCACATCAATTTAAGTTTTCTTATAGTTCTAGGATCTAAACCTTCTACTTCTTTATTGTTCTATTTCTCAATTATTTGAAATTCGGACAATTCGGCAGCTGTTCGCTAGTTTAATTAAGTGAATAAGAATAGGAATGTTAATTGTTTAATCTATTAACCAACTCACCAGCATCTTGCCGTACATCGAAGTGATTAAAAATAATTCATAGTAGACTAGTTTTAATTTACTTGCATACCTATATTTGATAACTAAATAGATAAAAGAAAACGAGTATGCATTTTTTTAATAATTAACTGGCATTGTGCAATATCGTTCCAATTAAAACCATTATGTTACTAACGTAATTAAATGCTTTTGATATCTAAATTGCAGGTAGACCAATTACAAATTGCATTTCATGCATAAGTTCTTATATTTATATTGGCTCTTCCGTTCATAGAGTAAAAAAGACAGCGGAATCCGGGCTTCTTTGGGATGCAACCGGGATAATTTAAAGAAGAAGAGGAGAGGTGAAGAAGAGATTCCAGTAAAATAGGTATTAGGTATTAAACCAAAAAGAAGAACAAGTGATCCCCCCTGGGCTACCTGGGAACCTATATTCACTTTGGTACGACCTGTAAATAACAGGGTTTATAACAATCAGCGGGCATTATCTTGCATCTGAAGTACTATATTGAGGTGCCTATATAACGTAGCACGGAAACACATGTACAATAAAACACAACATTATTTATAAGTTGAATGCAAGGCAGGTGGTGATCCTACGGCTGTCATGATCTGTAATTTACTGGCATTCTAAAATCTCGACCCATCTGTTTCCGTCTTTTGTTATAACTTGCGGTGTCCCGCAACATATGTATCTTAAATATCAGTTAAGTGTAAATATATACATATAAGTTTTGTAGATAGATCTGCCGAGACGAGCATTCCTGTTTAAAATATAAAGAGAACAAGCGATTCCAGGCTGCACTGCAGCATTCCTTGCAAGGCAGTCGCCGTTCGTTGCTTCGGCAAATCTCGATTCAATCCTCAGTCCTCACTCCTCAGTTCGAAAGTTGACTCACGCTTGCTCGGACGCGTACCGGCGCGCGCGCACTCTCCGCATACGGTGCTTCTATATTCAAATTTGAAATTCGACCGTTACTGGAACATTGCTTTTTTTTGTAAGGAATTTCAAATACTTAGTGGCCAGTGCTGTGATTTTATACGAGTAGGCTGAACTGATTGGATTAAGGATTGTGCGTACTATTCCTGAATTGGATACTTATACCGCTTAGGTGCGGCTGGATTGTTAATTTGTGTGAGTACCTATATGCCATAGTTAAACATAATTTAAATTAATGTGTGTGATCAGCAGTTTAGGCAACGTGTTATAAAATATGTTTGGCCTCGTAAGTGTCAGTTTCCTGAAGCTAGCTTAATTCTTTTATTGTGATGACAGTCTACATAATAATGTTTACAAATAGTTTTGTTATTTGAACTACATTGTGAATTACTTCTGCGGATGTATATGCATACTTTTTGTTTCCCGATAGATATTATTATTATTTATACACCTATATCTTGAATATATTAATTATAGGCAAAGAATATACTTATATATATTTCCAGCTTAGGTGTTGGTTTCCGGCACGTTTAAGACCTCGTTAAGTATGGCCTATGAAGTTATTACTAATTAGACTATTAGAGTCACGCACGCCACCACTTAAATAAATAAATAAAGTATCTGTAGTTTCAAAAACATCTAAAACTTAGTTTAGAGCAATAGTATCAATAGAGTCGCATCGTCTAAGTCTAGTAATGTAAGGAAAAAGTTTACTCGGGAGTGCCCTAGATAAAAGACAATAAGTAAGTGAGTTTGTTTTAATTTAGAACCATCTTGTAGCAGATATTATTATAGCGACTCTTTATCCATAATAGTACATTACTTACCTAGGGCGGTGAATTCGTGAATGCCCCAGATCGCAGGTGTTTGTGGCCCGAGCTGAAGTTGAGGGAAGGACTTACAAATCAGATTACATTGAAATAACTTCTGGCGTACCCCAGGGCTCTCACGTCGGACCTCTGTTCTACAACGCATATATATTCGACATCGCTAACTGTATCAACGATGCTAACTATTTATTATACGCCGATGATAAAAAAGTTTTCATGCGTATTAAATCTGAAGCGGACTGTGAGCTATTGCAAAGTGATCTCAATAATCTACTAAAATACTACTCGCAGAATAATATCACTTTAAGCATAAATAAATGTCAATGTATTAGTTTCACTCGCAAAACGAATCCATTTAAATTTTTGTACAATTTCAATGGCGTCGTAGTTCAGAGGGTCGACGTGGTGAGAGACCTGGGGGTGACGTTAGATGCTTAAATGACCATGAGAAATCATGTGGACTTAATAGTTAATTAGGACCTGCAAACCATTCCGTAATTTCTGAGTATGAAAATAGTGTATTTCGCATATGTGCGAAGTGTTCTTGAATATGCTTCCCCTGTCTGGTCAGTTAACTATGCTGTCCACAAAAATCGCATAGAAAACATACAGAAAAACTTTGTAAAGCACCTAAATTTTAAATTTAATCATTCTTCGTCCACTTATCGCGATAACTGCCATAAGTATAACCTTCTAACGCTTGAGGATAGACGTAAATTGTCAGATATAATTATATAATTGATAATCGTCTTGATTGCCCTGAATTATTATCCAGCTTATTGTTTCGTGTTCCTAAACGTCGCACCAGAAAAACCACTCTCTTTCAAGTTCCACTACATTCTACTAACTATGGTGCTACCGCTGTACTATCCCGTATCCCCCATCTGTATAATCAGGAATTTGATACAACAGACCCATTTAGGGGATCAAAAACTAAATTTAAAAATGAGGTACGTGCGGTTTTACTAAACAAACAAGTATAACGTCTGGTAAACTACTAACATCGTAGCAACATAAAAAATAAAATGTTTTGTCAATAAATAGTAGGAAAAAAAATAAAAAAACAAAAAAATAGATCTTCAATGTACATGAGGTTTGATTAACTCAGACACCTGAGTGTTCTGTGTATTTTTTCTTTAAATAGTGTAATTTTCCATTCTACTGAAAACCTATTTCTACTAAATGTGCTGTTTCTGCATATAACCTTTCTAGTATCCAATTTAAGTGATAATTATCTTAGGTGTAGTTGGTTTTGTTTGAGACGACGAAATCGCATCTTTGTCAACTAGTAATACAACTTCACTTATGAAATGAATAGATTAACTGAGATTAACAATGACTGTCTCACAAAAAGTCGGTCAGCTCAAATAATCTTAACTATACCATGTTGTCAGTTTTTTGTAGCATGCTTCCACATTAATTATCACAGTTATAACTACTTAGGTAACTCTGTTTTTCTTTTTCTTTTTATCGATGTAATTAACGGATAACTATTATTGGCCTCTTATTTTGTAAGGAAACATTATGTAAACTGTATATTTACGGCTGTTGTTATCCTGAATACCAATAAATAAAAAAATAATAAAAAATTGCGCTCTGGGGCTTTACGAATTACCGCCCGTGGTGAGTACAAAATTTTACGTCTTCACCTGGCCACAATGCGAGTTTTCCCGTACGCGCAGCGTGCAGTAAAACTCGCATTATGACCAATTGTGACGTAAAAAAATATTTCATTACTCGATTTGTTCGACCCGTCTCGGAAACATTGAGAAGTTTGTAGATAAGCACTTACAGTTACACAGATACCAAGAAACGACTAAAAAGCTTTCAAATTAATTAATAAGTGCGAGTCGGACGGAAAAAAAATTGTTTGATGTATGGGAGCCCCCCTCAAATTGTGCCCTTGAGTTTGATAGGTTAAGTTGCACGTGTAACAGTTTGACGAGAATTTTAAATGTAAGTGTTTCATTTGAATAATAAATAAATAAATAAATATTTTGTTTTTAGTATTTGTTGTTATGGCGGCAACAGAAATACTTCAACTGTCTAGCTATCGCGGTTATTGAGATACAGCCTGGTGACAGACAGACGCACAGACGGACGGCCGGACAGCAATGTCTTAGTAATAGGGTCACGTTTTGACCCTTTTGGGTACGGAACCCTAAAAACCACAAAATGGACTAGAATACACCTTACTGTATAACACTTTAAACTCTTGCGGTTTATTACACATAAAAATAGTACATTACTACAGAGGCCGGGAAGTAAGCCTCGTAACTATCCGACCTCGCTCCGCTCGGCCGTCTATATGTACTCGGCCCCCCTTTGCCGAGATATATATAGTGCTTTTCTCAAACATGCAATGAAATAAATTAAAAAAACTCAATGAAATCAAACTTTTATTTTCATGGCTGAACGCCGTGATCCTCTGTGCCACTGTGAATTGTGGAATGGAAATTAAAAAAGACCATCTTGCCGGCCTAGGCCTCCAATTTTGTACGAAATGCCATTACGGGTCTCCCGTCTCGCTGCCCCCGAAACGAGACACTTCGAAGCCCAATAAGAAGAACACAACGTCAACATTTCATTGCATGTTTGAGAAAAAAAAATATTTTACACCGGTCTCGCGATAGACCCTTACTAGCTTCTGCTCGCGACTCCGTCCGCGTGGGACACGTTTCTATCGTAGCTCCATAGAAACTTGAACCCCCCATTTCACCTATTTTATTTCATGATTTCCGGGGCAAAACTCATCGTATATCCTTCCCCAGCACTCAAACTATAAACCGCCTAACCGATGTAGATGAAATTTCGTCTAAATCGGTTAGGTGGTTTAAGCGTGAAGAGGTATTAACAGACAGACAGACAGATAAACACACTTTTGAATGTATAATGTTATTATGAACATGAGAGAACATGTAGGTACTTATCTTGCTAATGCAATTAATAGGTAACTTGTCAATTCTCGCACGCTTGTCCGCGATCTAGCCACATTTTCACTCGTAAATTTGCATTGACACCTCGGTTTGAGAATTCTCACTTTTCTCAGCAGTGCCAGTGGACGGCGTCTACGCACGTGTGCATAATTACCGCAATAACTGTAATGATGGCCACGAATATTGCCTTACGACCCATTTGGAATGTGGTAGTTATGTTGTCAAGATTAGCACACTGTTTTGTTTTAGTTTAAACTAGGTTGACCGTTGCATGAAAATTGCATGATTGCCTTCAAAATTCGTTCGAGTTATTAACGCGTATCTTTGGATGGCAAGTGGCAAAGCAGGGCTTTCAAAATAGGTAGGACCTACCTACGTTGTAGGTAGGTACGTGTACAGATTATTTTGGGCACTTGGTCTGCATAGTTTGACTGCTGATGTTGATTTACAAATTCCGAAGAGTTTTCTTTCCAAAGAACTTCTTTACAGTTTTCTCCACAACATTTATTAAAAATAATATCGACATTATAAACACTTCAGTGCATTTGAAGCTATTTGAACGGCAGGCAAACAGGTCTAACACCGTTTCAGCTGACGTAATAAAATAAAATTGATCAAATCGTTACAGTTATTTCAGTTACATCATGTACTGACGGCTCTTCAAGCGTCATTTGTTGATTTCGCGCTCCGTCGCTCTTCTATCACGATCTATTAGACACTCTTTTGTTTTTATATGTTCCATCGACCCCTTCTAAAAATTGTAAGGCTGCTACACATAGGTTACTCTTAAAAAATATAATGCATTGAATTTAGGTAAACTGTCCTGTCTAAACATTCCAGTTCTTGTGCTTTGCTACCGGAGCTAAATTGGGCTACGTTTGCATAAAAGTTGACACATAGCTTTGTAGCTTACCTTTGCCGTTTTGTTTGAGAACGTGTCTTAACTTAGATGGTAAAAATCAGCCTAAACACGATTTAAATTTTGCTACAACCAGTGTGTATACTTTTAAATTCATCGGACTTCTAATGTACCTATACTTTTGCCATCGGATATTCATAAACAAAAACTTTGAGATGTACTTTCTCTTTACACAACACGTTTTGTTTATGCTGCATATATTTCAGATGACTTAACTTTTATTTTATGGAAGTCAATTTTGTTGTGTAAAGCAAATTGGAAGCGGACACTTAAAATCTTTACCAATCTTGTATGAACCACGTATAAAATGATATCCAAGGATTCCTAGACAGGAAATACCCAGATCAGCGATGGACCGATAGAAAACCACCAGCTAAATGCATAAGTAAAGAGATGCAAAGGCGCTGGCCTTAGCCACTCAGGAAATAATCAAGACAGGTACGGTTACTTGTGGCGACAGTAAATACACCAAGTCCCTAGTTCTTCAGATGTCGTTAACATACCTTAGTACATTCAACGTATTCTTACTCGGGAACACAAAGAAATCCGAGGAGTAATTTCTCCAAAAGCATCAATATCCTGAAATTTAAAAATTCCCAAACCATTTCCACTGAACTAAAATTTGGACACAGATGATTCTATAGAGTTTACAATACAATAACACATATTCTTTATTGCTCACGAAAAGGAATAAAAACAACAATAGAACCTTACGCTACACAATGGTAGACAATGGGCGATCTTATCACTAATGAGCGACCTCTTCCAGACTATCTTTAAATAGTGGAAATACGGGTAGGTTAGTAGGTAGATATCTTCTTTATCATGAAAAATCCAAAATTTCCTAAGTGGAGTATGATTTTCGGAATTATGAAATTCGGAAAAAATATACTTTCGGACAAATTACTCTTCGGAACAAAATGGTGTGCCCAATAAAATTGCATATTACCTGCAAATAATCGTAAGTAACTGAGTGCAGCGTACAACATACCTATTTAGGCATGCAAGTAGTAGGTAGTCATACAAACTACAGTTAGGACAGGTATGTTTACGTAAACGGTTTCTAAGTTACCGGTCTTAAACAGGAAATGATCAAAACATTCGAAGTGACAGTAGTTTTCAGTCCCTGTTTAACCCGTGCACTAACCGTTAGACATACATGATCGCGCGGAACAGAACGCGGTCTAATCGCCGTGTTCCACATTTTAATACACGCTGTACCGTTGCGGTTAAACGCCTGACACGGAATCATCTTTATGTACTTCTATATTCTAGCTACACGTCTTTGTATCGAGATATTATTTAGAATGTTTGTTTTTGTATAACTGAATAGTACTTAGTTTTATGAGGTTCGTTATTTACGTTCTCTGACGTCATTATATTGGTTTTTCAGGAATAAAAAAACACAGAATACAACACACAAAACAGTGTTCTTAGAGACTAGAGAGCCACCTTTTGCTTGGCGATGAATAGCTACTAAAAAGGACTATCATGATGAACATCATCTTAGACATCGACAAAACATTTGCATTCTCTTGAAAAACCAATAGTGAAAATAACTGAGTAAAACATTCAAACATTACCAAAAACTCTTCGGATTTTCGAAATTCTTAAAATTCTGCGTTCGGTACTAACAGTGTGAACACATCTACCACGTAAAGATGAAAAAGGCAACAACTTACGTGTACACTCTTACTTTTTACAAATCTATCCACTAACTACCTATTCTCCGTCCATATAATCGTATACGTAAATAAAGACACACTTCCCGTACAAGCGAGTTTAAATGCATGGCACAGCTCCAAGATCGCTGCGCTGGCTCGGCTCACACTTCCTCCAACATTTCAAACCGCCGGTTAACTTATTAACTGATTTATAAAGGACTAACTTTTCTCGTTGCTACCACTATGTTTATCTTTTAACATTTCTGCCAGTATCGTCACATCTTCGCGTGAAATTCCATAGCATATTTTATTATTTTGATTGCTATATCGACATTGTTCTGTTACAACACTCGCAAGATTGCATGTTGTGAGGAATCCCAAAGTTATAGTAACAATCAAAAGTTAGCTCACAAAATAGTTGTCGTAATTTGATAACGATAGTATTATTCGACGTTTTACTGCCACAGCGGAGCCACGTAGACTTGGAAGTTAGGAATTTAAGTTAGCGTTAGCTAGGAAAGGTTATTATGAACTGTATGATTGTGCTATATCGTTTCATCCAAAGTTAGGTATATGTTCTGTGGCTTGTACCCTTTATATTTAATATTTGACCATAATCTTAGATACTATACCATATATACCATAATCTTCTATAGCTTAAAAGTAATTGTTAAAAAAAGACGTTTGTTCAACGTTTTTTTGTCCCGTCAATTATGTATGCATTATACATATGCTATGTATGCGTGCGAGTTTTTATGACTATAGTAGCGCGATTAATTAGTCTTTCCGTGTCATATGAATTTACCGTCAATTACCCGAAACACGATGTAAATATTTGCTGGTGGCGGCGTGCTTACCACTCGTAAGCAGATTTCTAGAGAATTTCCAATGAAGTTATGCGGAACGCGAACGAGGCATGCGGCCACCTCATCGCGAAATTTACTTTATCGCTGTAATGTATGAATAAGTATCACGACTAACTTTGATACTCATATCATTATTTTTTAACAATTTTTATGTCAGTGGTTTAATATAAAGAAGGAGGTGACGAGAGGTTGTTTTCTAATGTAAGCGTCATACTTTTTAGGAATCATGCTCTCACTAAGTACTACGCTTGGTGGAAAAAAGGTGGACTCCAAAATGCTGCAAAACTCGAAATATGCTGCAAAACTATCTTCGCCACAAGCGCATTCAAAAATATCTTCACAGTGACATTACTGGCCAAAATGGAGTTGGTATTGGTATAGCCTTTTTTCGTAGTCTTTAAACAAGAATTTCACCGACGTGTTTTGATCAGCACGAAGTTTTGAGATTGACGCTGTTTGCAAACATGACTGTGTAAACAGCGGTGATTACAACTGCAATTACAAATAGGTTTCTTTCAAAAAAAATTGGTTCCAGCTTTTATTACCGACTGTACTTTTCTGTATACCATCATCAACTACTCATTGAGACGATTCTAACGAGCCCAAACTCAACGGGGTTACGTCGGTTAAGTACTGAATTCCCATAGCCACATTGTGTCTCCATCATCAGATCAGCTCGATGGTACCATAATATTGAATTGTCATCCAAAATTATACTTATACCCAAAATTTCAGCTCAATCGGTCACCGGGAAGTGGGTCAAATTCAACTTGCAAGATTTGTCCCATACATACACGGAGTTCCTATGGCCGCCTTCCACCTCCATCATCAGATCAGCTCTACGTCATCGTAATATTGCATTGTCACGCGATTTGAAAAATTCGTGCAAAATTTCAACTCAATCGGAAACAGGGAAGTGGATCAAATTTAACTTGCAAGATTTGTCCCATACTAACAGGGCAAGTTAAATAAAAGCTTGCAAAAACGGAAATGTTGCAACATATTTGACTATTTCGACCGAACTTTAAAATGAAGTACCGAATGCAAAAACTAATGGGAAATTATTGTATTGTCCGCCATAGCCAAGCTGCGGCAAAAAGAGTCATTAGCTCCTTTATTGCAATGCGGAATGTTAACACAAGCTCTGGGCTTTGTAGGTGGTTTTTTTCACATTTAAGAGTAATCTTAATGAATATTATAAGGCATGAGCCACTGACATTTCGATGTTACGAGTGTTCTGACTTTCTGAGCAGGTTTTCCAAATTTACCTTCGACCTAAGTACTTTTGGAGGTAGGTTTTGGGCAGGAAATGCATAACAGGGGGCCACGTGTTATGGCGGAATCTTGCAACATAACATAAGCTGACGCTCACGACCACACCCATAAGTCGTACCCAGAAAACAACCTTTGTGATTAAGTTATTAAGATATGTCTCTAGCAAACCGCCATTTATTATTAATTGGTTTTTTTTTAGTAAATGGTTGGTGCAGTTTTTCTAACCCACGCAGGAAAAGATCTCGCCGAATCTGAAACGCATGAGAGCGCCGCGCCCTGTACAATAAGATCGATTTTGCATCGGTCGGACACTGATCAGTTGATCAATAAAGGAAACTTAAGCTTTGTGTCATAAGGTATAATGCAGGTTCGATAAAGGATTTTATCGAGTGAAATTATCAAGTGCAGTTGCAGTGAACTTCGTTGTGGACATTTGGTGACCAAGTTCAATTGTAATACTAACTTTGCTACAGGTTTCCCAAATATGATTAAAAAACTTTTATGTCCCCAAAATACATCATGATCACTGTTTTTTAAATAAGCCATGCTATGCATAATTAAAGCTTGTGTACAATTAGAACAATATCTGTTCACCAATAAATAAGTCATTGATGACATTAGTTTTATAACTAATTTATCTTAACTATCCCGCCAGCCAACATATTTTCGATTCTCATACCTAAATTAAAATCAAAATACACCAGCCTGCGTCTTGCCATTTTTTCAGATCACTCCATATACGCTTTTACATATATTCACACATCTTTCGTGTGAGCTGCGAGCAGCTGCGAGTTAGCATAAGTTACGTTACGAAAGTGGCCACAGTCCAGCTTGTTTTTAAATTAGGAATTATCAGTGCCGACCTCGTGCGTGCCAGCAACGCCGCGAGCGAAACTGTGTGTAAACTATACTAACTTAATTTGATAACCTTTAAATTTGGCTACACTGGGCTTTTCAAATAGACTTTTTATTTTTGCTCATGCCTGTATTAAAATTCCTTAACCATTTTTTCTATAAATATGTTTTATATAGTTTGGCCCATTGTACAATGCGGCCAGATGATTCTAAGCAGTTTCAAAATATTATATTTTTCAGAATTTTTCACCAGTTGTATGTTGTTTGATCAAGCTGTGGTGATAATTTTATGATGTGAAGGCGCATGGTTGAAAAACAGGACGACTGACAATCGTCTTGTTCGTTCATACACATCATCACCATATAGTTGAACCAGCGACGCAATTTTCAATTGTTTTTTACAAGCGTTTATTTAACTTGCAATGTATGTGGGTACTTAACGACGCTTGTTGTGGTGAAATCTTGCAACTCAATTTTGAAGCAGATCTCTGCGGTATAGAAGAGGTTGAGATGAAATTTTAGATAAAAAGACCATTTGACAATAAAAGCTTGTATTTGCACATAAGCTACGCTACTGGGCTGAGAGTTTGTAAACAAACGTAAACTGGAATGTGCTTTGTGTTGTGCATGAATGACATCATTGCTCTAGTTAAATCACCTCTGTTAATGAATGTGCTAAGACCGCAGTGATTAGCGTAGACAACTGTTGAGCTCAGAATTCGTTTAAGGCTTCAACACAGTGACGTTCCGTGTTGTAATTTTTAACTAATGAAAATTGAATAATAAATATTTGGGGAGATTCTTACACAAATCAACCTAGTCGCAAACTAAGCAAAACCATCCATGCCACAGGAACAAATATTCATGATCACCACGCAAATAAATGCCCTTACCGGGATTCGAACCCAGGGTCTCCAGCTTCGTAGTTAAGGTCTTTTACCAACAAGGCTAAAATAGTCGTCAATAATCATTTTGTTTTAAGTCTCTCTTAGTAAAGAAATCTCTAAACTACACATTAATTTGTCAAAAATATGTGTATATATAAATGCCCCTAAAATTGAAGCGATGTTTACAAACAACACAGCTGCCTCTGGCTGACTCCTACTGTCCGATTCTTGTTTCATATGGATCGAATCCCCAGGATATTTTTTTTCTTTCATTGAAAGATTCGTTTCTTTTTTGACCCAGTGGACACAGTTTTTAGGGTCATATTGTCATTTTGCAGCTTGCATCTTTCCCACTTTGGCGTTGCGTCGTGAATAGGCGGACTAAGTTCTGTAGACCCTTACATACAATGAAACCTTCGTACGGTATTGTAGCTTCATCATCATCATCATCATCATTGGAAAAAAGATTCAAAGATTCAAAGATTCAAAGATTTATTTGTCCAACATAGGTAGTTATTAGGTATTACATTTTTCCAGTATCACTATGTGGCGCCTTGCGGCATACAAATATAGTTATATTTTTGTAACATGCTTCTGCATGCAGCATGCTTCACAAATAATTTACATTAGGTAGTCAACATATCACAATATATATATATAAATACAAATTTAAGTTAAAAGTCCGTTAAAATGAAATATAAAATATGATGTAGTCAGCATTATTAAAAATATAAAGAATAGAGTAATTGGAATTAAGTACATATGTCAGCTAAAAATTGATTAATTGAGTAATAAGCTTTTTTTAATAGAAATTCTTTTAATAGTTTCATATCAACATCATTTTCACCAGTTCCAACAATAGTCTGTGGTAGTTTATTAAAAATCTTGTGGGCCATTCCAATTATGCTTTTTTGCAATAACGCTGTACTACTTGAAATTGCTTTTAATTTATTCTGAAGGCGGGCACTTTTGTATTTACCAAATTGGTTTCGATTTTGGATCACAAAATTTACTATTTCATATATGTACAAACAAGGTAATGTGAGTATTTTTAACCTAATAAAGTGTGGTTTGCATGAGTCACGCTGTTTGATTCCACAGATTGAACGCAGACATTTTTTTTGGGCTTTAAATGCATTTTCCCGATTTGTGGAATTACCCCAAAAAAGGATACCATATCTCAATGTGGATGTAACATATGCGTGGTACGCCGTTAGTAAAGATGCCTGATTGGACACTTTTTTAAGATTGTATAAGGCATATGAAAATGAACTAAGTTTTTTACATATAATGTCAATGTGGTTTTTCCACGTCAACTTATTATCTACGCTAAGCCCTAAAAAACGACTAACATTAGTTTCATTTATTCTATGTCCTTTATAAGCTATATTTAAACTAGTTGGCTGCAATTTTTGTCTAAATGTCATTATATTCGTCTTATCCAGATTAATTTTCAAATTATTCGTTGTCAACCATTGTATAATAATGTCTAATGTTTTATTTATGTCTGCTTCATATGTTTCAAAATTTTTTGCTGCGAATACCACTGTACTATCGTCAGCGAAGAGAACCATGGGATGTTCGATAGCTCTTGGTAAATCATTTATGTAAATCAAAAACAATAAAGGCCCTCCTAATACACTTCCCTGTGGCACTCCGTAGAGAACGTCTCTGCGACTAGATGTGTAGATTAATTCTGTTTTTGTTTCTAAAGACAATCTTTTTATTTGTGTCATTTGTTGTCGATTACTTAAGTAGGATTTTATTAAACTATAAACATTGCCACGTATTCCATAAGTATACAGTTTGTCTACAAGAATATTATGATCAACAAAGTCAAATGCTTTAGACATGTCCATGTATAAAGCACACACAGGGACTTTTTTATCCATATTTATTATTACACTTTGCAGCAAATCAAATATAGCCATGTTGATGGTTTTTTTCTTACGAAATCCTTTTTGTTCAACACAAAACAAATTTTGACACTCGAAGTATGTATATAAACGATTGTATATAACTTTTTCAATGATTTTAGAAAATATAGATAACAACGCAATGGGCCTATAATTAGCAATGTTATTTTTGTCATCTTTTTTGTGAAGGGGTCTTATAACAGAAATCGTAAGATATGCAGGAAATGTGCCATGTTCTATACATAGGTTAATAATATAGCTGAGTACAGGAGAAAGACCTTGACATGCTCTTTTTATGATTTTTGTATGGATCCCATCATAACCGACACTATTCGTACTTTTAAGGCCCTGTATTATTAATTGTATGTCATCCGGAGTAGTGGGTTGCATAAACATTGAATTGCTATTGGATGTCATTGTATTCATTCTATTGTAATTTTGGTTGTCACTAGACTGATTAAATCGATATACTTGGTCAATGTAATAATTATTAAAAGCTTCTGCAATGCGTTTTGGGTGTGTTATAACATTACCATTAAATGTTATTCGTTCAATGTTATTTGTTCAATGTTCAATGTTGGCCTTTAGCATCTATAAAAGATGATTTAAGCAGCGTCCAATCAAGTGCGGCACTTACGTACGTGGCTTGTCAGGCCAATACGAGAGCGACAGTGACGCCCGCAGATATGACATGTAAATGTCATACACAGTGCCGTTGGAGGCGCAGCAGCGCGCTGGTGCCTCAATGCTCGTTTTTGGGACAACAGGTCAAACCAGGCGATATCATGTAGTGTCACGCCTTCATATAGTGTCTTACTCCAAAGGTCTCGGTCCTGAGATTGCCTTTCCCAATTCACGGGGTCGATCTTGAAGGACAACATATCACGTTTTGCGCTGTCCTTAAACCGTAACATAGGGCGCCCTACCGGCCGCTTAGCGTAAGCTTGTTTGTTTGTAGCTTCACACTGCTTAAATATTTAGTTATCACATTGTAATTCTAAGTGTTGAGTAAGTGTGCGATATCCATCTTATCGTAACGCATCCCTGCTTGTGCTTAGTCAAGTAGGTACGCTACCGTTGCTTACGTAACTATATAACTGCAACTCTTTCTACGTCTATTTACGCACTTTATATAACGCACGCGCAATTGAAACGGCACGTTAGATGTGGATTTGTTTACCAACTGGTGTTATAGCAGCAGTTTACTCAAAGTATACGTCAGTAAAATTATCTTTATTACCTTATATGATACAGGAAAAGTCTGAGTTATAGCTTTTATAGGCTTGTTTGTAGGGGTCATTTCCAGAACTCCACGTGTCATTTCAAAATTACCCAATATATAAAATAGACCTCCAGGAGGTATATTTTATCCCGGCTCCGTCTGACTTACCTGTCATAGCGGAAGCAGCTAGTTCGATTAAAACCAATCGCTAAAAACTATAGTAGTTTATGCGACTGATCCATAATGAGAGGCCTTAAAATACGAGTGTGGTTTTATGAAACGAGCGTCAGCGAGTTCATAATAGGATCACACGAGTGTTTTAAGGCCTAATTATGTACAGTTGCATACACTACTTTATCTACACACATATCGTAAGTAGTAGTAAGTAACAGCGAAAAACCAACAATAAAATGACAACAGCAATGGCGGCAATTCGATCGTCCGTCATGACCTCATGACGAATGGTTTTTTCTTTAGTCCCTATATTCATATCTCTCGAGATCAAATGTCGTACAGTTTGTATTAAAAAACGTACTGAATTGAGGTTTCGTATCGATAACTGTTTTAATATCTAGGGATACTAGAATAGAGACCCACTTGAGTTTTGACAGCTGTTCTAAATTTAATCTCATAACGATACAAATTTATCAAAAATCTGTACTGTAATGACATTACAGTACAGATTTTACCTACTACCACAGACAAGAAAGTTCTCATAGTAAAACCGGTTGTAGTACCTAATGCTGGTCATTTCCTACAGTTTCTGAACGCATTTTAGAGCACTTATGATATGTGCGTAGATAAAAAATATTAATACTCTTTGGTTTTTATTATTAACCGCCTTTAAAAAACCCCTCCTCTCCCTCCCCTCCCCCAGATCCTCAATTCGGTTGTATATTTTTTTTTTGATATCATGTTCTTTTTTTTAATGTTTGTTACCTCAGAACTCCGTCATTTATGAGCCACTCGCACCTACATTTTTGTTTGCTTGTAAGTATATGCTTCCATTTTTTTGAAAAATACGGTTGGTTCCCATGGTCCATGAGGAATTGACGGAACTCCTCAATTATATGAGGCACGCGTGTAGTGTAGTGATTTTGGTATTTTGTATTACAACTGGTATACTTACACCCGAAAATCATAAATTTGGTGGAGTGGAATTGATGATGAAGTGAAGACCACAGATGACTTATAGAATTCCTCAGTTATTAAGTACTTAAAAGTCACAGATTCTGATAAGATTCCGTTGAAATAGCAACTAATGAAATGCCAAAAGTGATCCTTGTGGAATCGACGGAAGTCCTCAAATATTATCGGCCCACATACATCGAGTACTCAATTAAAGTCGGTTAAAACTTGGTTAAAACTTTGTTTTTAAAGTGAATTATGTTATGTCTCTTGTAGTGTTTTGAACACTAACTTACTTCAACAATTTATGATACTTTCAGGTACCAATTTTCATCAAAAAGATCAAAGTATCACTAAAAAAACTTTTGTTTTAATAACTTCAGCATCTCTAGCTCTTGTTTTTTGAAAAAACTACCTCGGCCTCACGTGTTAATTTCATTTGGGCTACGTCACTGACACCGGCATCTGGTGTTTCGTACTCACTCCGTTCATTTTCGCCTAATCGTTTGTTACAATACGGCCGCCGAAACAAAGAACTTGGCCTCAATGAGTAGTTGAACTCTGGGCCTCTTAGACAGTGGAACTATACAATTACTCACAGTACATTGAATTTAGTGAGAGAAAATGCCAAGAAGTTTTTGGGATCTATTTTGGCTTTCTTAAGTACCTACCAAATAAATATGTGTTAGGTCATTTAATATCAGAGACTACACTACACACTAAAACATATTTAACCTATTTACCAATTTGTTTGCAAAAGATATTCGCCTGTTACTTGTGCGTATCGTTCTATCGAGTATCACTACTTCACTACCTACTGGTTAAACAAGTATAAGAACTTTCACGTCGAAGCTCGCATACCTTCTTTACTTAAAGAGTCGTGATACAACACAGGTACCTTCAAGAAGTGTAATCGATATGTGTATTTCGAATGCAATAGAGATATTTTCCATTTCGTTCTGAGTAATGCCTGCTACACATGTAACTATATATCGTAGCGATAAATCTGTTCAGACAGTTTATCAATCGTGTGTATGACAAATCGTAACGATAAAACGGCACAAACGGACTGCGCAGTCAAATCGCTACGATAAATCGTTGTCGTCTGTAGCAGGCATTACAGATACTTATTCTAGTGATTGGTTTAATCCTAAGGTTTAATCAGAAAGGATTGGTACTTTTGTGAACACTGTTATTCTGTAAACAGCTTAAACAACCATGGTCCAACCCCGTGTAAAAAATGCGTGTTCTTGAGAACTACACTCTTGGTTGTTCATCTTGGCCTTAAAAGTAGGTATAATATTGCAATATCGGACTTTCATCTATTCTCCAGATATTCTTCAAAAGACATATATTCTGTATAAGTTTAATACCAAGTAATTATGGTCGGCACATCAACATGGTATTTTACCAAAATTACATCCTAGCACAGTAGCGAAGTAACGACAGGGTCACTCTAGGTCATGATCTCGGATCACACACGCCCAAACGAAATGTGAACGAACTACAAAGATGCCGCGGACTCATCGTGCCGCAAAACACCCATTATGATCTTTAAGATGGCAAGATACCAGACATGAAACAACCAACTCTCTACATTATATTGCTAGGTAACTTTGCACTGGGCAAACTAGCCTTTCGACCACCGCCGCCAGTGACAGCAACATTGAACATTGGGTAAGACAAAAGCTGTGGTCAGGCCGGAAAGTAATGTCACCGAACTTAATCACTAGTCTTGCTCAGTGACGCAGAAAGGTTTTTGGCCTCCGTCAAAAGACAACCATCGCCAGTTTTTTCGCATAATTTTCTACCATATTGAGCATTCTCACATACCGTCAAATAAATCCTGCCTCGACAACTTCAACGACATCACCAAACATTGGTGCTTAAACATCAGTTGAACGCGGTAAACGACAGTGCAGCTGCCCAGATTGGTTCTTGGAACGTGCAACGTTTTTTACGTTGTATTTAAAAACAAACGAGTGCTGCCGAGCAAGAAAGCGGAAAAGTCTGCATTTTCTGCGAGTTATCGGAAGCATTTGGCGCGGTTTGCGAACGTGATGCAATTACGATCAGTACGTGACAACGCGAGGCGATAGGCATCGAAGCAGAGGCATCGTGACACTCAGGGTCTCCCGAGGCCCGATCGAGGTAATGGGGACAAATTGCAGGTGTATGTAAACAGAGATCGTTAATAAACAATTAGCGTCGTCCGCAATTTCTTTAGCTATTTAGGTTTTTAGACTGCTTAAATAAAGCCAGAGGCAAAAGAGAGAGTGGGGAATACCCACGTAACTAATAAGTTACAATAATGATCACCGTTTCCGGCATAGAAAGGGTTTCGGCAGCTTTTCAAAAGACTAATTTGTAAACTGTGAGATAAATACATAAATACTGATATCCATACTAATATTATAAATGGGAAAGTGTATGTGTGTGTTTGTTTGTTTGTTTTTTGTCCGTCTTTCACGGCCAACCGGAGCGACGAATTGACGTGATTTTTTAAGTGGAGATAGTTGAAGGGATGGAGAGTGACAGGATAGTTTTTATCCCCGAAATCTTTCCCTAAGGGGGTGAAATGGGGGGGTAAAAAAATTATATGGAGCTGCAATATAAACGAGTTCCACGCGGGCGGAGTCGCGGGCAGAAGCTAGTGTAGATATATTTTGGATAACGTAAGTTGCAGTGCCTAATATTAACGCTGATCAATTTGATCATATAACACTTCACCTTCCACATTGCATCTGTTTACAAGCAATAATAACTCTATTTTGCTTGATTGACATAATTACACTAGGGCCTCGTAAATCCGGAGAGGCAAAAACAAGACCCTTTCCTGATTATCGAGGCCTATAGTGGATTATAGTATGCCTACGTACTACACGAAAGGCGATAAACAAAAAACTGACGACGCAATGGCTCATGGCAGCCCGCACCTATACCCTCCCCGCCTCCCCCGCGAAGCCCATTGCCCGGCCGGATTACAGCGATCACCGAACAAGCGGGAGTCCGGATTACCGAGGCCCATATATATGAAAAAATGTAGTTACAACTGTTGCAACCGCCACAAGTGGAAATGGACATGGAAAAATGCTTGTTGAGAAATTAGCTCAGTAGGAGTATACGTGACTATCGGACTGTAGAATTATGTTACCAATACAAAATAGGCAAAGTTAGACGGTCAAGGTGATACGATGCATTTCCTGATAGTAAAAAGTCTTGTTTAGTAATAGGCTTGAATACTACTACACCGGAATTTCAAGGACCACCTTAACTATGTTCACACCGGAGTTTACAGATGTTTGCGTAATATGTAGAGTCATTGATGTTTATATTCAGCAGCCAAAAACGAATAAACTACAAAATGGATCCATAAGCTAAAAATATATTCGAAAAAAATAATAATATACAGATTATTGGAATACGTTTAATCTGCTGATTTTTAACGGAAAACAGTCAAATGTATGTAACATTTCTCTTGCCTTAGATTGAAGTCCACATAGCAAATTGACACAGTTAAAATTTTTCATAACCACGCAAAAAAGAATAACCGGTCGGTTAATTGCATTAAAATTGCAAGGCGTATATTTACCAACTCCGGATTGACCGTGACGGTATCTGTTAACTTGAACTTCATGCTGATCTCGTTACACAACACACTGCCATTTCTCATCCTTCAACGTCGTAGGTAACTTATTGTCCAATAAACACTAGAGGGCATTGACAAGGCGTGACACATCCAGTACGGGGATGTCATTAATTGTAGCATTTTTTGTTTGAAGCCATTCTGAGGCGGATTAAATTGACAGGATGCTAAGCGGAGGTTGCCGACTGGTTCGAAACTTGGTTCGTCCCAACGAGTTTATCGGAACTATATGCAAAAACTTGTTGATTTCCCTTTGATTTGGAATGTCAGATGATGGGAGAGCGCTAAGATGACAATGTCTAGGATTAAATTAAGTACATTGCATGGGAGTATGAGACGTGAGCCTTAACATTTAACAATTTTAATAATTTAATAATTTATTTATTCACGAAGTAAACTTATTCCTATTAACATTTTCTTCTGCCAAACCACAATGCGGTTTGTTGGCAGATGATGCTCCAGTTTATGCACAAATATATGTTTACAGTCGCGACATTATGTAGGTATGTAAGTTAGTAAGTATTAGGTGTAAGTAATTTATAGCACAAACAAAGTTTATAGAATGTGTTTAACTATAGGTATTACAAATTTAATGTATCTTTGAATTTGGACAGTAATTCAGTGCTTGTTTTATATTTAAATGATTGTATAGTTTTACATGTTCGTTTTATATCTGATGATAGATTGTTGTAAATCTTGGGGACTAGGTATTTTCTGCATCTTTGACCATAATAGTTCGTGAAACTAGGTACCAATAACCTATCAGCTTCTCTATTTCTAGTTAACCTATTATTGCTAATTACATTTTTGAATTCATCATTAGAAAAGTGCTCCATGGCCAACAGTAACACTACTCTCACATGGACTGGCAGGATTTTACATTCAAGGAAAAGTTGCTCATAAGTACTATTTTTACATTTGGCTTTTGTCTTTTTGCCAACCATACATTTCATAAATCTAATTTGCAATGCTTTTATTTTATCTAAGTAGGTTTTGAACGTGCATCCGTAGCTTGCCAGTCCGTAAGACAATAGGGAGTCCACCAAGGCATAATAAACTGTGTACATAGTAGCCTTGTCCAATATAAACTTCAAGTAGTGGAATTTTACAAGTACTGCTCTTAGTTTATCGCATAAACTGATGGTGTGTGGCTGCCAAGAGAATTTTTGATCTATGATCAGGCCTAAATACTTGTATTGTTCCACCACCTGGAGCTCGGCACAATTGAGTACACAGTGACAGTAGTACCTGTAGTTCCAAACAACGTCCATCTAACACCAAACACGCACATTTTTTCCTGCCTCGTGCCTCCAGTCTAGATAAAGTTTAGTAAAAACGTTAGGAAAAACTTGTACGTGCCGTTCGTGTACAATTTGAAGTTTTTGCAATCCACCTCTATTGAATTTGATCACTGTACGTAGTGATATCAAGATACTGATATTTTTCATCTAGATAATTTTTTAGATTATCCAATTCATACTCTGATTATCTAATAAGTACCGGTTTCAACATAAACACGTACCTATTCCTCTTGATTTTTAACCCTCGATGATCTTATCTGTGTGTGTTGTATCGATTGTTTTATTTTGTGTCGTTAACTTATTCCTCGGTATTTTGTATCCGTGGTTAGTGTGCTGTAAAGTGGTTAAACTCGCATTCTTCTCCTTAGTAATTTCGCCTGGTTAATCGGTAGTTAGCCATACAATCGGAAGAAGTGAAAAAAGCTCCCAAAACTTTCATAGAAAATTGAATTGAGTGAGTTAAGGTGGCCAAGAATTTGGTCCTTACCCATTTTCCCTTTTTTACACGCTTTGTTAGTAGTTTGGATAGCATTGATGCGAAAAACGTAAAAGTAATGTACTTTATCGTCGCTTGGCCATTTTCTTGTTTCATTTTTGCGACCATAATCGCTATCCCCATCTAGCAGCCTAGTTCCCACTTTGTCGCAAGTTATTCGACCGACTATTGGCTGTTGCAAACTGCAGACGTATTTGGAAACTTGCGGAGATAGTGCACCGATAATAGTTGGCCAAGAGTTATATCCACTTAACACTGACTTGAAGCTTTGTTAGAGGTTTGGGATTTCAGCGGCAACGGTTCTATAATCCCTTTATAGATAAACTTTGCGTATCCGTTGAGTACTATTATGGAATAGATAATTGGTTATACCTAGTATGTTCATGAAGATTAAAACTATATTTACAAGTTTATTAAAATTCAGTTAGAATTGACCATGGCAAAATAAACGTATGTACTTACGAAGAAGGTAAGCAGTTCATCATCAACCAAACAAATTTGGCCTTCTCATGTATGCATATAACTTCCGAGCTGGTCTGACGAGAGCCACATTGCAGCCAGCCCTAAACTACTCAAGATAAACTCGTCGTGTTTGGTCTTATTGGAACCCTCTCAGGGAGAGTAATTCATAAACTGTGCAAAAAAACCTTCACAAAAATTTAATTTTTGACAGAAACTTATTAATTAGGGCTACAATCCACGTACATTATCATTTCATTATGTTCCAGTACGTTTCTGCTGTTATGTTATGTATCACAATATGGAAATATCAATAAAATACAGGATTAACTTCAGACATTCTAGTATTTTTATGGTTCAATATCAACGTGTTGTATTACAAAAAATGACCTCCCATCGACGTTGACTCTACACGGTAGGTATTATATCAAAATATAGGTAGTATCTACTACTTGTGGCCTTCGAAGCGTAACGGGCGCGTCAAGGTGAAGTCGTCTCAGGATAGCCGTGTCATCGGCTCCAGGTCAGTCTGACCCAACACATTGCTTATCACCAAGATAACAGTGTGTAATCGTGCTCACTGCCACACGCGCCCAGCTAAGAGCGTTTACATACAGCGAATTTTTTGTAGCGGTCGTGTGTTTCACGAACACTGGCCGTTGCAGTGTGCGACCGCTCTGACGGTCGAGTGCGCAATACCAATGTATTAATGGTTTTTAAACCATTAATACATTGGTCTAGTAAATTGACCTCTAGTTCTGGTATTCACATTTTACAGACAATTCGCCTCAGTCGGGCTCGTATAGTGTAGTTACTAATTTCGGGGTCAAGAAGGACGAGTGCTGAGGTGAGTGAGACAGGTTGTGAATGGCATAGCAGTCGCTTATATGATCTGCACGCGGTCATTGGTGGAATTACTCGTGATTCAATGTGTTGGTTATGTTGATACACAGTTTAAATTGGGTACCTAAAACAATTAGATATATTTATTATGTACTAGCTGCCGCCCGCGACTTCGTCTGCGTGGACGCGGAATAAAAACTATCCTATATTTTAATCCAGGCTATAAACTATCTTCGTGCAAAATTTTATTCAAATTGGTTCAGCCGTTTAAGCGTGATTGAGTAACAAACATTCAAACATCTAAACCTCCAAACATCTAAACTTTCGCATTTATAATATTATAGTAGGATAATTATTAGTGGTTACATAATGTCAATTGGCAAGAAATACCATATGATATAACCATTAGGTGGCGTTCAGTCGCCATAAAAACAATGTACTCGTATAATTTCAAGTCGCATACATACGGAAATCATGACAAACTATTATCATAATAACAAAACGCAGAGTTTCATTGGCCATAACATTTAAATAACATAAAACTCATTTATTACCATCACGTTTGCTATAATGTTTATGTATAATATAGGTAACTAATTTCTTTTGGCATAAAATATTTAATATAATGATTAAAAATATTAAAACCTATAACAACATTTGAAATAATATAAGAGAAGGTGGTGTACTTAATTTTACCAAGTGATTGCTATATCACATCCGAGAAAAAGTACATGTACGAGTATGTAAATTTAATTGCCAAAAACCGAATCAGCGCACTCCACCTCCACGTGGTATTGTTTGTGCTATCCCTCTTAAGTGTATGAAATGAGTATATAAAAGCCCGCGGAGAAAGCTTGCCAAGGAGGCCCTGAGTTGAAATGAACTTTTTTGGGAACTAGGAATTTGGATTTTAGATTAGTTCAAAGTAGTTTCAGAGATACTCTAAGGCAGGTCGGTGTACCTACGACGCCGAGCGAGGCACCCGAAAACTTTTTTAATACCAGCGCATGTTCACTATAAAAAATATGAAAATTGATAATTATAATCCATGAAATTATGTAAATAGTTTTAATTGATTTGGTTTTTATGCAATTTCCCCACTTGTATTTTTATATGAATCATTACATTACACACCCATAACATAACCATTATAGTGTCTCAGTTCAACAGTATGAAGTACCATGTACCCGTGTACCCTTTGACTTTATACTTCGGGTGTTGTATTTTCTTGAGAGCCGCGCATTGTGATACTGTTGGAGAAAATTGTACATAGGTCATTTACGCATTACACCCCGTAAGTCTTCCTTTGACATCGTAGATCGTAAACATAAAAAGTAACAACTTGCTGCCTGAAATTGCACTTGTTCTACATTTTTTAAACAACATATTTTAGGCAGTCACTTAATGCCGCTCCAAATTAAAATTTCGGCCAATTGAATATAGTGCTTTCGTGATTGATTTAGGGTTTATATTAAGGTTCTGTGTATTACCAAGACTACATTCATAATTAAAGGTCGAATCATTACATACGCTACTGAATTAATCATCACCTTTAATAGCAGCGGATGCAATAGGAATATAATTACTCAGAAAATTAACCACCAATTTACGAAATCCTGTGAAACGCGATTTCTAGTAATGATTTGTGTGCACTCGGTTTTAGAATAGCTTAGCTTTTGTAACATTTTGAACAGCTGTACATTTAAATAATTCAATAGAGCTAAAAATGGGTTCGTTTGTATTGAAATTCCATACAAGGAGTCCCCATTTTTATGCTCTTGAGTGTAGAACTACATTTTTTTAAACATACATCCACTGATACGCCCGTTATGCAAGTTCACTTGAGGTTTAGTTGATTGCTCTAATTTTAAAAGCAAGGCAAAATATTAGATTGGAAATAAATATGCAACCACGAGATAAGATAAAGGAAACGGAACACAACATAGAAACGGAAATCATGAATACATTCAGAATAAAATGAATGATTGAATGGACTCGTAAACAACCTTTTGTAACAAAGAGCTACTTACTGCAAAAACTGCAGCAGCTTATAACACGTATCATAAAACGTACTTCCGATTGCAGTATCTCGTCCGGTGCATCGCAGCTACTGGCTCGTGAATAGGCTAATAGTCGATCGTAGTCAAGATGAAATATGTCTGGCAATGGAACGCAGCATACTCGGAGTTCGTAGGATCGATCGGATCAGGAACACGGAGCTGCGTGCCAAAACTGGCATCGTAGATGTGGGTGCTAAGACCGCGAAGCTAAAGTGGGACTGGGCTGGACATGTTTGTCTGCCGGATGCACGCGGAGCGATGGGCCAAATTAGCCACCGAACGGCTTCCAAAAGATGGCTTCCGAGGTAGAGGCAGATCGAAAAGGAGATGGCGGGACGACCTTGATACGTTTTGTGCAGATTGGCGAACACTGGCACAGGACCGAGACGAGTGGCGGAAAGGAGGGGAGGCCTTTGCCCAGCAGTGGGACTCAATATAGGCTATAAAAAAAAGTGTAAGGTAAGTGTAATAACCTATTTCACATTCACTTTTTTATTTAATCGTATGGCAT
Source organism: Epinotia demarniana (assembly GCA_945867215.1). NCBI lineage: Eukaryota > Metazoa > Arthropoda > Insecta > Lepidoptera > Tortricidae > Epinotia > Epinotia demarniana. The sequence goes on from OX244274.1 coordinate 9,592,630, forward strand.
ACATTATTTTGGCTTTTGTTTGTCACTCTTTAGTACCACCCAGGGGACACGTGCAGGGTTGTGGTAAGCTCCTGCGGACGCGAGTAACAGTTGTCCCCCTTTGTCAAGTGAGTGGGCAACTCGACTGTTAGAAGTTCTTAAGCCGCCCGAAGGCCTCTAACTCGGCATAACGACTACATACTGTCACAGCAACCGGGATCAACTGCTTATCGTGCCTTCCAAAGCACGGAAGCACTCATTTATATTAACCACTCAAACATCAGGCGGTCACCCATCCAAAGACTGACCGCTGCCATCTTTGCTTGATCTGCGTTATCGTTTCCGACTCGCAAGCGCCGCTGGGCTATGAGCGCTTCGTTGTTCACATTCACTGCATAATGAGAAAACATTTTAATATTTTCTTTCAATACTATATTGAACCTGCTCATAAATTTTCACGTGAATCGGTTGAGGAATGCGACCTGTTAAGGAGAACAGCCGGACATCTGGAAATCCGGACATACGAAATAATTTTGGCCGAAGCTGAAACGGAGGACTATAAGTACATTCGCTTCGCTGGCCCGTTCAATAACCTAATACCGAATAGCTGGCGACTTTCTCGCGCAACGCATCAGCATTACAATTCAGCGAGGAAATGGTACAATGCCTCGAGGGCCTTTTTTATTTAGATTTAACTTAGTTTTAATATAATTTAATTAATGTTAGTTCTTCATCATCTTGTATATACTTTGGAAAATAAATAGTCTTTCATACGAAAGTAACAACACAATTTCTCCGTGTAAGGTAATTAAGCGGTGAGCGAGGTTAAAGATAAACTATGAAATTATGTAACTGCTTAATGGTGGATATCATAAACCCACTAGCAACGCAGCTTAATTTACTTATTTGGTGCGAAAGCACCCTCGTCTCCAGAAACACTTAATTTATCATACGCCTTCAGAGCTACGTTTATAGTGAGTTCTTCTTTTCCTAAAGTATCAGATGCAATGTATCCTCAGTTGTTACGTTTGTAAACACCACGCGTCCGTCAATAGAATCTGACCCACTTACGAACCACTTCCATTGCCAAGCTAACCTTGCCGACTGCGAACAATCTCGGCAACAGTAGTAGACCTTATGTCCCAGGCATAGTTACCGGTTTGTAATTACTACGTGTTTACCACCCGTAAATGCGGCAAGGTGTGACAGTTGAAGTTATTATCACGCAGTTTGTGTAAATTGATAGTTTCTGAACTCAAGTCGTGCAAGGGTTCAGTGTCGTCCTGTCTTTATTTAATGAGGTCATTAGGTATTGTGGCAAACAAGCTGACGGCCCGCCTGAAGGTAAGCGCTCACCGTGGCCTATGGACGCTTGGAACTTCAGGGATGTCACATGCGCGTTGCAGACCCTTTAAGAATTTACACACTCCTTTCTTGAAGAACCCCATACTGTTTTAGATTTGCATTTGAATACCACCTAATCTCCTTCGTGAAGGTGTCGTTAGTCTTTCCGACATCCTGTCCGGCTTTGTGGATTTTCTCATGGCACATTACAATTTCTCATACAAAAAATACTGTAATGGCGAAGAAAAGTATGATTTACATAACAATATTCGACTATAAAGAATGCGCCCGCGCCTCAAATACCAAACAAATTGCCGCCATTGCATTGTACCAGTGTCCTATTCTTAAACCGTACAACGATGTCGCACGATAAGATAGTTCACACGATCCTAGAGATAATTTACAAGATCATTGACATTCAAAGCAAGGTATGGAGAGGTCAGCGGTGAATGTGCTGAATTATGTTTAAACATCGAATGTCGTGAGGCGAAGCAGATTTGATCGCAGGAAAGCTATTTTTGCTCGTTACTCCGTAGGTGGGCGAATATTCAGCGTTTTTAAGGCGTTTTTTTCGTCATAATCGGAGACAGCAAATACTATTAAAAGGGACGAGTATCAGAGTCTACTTTTGATGAAGATGTTAGCCAATACCAGTACTGAATCTTTTTTGACTAAAAGTTCTGCGGTACGTTTTACCTCTGATGAAATAATCTTGAGACGACAATGACGTTAAAACCGAGCGGTTCAAACGCTCGGAGAATCGCCCAGGTATACCTAAATAGCTAAAAACGCGTTGTGAAAAAATGAGAATGCTTGACGTTATAGTAGGTATTTATAATGTCGGCTAAAATTTGAATATACACGTTCCTAAATGTCATTTTTGTTCTTTTATTATAACTCATATACTTACACTCAAATTCGAACGGACATTAACTTACTTCTACTTTCTTATACTCGTATACACTAATAATGCAAGTTACTTCTGAAAAAGGTAAAAATATACGTTACTTTGAGCAAGTAACTTTGCAATAGAAACAGAAAACAATTTGCAACAGAAAAAGGCATGAAAATGGCTTCCGACTGGTTTCGTGCTAACCTTTTGACCCTTAATAATAATAAAACTAAATTTCTTTGCTTTCACAAAACTGCCTCATCGAAACCATCCCTCAACCCCGTTATCAAAATTCATTCGTGTAAAGACTTCCCTGCTATCTCATGTAACTGCAATTCCATCCAGCGCACTGAGGTTATTAAGTACCTGGGTCTATTTGTCGACGAACAACTAAATTTCAAGCACCACATAAACAGACTCTCCGCAAGAATAAGAAAAGCTATTTTTATTTTCAAAAAGCTTCGACAGTCTGCTGATAACTCTTTGTTATTATTAGTCTACACTGCGCTGTGTCAGTCAGTGATCAGTTATTGCATCACAGCGTGGGGCAGCGCAGCCAAGACCATCATACTGGAAATCGAAAGAGCGCAACGTTCGGTGCTGAAAGTCATGTTAAAGAGGCCTTTTCGATACCCAACTGCGACCTTGTATGCCGAATCACATGTTTTAACAGTACGTCAAATATATATCCTTAAAATTTCCTTACTTACACATAAAACCTCTAAATCTCTGACTTGCTATGACACACTACTTAAAAAACGCGCCTTTAGGTTACCGGTTCCTAGAGTTCTTTCCAGCTTTGGTAAACGTTTTGGTGATTACATTAGGGTAGCAATCTATAACACCTTACTGAAACATTGTGACATAACGAGCTGCACTATAAATGAAGCTAAAACCCTTATTTTTAAATTTCTTCATTCATTAAACTATGCTGAGACTGAAGCTACCTTTGATATATAAGTTAGTTTTTGAGTATAAACTTTTCAACTTGTAAGTAATAGTTTTTCTTACTCCACCGAATGTAATAAATATTTAAGGTAACTAATTCTGATGTTTAAAAATTAACTGGTTCTCCACGATACAGGCGTAGCCTAGTGTGGGGACCCCTGGTAACTATGTAACAGAATGTGTTTAAATAAATGACTTTGTACTTTTACTTTTTTTTTTACTTTTAATAGAACGCATAGTTTCCACAGTAACTTGAATGTTTCGTCGGGTCCATTTATAAATAAAAGACAGCCTCGGTCTATGGAATGTTATTCATACCTACGTGTGTCTATTGATTTAGAATCGCCCCCAGAGCCGAAGGGGGCAATTAAGCGCGACGTGACTTGACTTACGCGTGTCGTAATTGTGGAATGTATTGATGAATTTCAGGGATGAATAATTCATTCATTATAGCTATGTTTTGATACGAGTTTGATCGTTATTTTTAATAGAACAAGAGTTTGGAAGAAAGACTATTCTCTCAGTTTCTTCATTTTTTATGAAAATACTACAGAAATAAAAGAAATCTATTGTCTAAAGCTATTTACATATTTCAATAAGACATAATGTAACCACGAAACAAAACAAATAGGAGAATGTCTAGTTAATTAGACTGTATCTAAAAAAACATACGGCAAACTTATGAAAACATCTGACAAAAGGCAATTAATTTATTTATCGTGACTTGAACGGCAAAACTTTAGTGTAAAAGCGTCTCTTAACCCCACAATCGAGGAAGAACAAGCAGATACAAGCAGCGAGGCACGCTAACAAAAACTTCGTAAATTTAATGAAGATATACGAGTATATGTCGTTCGCGTGATCTGGTCGCTATTAACTAAATTAGCCGTTTATTTTTTTAACGGTAGCCTACGGTAGCCTAGCGGTTCAGACATGCGGCTGTCAAGCGGCGGTCGAGGGTTCGAATCCCGGCTCGTACCAATGAGTTTTTCTAAACTTGTGTACGGAATATCATTTGATATACCGTTAGCTTTTCGAACCTGTAAAACCTGCAATTCAAAGGTGTATGTGAAGTCCCCAACCCGCACCGGGCAAGCGTGGGGACGACTGCCCGTTCCCTCTCATCCATGAGAGGAGGCCTGTGCCCAGCAGTGGGACGTATATAGGCTGATTTATTATTTTTTTATTATAGAAAACATATACTTAGATCATTTAGAATGTAGTATAAATGCATGACTATTTGAAACTACGTAGATTTAATGTACTTAAGATTATATTCATTGCCACAGGTCATCCACACATAAAAACAACCATTTGGGAATGAAAGCTGTTTATCAAAGTAGCCCCTTGAATCAAATTACCCCAGATGATCTATTTGGTTTTCGTGAATGCTGCAGTTGTCAGTAAATATGATTATTGCCTCAATGTTGACCATTGATAAACAAATGCAATTGAAGAAACTGGCACACATGGTCCGGTTAAACAAACTTTCGGTGACATTGCAGTCCTCTCTGATGAAAGAGATGAAAAATAAATGTTGTTACGACACTGCTTCTACCGTATTTGTGCTATGTGTCTCCTTAAAAAAGTGACTCTTATCGGTTTATAGATCGTTCACCTTTTGATCCGAAGTAGTTAAAAACAAAGCTTTCAAAAACACAGCGTTTAACACATCAACATGTATCATTAACATTTAGAGTGCACACCTAACACAGCATAGCAATTAGCAGAAGACCAGTGTTTAGTAGTTTAGTGAAGGCAAGTCGCTGACTCGGCCTTGCGGCTGTATTTCTTATTACACGTAATACGTCCCGTGAGTTCAGATTACGGCATCTACTAAGAATATTGATGAACTGGTGTTATTCTCATCGGGGCTATATGAAGCTGTGACAGGTTTAGAGCGTCATGCCGGTCTGTTAAGCAAGTGTGAAACATTAAAAACATTTAAAAGTATAACTAGTAAAGTAGTAAATGAGGTAGGGTTTTCTGCCCTGACTTTTTTGGTCCTGAACTCCTGATAATGTACAATATGTTGTAGTGCGGATTCCTTTTCTAGATCGGATTTTATCTTAAGACCCATCGGTCCAACAAAGCAATTGTTGGACCACAGTAGCCACGTGCCACAAACGCTGAAATTGAAAAGGTCACGTTTAAAATAATACTCTACTCAAATAGCGACTCTATTGTTAAAGTAGTAGAGAGAAGTAGTAAAGCAAAATTATAAGTGTTGATGTTTACTACAGTTACACATAACTATAACAGACAATAGCTTTGTTTACCAATTAACAAAGAAAGACAATCGCTTTGTTTACTAGGCACAAAAAGTGTGTCCACACAAAGTGAAACCGGTCTAGAAAAAAAATCTGCACTATGCCTAAATCACGGTGTTTTTATTATGTCACACCACGCCAAAGCAGCAGGTACTTGTAATTATTTTTGCCATAAAACTAGTTGCAAATCCAAGGATAGTTCATAAAAGTCTACAGAATGGACTTACTTAGGACTCTGATCATAAATGTCGTCCCCCGTTCCATAAACATGTTCACCCGCACCGCACCCCATCCTAATAAGGTACGCCATCCACAAGAGTCGAAGCAAAGAGATTCGATCGACGTCTCTGGAATGTCCGCTCACAGAGGCCCCAGCTCCACGGCAACCTCCGCCTTGTGGATCGAAAACATCGCATATAAATGAAGCTGTGATGGGACTGGCTTGTCAAGTGGCATTTGATATCAGAGCCGCCAATGCTATTCAGCATTGACAACCTATATTCGACGAGGTAAATGCGTGATGGTTAAATTTGTTTAAATTATCAGCTGAGTGCCAACTTATTTGTAAAGTACCTACCTATATAGACTCGAGGGATAGTCCTTGTTACATTTTATTTATTCTCAAAGTGTTGGATAAATTTAAAAAAATGTATTATTTTGTTCTGACTATTGTATGTCTTTGGTACCATTGTTGGCACAATGCCTATCGCATCGCACCTGTGTGGTCAGTATGCCAAAGCCAACCACTAAGTACTAACTTTTAACATTTCGACATCTCACAAAACTTACTCAAGTTTCTTTAGAGGTGTGGTTAATTTTATTTACTTACTGCCTTACTGCTCGCCGCTATATTATAATCTATCAACTAATTGTTACTACAGCACGGCTATCACGCGACGGCTGCGACATACTTTCGATTTTTCTCGCACTATACCTCTTGTTCTAAGTGTTCTAATAAGAGAGAGACGGATAGTGCGAGAAAAATCGAGAGAGCTCGTGAGCCGTCGCGTGATAGCCGTGCAGGTCCTATTAATTTCCAATTGCTTAGGTATTCCTTCATGCTTTTTTTGCACAAGAAATATTCCTATTCACATAAGAACGTCTTGAGACGTCCATTCAATACAACACAAAATTAATAGGTATAAACAATTCCTTCTTCATTTAGAACAAGATAGGGTAAAAACGAACGTAAAAAACCTGCCCTTTTCAATACTTGTCTGTTCGAAGTTAAACATGTGAAAACTGTTTTTCTGCGTAAACCATCACCCGAACAAGTACTCCCATGTTTCCGTAAAATAAGTTTATTCCTCCTTTATTTTCCTTGCTGCTGATTAAGCCAGATTAATTATCTTAACTGGCCGTTCTCACGCAGAATACCAAGTAAGTACTTAATTACTTTCCAGTCGAGTATGCAAGCAAGTGGGCAGGCGAGTCGCTAGGGACATCGTTATGTGGAAACTGGAGGTTAGTGATTACACGCTTTCCGGGAATCATAGGCATGTAATCAGTGGTGATAGCCTGATAGGTATGGCACGATCGACTGCGCATCGGTACCTGAATTAAGTACAGTTGTTTGAGGTCGTGTGGAACCTGCTGAATCTTGAATTAGACTTAATGGTGTCAGCTAAAAGCTAATAATGCAACTGCTTTCGACAACGCACCTACACAGACACATGAAAAATATCCCCAATACGAGAAGGCGAAGGAAATGTTGGTCTGTTATACGCGAACCTATGTAACTAAGTATTGCCTCGGCTTCAATTTAGTCCTTTATGATATTTAACCAGGTGTGAAAGTACTTCCAACTTGAAACTGACTCACATATCCAAACTTAGAACTAAACCTAACGCTGACGTACCCACGTTCGGCTGACAGTGACTATTCAGCGCGGTCGTGCGTTGAACGGGTTCTGGCTTCGATAACTTTGGGTCCGCCACCACGCGGCATAGACGACCCAAACCACAGGCACGGCGACACGCCTTTGCTAGCCACGGCGTACCGAGGCAGTTGGAGAGTGAGGGAGAAAGTGAGACCTCTTCTATTCGGTCGCACTTTCTCTAGGAGTGGAATCCGCAGGACGGAAAGAGAAAACAATAATCTCTGGTTCTCAGGGCTTGATGGTGAGGGAGATGGCTAGATGTTTTCGGCTCGAGTTGCAGGTGATGAATGGAATTAATATCGGGAGCCATTTTTTATATATATAGCCAATTCGCTTACCATGAAGTGATCAACTTTTATTTTCCAAAATAGGTAATGCATTACATCATTTTCATTATCGATTTAGTGCTTACGTCTTAACACTAATTATATCTAATTATCTCAAAATGCTGTGTTGCATTTTTATAATACAGAATTACGTGAGGAATGACAAGATATAAGTTATATGTATATAATTCAATTCTATTTCGAGAAATTACCATGTGAATGTCCAATTTAGGAGAAAGTATGAACAATTAAGATTTTAATATTGATACTGAGACTAACAGCGGGCTTACAGACTAGGTTTTACTATGTTAATAGTTATGTATAGTGATGCAGAATTACAATTTAATAAAATCTTTTAGCTACAGTTAATTGTTAGTTATTTATTTACGTGTGAACCTGATTACATAAGTAAGTTTTACGAATACTAGTACAAATATGAGTATGAACGAACGGTTTTCGATATGACGAAATGTCTTTCAGACATGTCAACTTAACTAGGGGTAGGCGCAGTGCCTTTGAAACAGAATTACTAAAGAGATTGACGTGAAGCTACTACAAAAACAAGGTTAAATAAATCTACGTTAAAAACAATGTGGGTCAATCTGTGTGAAAACTAAATTGCGGTCTGGTTAGGTTTGTGCCGACTTACACAGCAGGCTATGCAAGCCTAAGCACGACCTGATAAGGGTGGTCAACCCAGAGTCACTATTCAGGTATTATCTTTAGGTAGGCTATTCAAATGTGCGTTCCTCGGGAACGCACATGACCTAAGGCGTGCAATGTTACATTTTATTTGGATACAGGGTATCTTGTTTGCAGCCTGATAACGTGTTAACGTTATGATGTCAAATCCGGTGTTATGAATGGCTAGTAAACTATACCTATTCGTTATCTAAAGATGTTGTTATCGGATAGACGATTCGTATGACATAAGTAGACATACGTAGCAGAGAGAGCTATTTCCAGGTGGTAACTAAGTATGGGAAAGAAATAGTCAGGATTGACGGGTGTTCCAAACAGTCCCCCCCACGTACGCAAGTACTAACATATGCTAACCAAACTAGTCAATCTATCGAGATAAGTCTAATCAGTCTATCAAGATGAGTCTAGAGGTCGGGCGACGTATGAGTCCAGCAATTGTTCTCACTTCTGTGACGCGTACCTTGCCGTCGGGTCCGGGATAAACTTTCTCTATGAGCCCGCGGGGCCAGGTTCCTCTCGGCAGGGTACTGTCTACTATTAAGACGACGTCGCCGGGCTTCAAATTCGGTCGATCTGCGGTCCGTTTGCGCGGTAGTAAAACGGGTTTATATTCTATTAGCCATTTTCTCCAAAATCTTTCGACGAGCTGCTGCACTTCCTGCCAGGTGTTTTTTAACGTTTTATTGTCGCTGAAGGACCCGAAAGGTATCATTCCGTTAGATCGTTGAATAAGGAAGTGATTAGGCGTAAGTTGTTCTTCCGTTAGGTTAGCGTTAATAGGTGTCAACGGTCGCGAGTTTACTATATGTTCGGCTTCCAATAAGAGTGTGTGGAGCGTGTCTTCAGATGGTATTTTATCTTTCAAGGTGGAGTATAGAGCGTTCTTGATACATTTCACCATGACTTCCCACGCGCCTCCCATGGACGGTGCCCCTGGGGGAATCTTTTTCCAAATTATACGTTTGTTCGTGAGAAAATTGCTTAATTCAGCGCTGTCTAGAGCTTCCTTTATCTCACGTTCGGCCCCGATATAATTGGTACCGTTGTCGCTGAAAAGGATGGTAGGGGTACCTCTCCTTGCCATCATGCGTCGGAGGGTTTGTATCATGGAGCTGGCCGAGAGCGAGTTAGCTATTTCTATGTGTACTGCTCGGGTAGTTAGACAGGTGTACAAAGCTCCCCATCGTTTCTCGACGCGGCGTCCAATGGTAACCTTTATAGGTCCGAAAAAATCCGCAGCTGTGGCTGTAAATGCGGGTTGATGGTGCATAAGACGTTCTGGTGGTAAGTCGCCTTGTTGATGTTTTACCGGCTTTGTTTTCTTCACTTTGCACCATTGACATCGCGCGTGGACGTTGCGTAGATGGCTTCTCAGACCGATAATATGATATTTTTGTTGTAACTCGTTAATCACGGTGTGGTGGTTGCCGTGATTAAATTGTTCGTGATAGTGATGTACGATCAATTGTGTTATATGGTTTTTTATGTCTAATATTATCGGTTGTCTCTGGTTGGTAGCATTGTTGATCTTGTACCTTCCGTCGAGTGTGAGTAATCCGTCTGTGGTTATCTTTACTGCTAGTCGGTGTAGCTTAGATGATTTCGAGACATTGTCGTTGTTACGTAGTCGGGTAAATTCTTCGGCGAAGCTTTCCTCTTGACATCGTCGCAATAGCAGGTGTTCGGCTATAAGTAGATGTCGTGATTTTAAATCTTTATTTGCCGTGTTCTCTGTTCGTTTCCGCGTAAATAATTCGACGGCTAACAGTATACGACCTAAACTACGTTGAAGTCGGATGTATCTAGAAAAACGCTTCGGATCGGGTAGGTGTGAGTATGTCTCCTTTGTGCATTCGCTAGCGGTAACCGTGTTAACCAGATTTCGTTCTTCGCCTGTGTTGATTATGGGCTGTATAGTCTCTTTCGGCTTGGGCCATTTGTCTGGGGTCTCCAAGATAAACTGGGGTCCCGAAAACCATCGATGGTTTATGTCGAAATCGGTTTTTATTCCGCGCGTCGCGAGATCAGCTACGTTATCGCTCGTAGGTACCCAATGCCAGTCTGACGGTCTAGTGTAGGTCTCTAGTTCGGCTAACCTATGAGCTACGAATGGTTTAAACGTTCTAGGGTCCGCGTGAATCCAGGCGAGCACTGTTCGAGAGTCGGTCCAGTAGTGAGTTTGACTGATCTTATAGTCGGTTTCGCGTTTTACCGAGTCTGCTAATCTACAACCGAGTATCGTGGCTTGAAGTTCTAGGCGGGGAATAGAGATACACTTTAGAGGTGTTACTCTAGCTTTGCTGCTGACTAAATGTGATGATCTATTGCCCTTGGAATCGATCGTTACTAAATACACGGCCGCGGCATACGCCTTCTCGCTTGCGTCGGTAAATACATGTAACTGCATCGGTCCCTCGGATCTAGGTATGTATCTAGGTACGGCTAGGTTTTGTAACAAGTCTAAACTGTCTATCCACTCGCGCCATGCCTTGTTCAGGTTGTCGGGTATCGCCTCGTCCCAGTCGCAGGATGCCCTCCATAAGTCCTGTATGAGCATTTTACCTAGGATTGTTACGGGCGTGGCTAGACCGGTTGGATCGAAAACACTAAATACAGCGCTGGTGACCTGTCGTTTGGTTGGTATCTTTAACCCTTTTACTACGTCTGAGGGTGTGTTTTGCAGGTTCAGGTTAAAACCTAAGTTGTCCGTGCGATGATTCCATAAGAGTCCTAGAGTTCGTTCTTGGTCCGATTTACCTAAGGTAGTAGTAAGTTCCGTGGATACGTCTTTTAAGTTATTCAAAGCTGTGGGTTCGTTGGACGCCCATCCGCATAGTATAAACGAAGCTTTTTTAAACACTTTGTCCATGTCGCTAATCGTTTTTTGTGCTTGCTCTATTGTGTTAAAAGCGCCCAAAAAGTCGTCTACGTAGAAGTTCCTTTCCGCGAGTTTAGCTATTTCGGGGTAAGTATCGCGATAATCGTTTGCGTTTTTATTCTTAACATATATGGCTGTTGCCGGACTTGCTGCACTACCGAATATCAACGAAGTCATTCTGTACGTTTGGGGAGGTGAGTCTCTACTATCCCCGCGCCATAAAAATCGTAGACTATCGCGGTCCTTCTCAATCATTTTTATTTGTAGGAACATTTGTTTGATGTCTGATATTACTCCTATTTTGCCCTCGCGGAACCTTATAAGAACTCCGAACAACGATTGGATCAGGTCGGGGCCCGACAGAATAGCGTCGTTTAACGCTTTGCCGCTCGTACGACACGCCGCATCGTGAACTAGTCTCATTTTACCCTTTTTTTTGTGGAATACCGGAAAGTGCGGTAAGTAAAATACTCGCGACGAGTCGGGGTTCGTTTCTACCTTTTCTGCGAAGCCCTGGTCCAAGAAGTCGTTCATTTGTCTATTGTATTCGCTCTTAAGTGCAGAATCGCTATCTAATCTTTTTTCCAACGAGTATAGCCGTTTTAACGCGTGATTTCTATTTTCAGGTAACGTCTCGCCGTCAGTTTTCCATAACAATCCTGCCTCAAATCTGTTTTGTCCGGGTAATCGTTTGCACGTCTTTTCTAGTATCTGCATAGCTCTGTCCTCGGGGTCATTCGCTCGTTTACGCGGTTCGATGCCTAATGATTCTATACTGAAATGTTCGCGTATCAAAGCTAGAGCTGGGTCTTGACTGTCGTATATAGGTTTAATGTGGTTAATCTGCGAGGTCTTTCGTTTATACCGTGTAAAACCCATCCTAATTGAGTCAGAGACGCGCAGGGTTGTTGCTTACCGCCCTCGCATACTTGCCTGGATACTATTAGATGCCACGAGTCCTGTCCTATTAGTACGGTGGGTTGCGCTGATTCGTAGCACAATTCGTCTTGTAAGTGTCTTAAGTGATCGCACTTGCTCACGACGGTCCTTTCTACGCTTTGTGATGCTAAATTTAATCTATCGACCGTGTGTGCCGTGAGATCGTGAAATTCACTGCTGGACGTACCGCGAATGCTAAGTTTGACACGAGAGGAGTCGTGGTCGACGACCTCGTGCCCTCCTACTCCTTCGAAAGAGAGGGTTTCTCGCTTACCGGGGTTTGTTACTTCGTTAGCCACGTCTTTTTGAATCAATGAAAGCGTCGCGCCTTCGTCCATCAATGCGTACGTAGATACCGAACCTTTAGGACCGCTTAATTCTACCGGAATTATCTTTAAATACGCTTGTGATTGGTTGGTGTAATTTACTGAGCTAACGTGTTCCCTAACCGCGATAGTGTTCTCTTTCGGATTTAAGTTACTTCTGCCGTGTAGTGCGTTGTGGTGAGCTGCTTCACAGCCACCCTTGCCGCAGGCTTTGTAGCGACACCTACTCGAATTAGATCGATGCGTATCGCCTAGACATTTGAAACATAACTTAAATCGTTTCACCGTTTCCCATCGGTCGGTGATGTTTTGTTTAAGAAAATCGGCGCAATTAACTATCGAATGACTGTCGGAGCATATTATGCATTTATTTTGCCGATTGTCATCGTTTTTTCTAACGAAATTACTACTCTTTTCCGGTTGTGGTTTAGGTTTCCTATCACTACCGCCCTTGGTGCGCTTATCGCGAGTCGCGCGCCTATTCGCTGTCGCGATGTAGTGTCGTTCCGATTCAGACTCGCTTTCGGTTTCGTAACTTACGTTCCTATGTCTACGTGACTCGGATGCGCGGAGGTCGCGGCTTGATACGGAGTTATCGTCGTAGAAGTCGCTTTGATCCCCTGCGTCCCGGGACGACGTAGAGCTTTCTCTTGTCCTAAAATTGCGTTTAGTGTTAATATTATTAACCTGGCGAGATCGCCCGTGCGATTTCTGTTTTGCCTGCTCGTACGCGAACATAGAGTTGAAATTAACACTTAATTCTTTTAAAAACCGGGACAGAGCGAGTAGTTCTGGTACGTTTTCGTGACCAGATTTATACCTATACCATTCGAATTTGACGATGTTATTTAATTTTTCTACTATACGACTGACCAATTCGGGTGCGTATAAGTACTGCGGTTTGTTCAGCGCAGTTATGGACGAGACTACGTTACACACGCGGTTGCTAAATTCCGTAATATTGCGGCCGTCTTCGCTCATACGCGGCATTTTTTTTACGTTTTGAATTTCCGCTAATATTATTACGTCTGGCTTCCCGTAGGATCTATCTAACGCATCTATTACTTCGTACGGGTTGCTACACGTGTGTAAGATAGCTCTTATCGAGTCGCGTGCTTGGCCCTTCACGGCCTTACGAAGGCGACCCATATTTGCTATGTCCGAGAAAGCGTTCTCGGTGTCTAAGTATACTTTTTTAAAAGATATCCAATCCGAGGGATTGCCGTCAAAGAAAGGTAAGTCTCCTATGTACTTATTTGACGTTTGCGTCGGTTGGGGCGAAGAGTGACTGTCAGTCCTATTCATACTGATAGCTTGCACTATAGCGTCGCGCAGAGCGCTTATTTCGCTCGTCGAAGTGTTCGATTCGCGATTCCTATCGGTCGTATGGGGCTCTCTCCGCGGTGAGATATTACGAGCGGGCTTTTCCCTTTCGGGTAAGGCGTTAGGCGCATTGGGTTGACTATTAAAAGTGGGTGACGGCGTATGCCTAGCCGAACGATGGCTCTCCGCTAGCACTAACTCGTACCTAGCGGCGGCGTACGACGCTGCGGCCCTAGCCTGATCCAACTGTGACGCACGGAAATCTGCCTCCGCGCGCAACCTAACTAACCTCTCATCTTCGGCCCTAGAGTGCTCCTCCATATTAATACCTAACCCGGATGAAATTCGATCGTGCCCTTCCTCAACTGGACCGACTCTGGAAACACTACGCGGAAAAAATTCCTCAAATGCGGCGCCCGCGTTGTTTGCGCCTACGGCTTTGTCGCGTGAGGTGCTCGTACCTCCTAAATTCGCGTCGGCGGCTTGGCTGCGTGGGGCGGCCGGGCCCCCTAAATTCGCATCGGTATCTTTGTCGCGTGAGGCGTCCGAACCTCCTAAATTCGCGTCGGCGGCTTGGCTGCGTGGGGCGGCCGGACCCCCTAAATTCGCATCTACTTGTTCGGCCGCGAACGTATTATGCCTAGGAACGCCTACTGGATACGCACCTAATCCGTTCGCGCCTACGGCTTGCACGCGTGAGGGCGCCGTGCCTCCTAAACTCGCGTTAACTGCTTCGATCGCGCCTATCTTTTGACCGTTGACTAATGAAACGGGAATCCCGCGCGCGTCTGCACCCGTGTTGCCTAACTCGTTATCTAACGGAAAACTATGGTCCGTATCGCTTGAACACGCCGGTGTGTTCAACGATGCCGTGTTGGTCGTCTGCTCCGCGGTGTTGGTTCCATGGCTCCAGGTATTCGTTTCTTGCGATGTAGTGGTGCCGTACGACGACGTGTCGCCGGTACCTCCGGATCCTTCGCCGCTGGTGCTCTGCTCCTCTTCTGAGTCCATCTTCTTTTGCTTGCCCGACCTCGTGACTGGCCCTACCCCCTTTCCTGACATCCTACCTACCTAACACTAACGGCCCTAGCTGCTCGCTCGGCGTACTACCGTAGTGATGCCGATTGAGAATAGGAATGTAGGGAAATTGGATGGGTAAAGGTACCGTCTGGCAGAGGAATACTATGCGCTGTTAATGCTCTATGACGTGGGGGATAGTCACGCCCTTCAGCTTGCCAACCTGTGGCTTAACAACACATAGCAACATACCAGCCACGGCCGAGTACTTATAAACGCTCTGAAAAGTGCGCTGCGATACCGACTCGATATACCGCACTAAGACGTGTTTACGCTCTGGTTGACACCGTTAGGCCAGAGCCACGCCACCTGCCAGTATGCATCGAAGATCGACAAAATTCGGCACTTAACAGGATTTAAAATTACTCACACGACGGCTTGTTTCTTCGACTTCGAAGTTTTCGCAGCACTAAGTCCCGTTCGGGATTTTTCTTTCTTGAGGTTTCTTTGGCCTTTGGAAGGCTTTTCTTTTTTGAGAATTCTTGCTTCCTTATCCCTGTTGAGGGCTCTTCTTTCTTGAGGCTTCTTTGGCCTTTGGAAGGCTTTTCTTTTTTGAGAATTCTTGCTTCCTTATCCCTGTTGAGGGCTCTTCTTACTTGAGGCTTGAATTTTCTTATCGCTGGAAACTTCGATGACGGTGACAGTGATTTATTGTGATAGGCACTGTTTTTTCTTTATTCTTTTTTCTTGTTTCGTGTGAGGTTATAACGAGGATTTTCTTTTTCGAGCTTGGACTTGCTTGAGGATATAGTTTGACGACACTGTTTTCTTTCTTGAATTTTTCTTAATTTTTTCAGCCTTGATATTGTTGTTTCTTCCCTAACAGCTTCATAAAAGGACGCACTACGTATGAACACTCGTTGCGGCTGCTTCACGACGTTTCCGGAAAGTCAATCTTGCTGCGGTGCCCGTGGATTGAAGAAGCACGACGACAATCGGATTACGATACTTCTTAAAAAGTCAATCTTCTCAGTACGGTGCACGGCGATTGAGAAACTCGATGAATTCGCACGAAATATTCTTGCTTGAGCTGCTTTCTGCTTCAGTGATCCGGTTCGAAGGACCATTATTCAGCGCGGTCGTGCGTTGAACGGGTTCTGGCTTCGATAACTTTGGGTCCGCCACCACGCGGCATAGACGACCCAAACCACAGGCACGGCGACACGCCTTTGCTAGCCACGGCGTACCGAGGCAGTTGGAGAGTGAGGGAGAAAGTGAGACCTCTTCTATTCGGTCGCACTTTCTCTAGGAGTGGAATCCGCAGGACGGAAAGAGAAAACAATAATCTCTGGTTCTCAGGGCTTGATGGTGAGGGAGATGGCTAGATGTTTTCGGCTCGAGTTGCAGGTGATGAATGGAATTAATATCGGGAGCCATTTTTTATATATATAGCCAATTCGCTTACCATGAAGTGATCAACTTTTATTTTCCAAAATAGGTAATGCATTACATCATTTTCATTATCGATTTAGTGCTTACGTCTTAACACTAATTATATCTAATTATCTCAAAATGCTGTGTTGCATTTTTATAATACAGAATTACGTGAGGAATGACAAGATATAAGTTATATGTATATAATTCAATTCTATTTCGAGAAATTACCATGTGAATGTCCAATTTAGGAGAAAGTATGAACAATTAAGATTTTAATATTGATACTGAGACTAACAGCGGGCTTACAGACTAGGTTTTACTATGTTAATAGTTATGTATAGTGATGCAGAATTACAATTTAATAAAATCTTTTAGCTACAGTTAATTGTTAGTTATTTATTTACGTGTGAACCTGATTACATAAGTAAGTTTTACGAATACTAGTACAAATATGAGTATGAACGAACGGTTTTCGATATGACGAAATGTCTTTCAGACATGTCAACTTAACTAGGGGTAGGCGCAGTGCCTTTGAAACAGAATTACTAAAGAGATTGACGTGAAGCTACTACAAAAACAAGGTTAAATAAATCTACGTTAAAAACAATGTGGGTCAATCTGTGTGAAAACTAAATTGCGGTCTGGTTAGGTTTGTGCCGACTTACACAGCAGGCTATGCAAGCCTAAGCACGACCTGATAAGGGTGGTCAACCCAGAGTCACTATTCAGGTATTATCTTTAGGTAGGCTATTCAAATGTGCGTTCCTCGGGAACGCACATGACCTAAGGCGTGCAATGTTACATTTTATTTGGATACAGGGTATCTTGTTTGCAGCCTGATAACGTGTTAACGTTATGATGTCAAATCCGGTGTTATGAATGGCTAGTAAACTATACCTATTCGTTATCTAAAGATGTTGTTATCGGATAGACGATTCGTATGACATAAGTAGACATACGTAGCAGAGAGAGCTATTTCCAGGTGGTAACTAAGTATGGGAAAGAAATAGTCAGGATTGACGGGTGTTCCAAACAGTGACCGATACGTTTACGGTTGTTGCCGTCTCATTATTTCCAGCAAATCCAACTATCGCAGATCATTGCATCTAAAAATACGATGCTATAAATAAAAAATGTAGTGCATGCCAATTTAAACCCTGTTCCCGAGCAGTATTGTCTAAAATATTGTGATAACGACGTTTTATTTTTAAATTGCATGTTATGGTTTAATTGCTAACGCTTGTTTAGCTCCGTTCGTATGTATCGTGGTGTAAACAATTAGTATCATAATTAGGTTAGACAATTGCCTTTGATTAGGTTTGCTGGTGTCAAGTTATCGAAGTCAGTTATTTCGATGCCGGTTACTCTTTAATGAAAAAACTAAAAACTCCTAACGAATTTACTTGATATTTTCCAATGATATAGTTAGTACATAGGTAATGTCTACTCGTACAGTCGCGTGCAGAATCTAGTAAACTATAAATAAGAAATTCAATTCGCCTTCGCGTGGTTTTAGTTTAGCATAAGTGTGCCGTTTACAGAACCTTTTTTAAATGTGGTCTTCGATATTAAACACTAAAGGTAAGATGTTCACGGTCTTAAGTCTTCTCCATGGCCGTATAACTTCAACGTTAAATACCGTCTTATTACTTACGTCTATTTTAATGGTACGTGTTAAATTAAATCTAGGTCGGTTCATTTTACATTTGAGTTAACATGGGCCAGGATTATGCAATAACTCAGCGGTTTACCGTATTACCTGCTGTTTCACGATGTTTAAATAAAAGAGTAGCCTAATGGTCTATAGTAAAATAAAAACTGCGGTTATTCTTACATTTATTACGAAGATACATGCAGTTCGTGAGCGGACACTTACACAAATCGAGACTTTGCTATCTTAACCATCATATTTGTTGAATCCTTTCAATTTGAAAACAATCTTACGTGTTTATAAATAAGGCACATATTTTAGGGTAAAGTCAACATAATATATGTTCTCGAGGACGTATAGTTTAAGTTGTTAACGGTTGCTCGCTCGCCGCTCCCACACATTCCGGCGCTTGACACACATATCTCATCGTATTTATGTGGCATTTCAAACTAATTGATATCACAATTGTTTTATTTAGACATACTTATTTTCATAAGTTCAAAATAAGAGTAGAGTTACATAAGTTTCATTCCGAACTTAGAACTTATATATAATCCTGACCTCCAATTTAACAAACTGTAACTAACCTAGTCAGTCGGATAAAGTTAGTTATTATAACGATTTTAATTACATGTTTGGGAAAAATGTGTTTATTTTTTGATTGTCTGTAAAAAATATGGGTTTTTTTTATAACTGTTATGACTTGGTCTATCACCCGTTTTCGGCTTGACGTTGACTTTTGAGACACGTTGTATAATAATAATAATATACGATAGAAGAATAAACGATACTTTTTACATATTTTTAGGTATATAAAAAATTCCGTTGTAATTTTTACTGTATCTCATACGGACTTCAAGTCACGGGCCGAAGCTAACTAGTAGGTACTAACTAAATAACCTCAAAACAGTTCATAACACTACGCTAACACGTATATAAATTAAAGCTTAAGTTTGACCTCCACTTAACACCCAGTGCAGTACATCGTCCTACATTATTCTCATTATTATATTGTTATGTAGGTATGTGTTCTCGCATACATCATCTCACACTCAGTGTAATTCTTTACAATGTCTCTAATAGGAGTCATAGACCAACAAACTAGACAGACAAGCTTTTTTGAGATTCAAATATTTTTATTAGGCAGAACCATATACATATGTATAGGTAGTCAGTCAAACATAAGCCAAGCTTCAAGAGGCTCTATCAAAAATAGTAATAAATAATAAATACGGTGTCCTTTGCAAAGCCTTTGCAAGTCGTAAAAGGCAGTTAAAGGGAGTCATTGAGGTGACAAGCATTCATAGGTCTGATTACTATCAGTCAGGTTTTGCCTTTTGCTAATATAAGCCTTTTATATGCCTTGTTTCTTGGGAATATTCCGGTGAGTAACATCCTGGGATTTGGCTCCGTTCCTGAAAAAACTCTCTGGAATGATTAAAATTGTGCAAATATATTCAAAATCTAAAAATCTTAATTTACTTTATTGCCAACATTGACAACTTTATGATTATTGTGTGCAACATGCCATAACTTAAAAATATATATTACTTAATATGCAATACAAGAAAAGTACGTATACTACGGGTTTTCTTAACTTATTGTATAAGGAATTAAAGTTAATATAAAGTTTTCCTTTGAGTCTCTTCGAATCCCTATTTTTAATTTAACAAGAACACACTGTTGAAATTGTTTCCTTCGTAAGTTTTATTAAAATATAGATATATACTGCAGATAGTTAATTTAATCATGTCTGAATAATTTCCACGCAGAGTCAGTATAAATTAGGTTTAATCTGCATATGTCCTCAAAAGATTATCATAAGGATTGTCTATCTAGGTCACATTACTCAACAAAAACTTATTACTTATTACTTACATAGTACACTCCATTCAATAGTAGATTGTATGACAAGGGTCTAAAGTAAGCCATATTACCACGAGATGGATATTTTCCCGAACGAAGTGAGGGGAAATAGTTCGAGGGGTAATATGGCTTTTAGACCAGAGTTATACACTCTACTTTTCACTTCGACTGCGAGAAAATAGTAAAAACAAAGATTATCCATCCACATTCAACAATTCTACCAAGGCGAAAAGATTGTTCAATTTGGCGCCATTCTTTTTAATAAACTGTTTTGACACAGATACAAAATATTCACAAGACGAATAAACGCCTCTGACCGTCTAATAGCGGCGTAGTCTATCCCGCTCAATCTTCATAGCTTATGTCATGTAATTACATCCACCAATCACAACTCTTTAACATAACATTAGTATTTGCTGTCTACTAACCAGAATACAGTTAGACATTAAAATCGACCAATCAGGAAACAGAATTCAATTCAAACATTAGGAGTTTTTCATTCCCTCTATTTAATTTACAATAATTACAAAAATAAACGCCTCTGACCGACTATAGCTCCATCCAAACGTTCAAGCGTGGTTAACTGCATACATGACTCATGTATGCAGTTAACCACGCTTGAAAAACACCCAATGTTTGAATTGAATTCTGTTTCCTGATTGGTCGATTTTAATGTCTAGCTGTATTCTGGTTCGTAGATAGCAAATACTAATGTATTTTTAAAGAGTTGTGATTGGTGGATGTAATATTGAACTGTTGTGAGTGGTCAAATTAAAATGTTTTATAAATCATAAATATGTATACATATTTTCCCTAGGGGCTAAATGTACTACTTTAGCCCCGCTTGCCAAGTCTAATATGATGCACTTTTTGAGCATGAGAAGTGAAAAGTGTGTTATTCTATGCATGTTCAATTCAACACAATTTTGTACCGGTGATAGTCCATAAGTCAGATGTCGTTGGATGCATCCGGCCAAACAATGCGCTCACGCCTACAGTGTCTCGAAGAATAGCCTCCTACATGCCTCAATAGCCCCTTCGGTATTTATCACCGAACCTCCATGAATAACTTTGTGTAATTGATATTCTAATTCAGCTTAAAAAAGTTTTGTTTAAGTGTGATGTTATTGTTAATGAAATGAGTCATCAATGCCATCATATTAAGTAGGTATATATCCATAGTCGCTTTGTATCATCACTTATTTATAGATACCAATTATAACAAAAATATTCAGCCGTCAAGTTACGTAATATCAATATCATCACTATTTTTTAGAAGTGCCTGGGAAACCGCTTGTAGGGTGAAAAAAAAACGGTTTCCCTGATATGAAACCTGGGTAGATCGACTTGTGGGCGAAAAATTACAAATTGCATCGCAATTGGTAAATCTATACATAATATAATAAATGCGAAAGTTTTGATGTTTGTTACTAAATCGAATAAAAACGGCCGAACAGATTAGGATGAACATTAGGATACGAATAGAGTATAGCCTGGATTAACATTTTTATCCCAATTAAAGTCCAACACATGGAAGTCAATTCTTGTATTTGAAAATTAAAAATAAACAAATAAACTGCGAAGAGTTAGCGTTTGGCTGTAAATTTTTAACTAAACATTTCTACTCATATCTAGTTAACGAAAGCGTGTAAAAATAAGTACATAAACTAAAACTAAGATTACATTTTCAGCAAACTAGATCAAGTTAAAACTTTGTCCATGATCATGTAAAACTATTTTGAACTTTCATTAAAAACAAGGCACGCGCCTTGAAAAGATTTTGAAGTTATGAACGGGTCTTTTCATAGTAGCACACTAGAGGCACTCGCCGGTGCTCTCATTTCCTTTCATTATCGCTACGCCCACCTCTTCGGCGGACGATCACCTTTGTCACCAAGGTCAATGCCCCTGCCTACATATTTGCTATTGTTATTATATACATATGTAGAGATAGAGATAGCATCTTCATGCTTGACAGGTCACTCAAGATTTCCAAGTATTATTAGAGTTACTGCATGCGTACCGCATCGATTCTGCGCGATATAACCTACCTATTGTGCAAATATAATACTGGCAGTATACCAACAAGTAACGAAATTAGAACGGCTACTACAAGACGGGCCGCGAGCTGTGTCGCGGCGACATAGACTATCCGTCTCTTTCTAAGTGTTCTAATTAGAAAGAGACGGATAGCTCTTGGTAATGTAACTGCAGTGTTAAATAGGTGCCGCGCAAAATAAGGAAGCATAATACTGTTATAAAACTAGTAAGTTTCTCCATAAATTAATTATTTTACAAGTTATTTCTAATTCAAATGGCTCACTGAGTTCATAAAGGTACATCATCCTGTATCCCAAGACTCATATGTTTTCCCTTTTATACCACTTTCTGTGCTTAACACAAGTCCACTAAAACTTGTCACTAACATAAAATTATGTTTATGATGCATACCTACATTTTGTAAAACTTTCTCGAATGCTCTCAGTTTGAGTTTAAAATGTCATGGAGGTTCTATTCGAAGTATAGTGAAAGCGTTACATTACATAAATAGAAGCAGATGATAATATTATTCTGAATTAAGTCGTTACTTGAATCATATTAGGAAGATGTTTACGGCCCACGCTTCGCCATTTTATCTCCATTCCAAAAATGGACATATGGGTGAAACTCCAAATAAACATTATATTTATTATATTAACCGTACTTTCCAATTTCATTTAATGCAACGCTTCAGGGGATCATAGGACTGGCGATTACCTCTTGCAACGTACCTACCTACACGCCGCCAGCGTTCCATGCCGCAGACGGAACTGCTGGGAGGAGCCTTCTTTCTAATTATGACTGGGTTAGTTTAGTTGGGTTAATTAATTTTGTAATTTTTATTTTGTCATTATTGGTTTCTTTGTTTATTTTATTAATTATTTTGTTATTAGTTTCTAAAATAAATTAACATCATTCGTTTGGATAAATAGGTTAATCTTAAAATTGTATGTTAATATTGAGAAGCTCGGCGGAAACATCGTGAGTAAACCGGCGAAATTCCAACAAAGAAAGGAGTGTATCTGTATGTACATTCTTAAAGTGTTACCAACGTCAATGTTATGTGACATCATCGGGCGGTCAGTACGCTCGTTTGCCAAGTTAACGTTACTTTCCAATCTAAGCGTAAAAAAATAACTTAACCCCTGTGTCATGTTACCTTATAAAGCTTAGTTATAAACTTTTTATAGAGGATCAGGAAATAAAGTACCTATTTGTTAACAAGTCAAGCGGGCATAGGAATTTCTAAGTCACACCCGTACTTATGAGAAGAAGTTAATTCTCTGTGTGGGACATGGAAATATAATTATATAGTTATTGACTTTGCCTCGAGTAGTAACGGAGACGACATAATAATAGTTTTCCATGCCGACGCGATTCTACTATAATCGCTTTGATACGTGGACGCTTCGTAAATTGGCTTACGAAGGTTTTTCGATTAAATTAATGCTACCTTCAAGAATAACTACTATTATTTGCAAACGATACATCACGACTCGATCATTTTATTAATTTCCTATTTTTTATATCAAAAGGCGAGTAGGTAAATATAGTTATAGTTTAATGTCTCCATAGTTTCGAGGAATAAAATCATCCCTATAAGGTACACTTACTAGTCCTCGACGATGCACTAGTGTATGACATGGGAGCAGTATCTAAAAAAATCGAACATAATCCATTTTCAATTTTCATATCGTCCTGAATAGGCGTTGTTTTGAACTGTACTTCCGATTTCCAAGAATATGAAATTGACAATACCTATCTCTATGCGGATGTACCTACATTATTCTATGTTTTACGATGTTTTGTATCACATCGTGTAAATATTCTGAGCGAGTGTAACAATACAGGGTGTCCAAAGGTTAAGCGACATGAATTGAAGCTACCTTAAATATTGTAGATGCAATAATTCTACAAAGTTTTTTTTTTCAAAATTAATCGGTTTTTTTACCTTTGATTTCAGCATTACATTACGTTTAACCTCCTGAGTCTCTGAGAATTTTTGTCGAATTTCAAAGAAGTCTTTCTCTCTCTCTCTTGATTAAGAGGGAAGAATACTACGTACTCGTCCATACGTAAAGAGAAAATGTTTTCCACTTCTATATATTTTCCAATCTTATTGCATCCAATAATTTTAAAAGCGATCGACGATTTTGTTTGTTTTTTGTTTGTGGGTTGTAGTGGTAACCGTCTTCTCCCGTAAGGGAAGTGTATGGAAAATAACTTAATTGTCAGTCGCGAGCTGCTATTCTGCAAAGCTATTCTTCCCTCTTAATTTTTTTTTTTTTAATTAAATTCTTTTGTAAGTATTTGTTTTACATGATGTCTCACGAGGATAAAAAATAAATAATACCTCCATAGAGCAAAATATCCTACATTTCCTTAATATCACGCAGGTGCGAAACACCTTGTATATAGCTGGTACAGGTGCTCACGTAAATATGAGAACCGTGTGAAGCATTGAACCCATGCCTGTTAGTGGGTGCCATCAATAGTCCGGCAGCCGCGGGTCCTTCACTTTCGCGACTTTCTCCGGCGCCCGCGCACCTAGCTATCCTTCTCTAACTAATAGAGTGTATACACCATCGTCTGCCTATCGACATATACCCTTTTGCTCTTTGGCTCTAGTATCGACAACATAATAGAAAATCTGTTACGACACACGCCTACTACGGTGATTGTTTGGGTTGCAATGATGCGCTGTAATAGCTTTCTTTACGAATCTGTAGACATTACTCATTAAAGTCATCATTTTGAAATATTACATAAAGATAATTCCACAACAAACCCACGGGCTTACTTTGTACCTTAATGGTTTCGTAGCTACCATTTGTACCTACCTACTTTGGCCATATTGCACGGAGAGGGTCCAACAATCTAGAATCATTGATAGTGACGGGAATGGTCGAGGGCAAAAGATCTAGAGGCTGAAACGCAAAGAGTCGGTCCGGGCTATTATTCGCTACGCGCTAATGCGGCTCACCCCGCCGATCACCCGTCACGAAACTAGACCTCTACCTACGCTTGGTGACTACGCATCGCGGTGTCAATATATATTTGAGGGTGAGCGTTGATGTGAGCTTAAAACAAGTTACAGAATAGGGGGGCAGATCTCCGAACAGCTGGAACTTCCTGTTAGCAGCCCTTCATCAGGCGACGGACCGAATGAGTATTAGTCGGACCAATGACATTTAGCATAAAGGTCATAGCTCACTAGAGCCACACGGCGCGCCGCCTCGCCTCGAGCGGTTAGGTATTCTTTATATGGATTTGTACGGGCATGCGCTCACTGCATCAACTCTGTAGTTAGTACATTTACGAGGCGAGGCGGTGAGGGTCGGGCGCCGGGTGGCTCTAATGAGCTATGACCTTAAAGCGCACAACTAACTACTGAAAATAAAACACAATTCGGAAAATCGATAACGTCTAATGTGTAATATGCCTCTCCCTTTTTGGGAATCCAGTGGAAAATTACTAAAACTACATATACATAACATAGTAGCAGTAGCACGTTTTTATAAAAGTACGATAGACCTTGTGTTGTTAAGTAATGCCAAAAACCTTGCACTCTTTTTTTTGACAACCCTCTTTCGGAGTGTTATATGTTATTCGAAAGATACAAGTTGATAGGTACTTTGTTTATCTCACGAGATGTTTCTTGCTGCGCTGGCCTAAATGTAAAGTGCGAAGTACCTACCTCAACTTCACTTCGCTTTCAGAACTAAATTACTACCCAAAACCCAAACATTTAAATCACCTGTTGGTGGACAGTAAATTGCATGGTTTTGACACATTGTTTAAAACAATTGCTCTAAAATAATAATTCAATTTTAGTCTAATTAATTCCGCGCTTCACGGTTACCGCTCACATTGGCACATATTGAGCAATTTGATAATTGACCACCGCTCACTCGAAGATAATGAGGTATCTTTTATGGGTAGAATCCAAGTCGAAAATATGCATTCGATTTTCAACTTTATTTTAATGGTAAAAGGTGCAAGATGTGTATATATTTGTGGAGTTTCTACAAATGGCTTCACACCTGTTCTAGTATTGTAGATTGTGAGAACTTACCTATTTAAGATTTTAAGGTTATGCGTGATACAAAAGAGTTATGTACATAAACGGGGTACTTACTTCACGCTGACTTATTGCTTTAAACGTACATGTAAAGGTATTATTAAACCCGTTTGCAATACTTTTAAGATGACAATATTAATTCATAGCATAACATCTTAAAGAAAGAATAGCGGAGATACACACGCTTGCGCCACCGCAAGAGACGGAAAGGCTAAGTTATGTAGCTAAATTGTAATCGTAGTAGTATATTGTTTGCTTGTCATGTCTGGTTAGTGAGGAAACCGGTCTAATCCCAACAGGGTATAATTTTCCCTCTGGATTGGGAGGTCAGATCGCAGAGGCAGTCGCTTCCGTAAAACTATAGCCACAGCCACGGAAAACGCTAGAATGATGATGATGTCAAATCCGGTTAGTAAGAGTAGCATATTTTTCGTGAATGCTTTGTCCTACAAGTCCAGCGTGAATGTAATAAAATTAGTAGTATCTATGTAGTTCATGGGATTGTGATCGGTCACTTACTATCAGCTGAACTGAAAAACACCCCGGTCTTTTGCTGATCCAGGCAACCAACAGAGACATAGCTATTGATCGTGAGAAGTTTACGTATCGATTCTCAGCCTTATTACCGCATTTTGATACAAGTTGGCATTCACTAATACAGCCCGTGAGCCTTACAATCAAGGAAGCTCTAATTGCTTGGCTGCAACTGTTTGCATTCAAAAGTGAAACGTACAGTTAGCTAGAGTTACGCACTCTTCAAAAGTGCAGTTCCACTGTTACGTAACGGACTTAGAATGGTATTGTCCGCTATATTATGAGCATCATTATAGTGAGTTATGTAAAACATGCGTGGAGAGATGATAAGTGTAAAATAATTAACAGATTGAATCTCTTAGAGCAGGTCTCATTCAGATTGCTTCCGCCTTTCATTAAAATCCAGAAGATTGTATTAGTTTCATCATTTGTGGCCTTGGTTTTTTGATTTGAGCGTATATAGGCACAAATTCTCTTGCATTATTTGCATCACATGGTGGATACCATTAAAATACTGTAAGCATAAAAGTTACAGGTATTAAACTATAAATCTATATAAGTATAATAAAGTCGTGTTATTTATTAATTACACCTTTTATATAGCTCAAGAAGGGATGGAAAGATTTTTTGGGTTTGTTTGACTAACTTTTAAAACATGGGAAAACTGACGCGTAAAATCACATAAATTCTTATTCTCATACATTTTGCATGGCGATATGAAGTTCACGGGGTCAGCTATTAGTATGTTATAAAACTTATCTATTTGTTAAAGTCTTAATTAAATAAGCCACCTGAAAGGGCATACAACTCTACTAGTCCCGCACAAATAATTTCATTCTTATTCCTTTTTCTCTTTTAATTACAATAAGTGTATCTCGTTCTCAGTCCATCTCAGCATGCTGAGAAGTTAGGTAACACAGGTCAAATCTATCAGTTTTTAGTTAGGTAACATACTTATCTTCTTCTACATATTGTGACGAAATAACAGGAAAGGTATCTTTCAGATTCGTCCCCTTGAGCCATGTTCGTGTTGAGATAGTAATCGGTAAAATTGTTAGTACAATGTGCTGGTCATCGTGCCTCTTGTTTTAATATGAGCAAAAAGCGAAATGGAGATGGTAAGTAATATTTGGTTTAAATCAAAGGAAGGGGTCGTTCATTTTCTTACACACCAGGACGATGACAAAGAAGCTTACGCTGCCTGTAAGCAGACACCGTAGCCTATGAAAGCAAGGTTACTTACTATTAATTATTTTAGCAGATTGGTGTAAACTGAATAGGAACCGGATCTTAAAGACGTCAAAAATCAGGAAAACGATTTTTCCCCACACATTTTCTTCTAAAGCAACCTGTGACCTCAGCAGGCTTTACAGGTACCAAGTTTTGCGGAGTAAGTATATTGGTTAAGCGAGCATTAGCATTGTAAACTGGCCGGCAGGTATTTATCACACGCATGGACGGTGCAAATAGAATTCATGACTTGCGATACACTTTCAATTACAGAACCTTTCCTGAACGCGTGAGGCATACGACACTACAACATTATCGTAATGCATCGTGAATGTATATTTCACTATCTTCCGCATTTTTGATATAATGTTTATTATTTATCTACGTGTATTGTAGAGTCATTAAAAATACCTAACATTTATATTTGTCTTTAGCTTTAATAAATAATACGTATCCAAGGCTTCATTTACTCACATATATAGGCCGCGGTGTGTTCGTTAAGGCTGTCAATAACACTATGTATTTATATTTCATACATGTTTCTGATGCCCGTACGAGGCATGGTGTTGTTTTCCTAGAGTATGGTCCCCAGAGCCCCCGAGGATACCAGCATTAGTCTGTAGGTCATCACAACGAATAATCAAATGAATAAAGGGTCGGCAACGCGCTTGTGATTCTGCTAGAGACTACTGTTTCTCTCCATCATACAGGCCGTTTGCTAGTTTGCCCCGTATATTAAAAAAAAACTGAATAATATACTTTGTAGCTACTTAAAACTACTTTCGAGATCCACTGTTAATCTTAGTCCGCCTGAGGTACATTTATTAGCTACTAACTCATATCAATTTAACGATCGCTTTTGACTTCTTCATCGTGGCTTCATTACGTTTAACTATTACTCAACCATCAAATCAACATTTTGTATTCTACAAGCATATCTCAATTAATAATTATTCAAGTCATTATTCAAATTCTCTCCGGAGAGGCAATGAAATTAACTGTGTTTATAAACAGGCACATTGTAGTGTCTAAATATCGACAGTTATGACCTATTTATTCTGCACCATGCAGGGCTATAATGAGCCCGTATCAAATCAGATCGGGTGTCGTATGTATGTACACGTAGGTGAGTGTTGTGAAATGCGTTTTGATACATGGTTACCGTGTATTTAGTCGTGTGGGTGTACTTTGAATATCAATAACTGACATGGTTTTGGATTGGTCAAATGTACAGGCAATCGAAATAGTTATTTACGATACAAGTGCCGAAAATAGGAAATTCGCAACGAGTGGTGATAAATTAAAACACGACCGAAGGGAGTGTTTTAAATCGACACGAGTTGCGAATTACCTATTCGCACGTGTATCGTACGCTTTACTGTACATATGGTTCTTTAAATTTTCGACATATGCACGGAAAGTACTCTTTTCCGCACTAGTGCGGGAAAGTAGCACCGTATGTACTGTAAAGTTTTGTACAATTTGGCAATTTAATTAGATGACTAGGAATCTTTTCAGTGTGTATGTATGTAATTACTTTATTTTACACAAGACACAGATAAAAATACAGACAAATAAACCGGCCAAGTGCGATTCGGACTCGCGCACGAAGGGTTCCGTACCATTATCTGTAAAAAACTGTAAAAAAATCACGTTTGTTGTATGGGAGCCCTCTTAAATATTTATTTTATTCTGATTTTTAGTAGTTATTTGTTGTTATAGCGCGGCAACAGTAATACACCAATTTCAACTGTCTAACTATCACGGTTCATGAGATACAGCCTGGTGACAGACGGATGGACAGCGGAGTCTTAGTAATAGGGTCCCGTTTTACCCTTTGGGTACCTAAGCCTAAAAAACGATAAATATGAATATATCCGTATCTCGCTGTCAGCCTAAACTTGTGACAAACTTATGAACGTCTTAACAATCGAACATGGTTCGTATTGAGCAATAATAAAGTGGGTAAGTGTCGCCGCCACGCTCGGCTACGCACCACTAATAATGCTTGCACGACTCGTGGTTTCTCTAGCCACTGCGAAGATAACTAACTGTACAAGCCATGCACAAGTTATAAAAACATTCTCAATTATTGGGAATATTCTGAGAAAAATCTGGAAACATTCACAAGGACTTTCAAGCAAGTGCCCACGAATCAATCTGACTCCCAAAAGGTCGCGACACGAAATCGTAATGTTTTTTGTATTTTTTTTCTAGTGCACTCCTTTTTACTTAGATAGAATTTACACTTTTAAATCATACGTACGTCGTATAGGTACGTAAGATATACAAGTTGGTGCATATTATGTTTTCTATACGGAAAAGTATCTAGGTTGTGGCTGAATATTGTTTAGAACTTCGTGATTATAAAATATTACATTATTGAGAGTCACGACTCCAGACTCCATGTTTACTACTGTACTAGGCAGTATTTGCTGTTAATGGTAGTACTTAGTTGAATGCTAGGTAACCTATCTACTTCGGTACACCACTACTTAATTATTTTGCCTAACTTACGGAAATTGTGGGTTCCCGTGTTACCCCGTATTTTTTTAATTCAAGAAGATTGTGCTTAAGGAATTTTATTATAATATAAGTACGTGTAATATAAATAATGGGGTCCCTTTGTTTCCCATAAACTTATTGTTCCGAATTTCGATAGTCAGAAATTGATATCCATATAATTTATAGACAAACATCAGTAGTCATAATCTTTGTTAAGTATAATGTTTTGTAGTTCTAACATTAATGGCCCATAATATTAAGTATTATAATCACAAAAGTCAGAAATTGATGTCCATAACGA
This sequence comes from Epinotia demarniana, assembly GCA_945867215.1. Lineage (NCBI taxonomy): Eukaryota > Metazoa > Arthropoda > Insecta > Lepidoptera > Tortricidae > Epinotia > Epinotia demarniana. The sequence goes on from OX244274.1 coordinate 9,623,098, forward strand.
TCAAAGGTCTATCGATAATTATTCATAAATATTCTAAGGCATATATTTCAACGTACTAATGATTGCTATTCATATCGTTTTAATGCCTAAAGTGAATTACGTCTAAGAGACCAAATCTATAACATCCAAAGTCATACAGATAATTACTCGGAAACATTTCTAGACATACATTTGAAAGGGGTACTAGGTACTACTGCGCGAAGGGTTTATGACTGTTTCTTAAAGAATACGTTTAAATAAGCATGTTTTATTAGAAACTTTTTCTCTGAAATTAAAAATGGCCAAGATATTGGACTTCTAAGGCAGGTCGGTGTAGGTACGACGACGAGCGTAGCGAGGAGGAGTGTTAGTTGTACCGTGACCCTAAGCGCGCGAGCCGAGCGAGCGAAGCGAGCGTGCCGCGGCAGCGGCCGGCGAAGCGCCAGAACCAATAATGACACAACATTCATCGAAATGTTGACAAGTACATATTTTCCCTAACTTTCGGGTCAAATATTTCGGCCATTTTTGATTTTAGAGAAAAAGTTACAAAAGAAACATACTTATTTTAACGTATTCTGACCACTAAACAAAACAGTGAGCGGCATAAATATCTTTCAATCGTATCACTCTTTATTTTTGCCAAAGTACCTACATTAATTATAATTAATGGGTATGTGGGTATGTTATAAAGCAGTCTGGAAGAACGCGTTCAGTAACGTTCGGTAGTAAAAAAAACATGTATTTTATTATTTTTCTGGGAGTGTGTTTATGGGCTTTAACATTATGAAAAGTGACACCACCGTGAAATTGAATGATATGACTAACTAATCAGATGACTACCAATCATTATGACTTGCGAAAAAATACCTTACAATAATTTTTACAAACTAGATTATTGCCTGTAACATTATGTAATTGCATACCACCGGGACATTGAACGTTATGGCTAACCAATTTTATGACTAACAATAATGATGACCTGCAAAAATCGGAACTCCAATGTATATTGTAAAATTTTATGACTTTCGACAATATGACTAGAAAAAAATATGGTGGAAAACGTTATGGACTGAAAAAATCGGATCTTAAATTTTATGGGAAACAATAGAGACCCATAAATAATATCTGACACGACAAAATGGTCTACAAATAATTTACTTTAATAACAAACAAAGTTTTAACCGACTTCAATTTAGTACTCCGCCAAGCCACGAGAACATTTCCACATTTCTTTTCCAATTTACCACATGAACTGATTTCCGAGAGCAAATGCGTTGATTATTAGAGAAAAAAACCGAATCGCTGTATGTGGACCGAAAATATTTGAGGACTTCCGTCGATTCCACAAGGATCACCTTTGCCACTTCATTCGTTGCTATTTCAACGGAATCTTATCAGAATCTGTGATATAAGTAATTTTGTACTTTTAAGTAGATAATTGAGGAATTCCATAAGTCATCTGTGGTCTTCATCATCAATTCCACTCCACCAAATTTATGATTTCCGGCTGTAAATACACGAGTTATAATAGAAAATAACAAATCACTACACACGTGCCTAATATAATTAAACTTCGACGACGAACAACGTTTGCAAAATTTCCTCCCTTTCCAAACTAAGATCATTCTTGCCCGGTCCCTTTTACTTCCACTTTTGGCCTACGGGGACATTGCGTAGGTACTTGGACCTCAATGAGGAACTGCTTGACAAGCTTGAGCGATTGCAGAACGTCTGTATTAAGTATATTTTTGGTTTGGGTAAATTTGATCACGTGTCATCCTTCCGCTCCCAACTCAAATGGTTGCCCATCCGCCGTCGTCGGGATTTGCATACAATGTCGCTCCTCTTCAATGTCCTGTTTATTCCTTCTTCCCCCTCTACCTTTCGGAGAGGTTCTTTATGGCGGAAGAAAGTGACCATCGGCTCCCGATCTAGTGGTAATCTTACTTTAGCCATACCTCCTCATAAATCCGGTTGCTTCGATAAATCCGTCATATTATGGAACTCGGTTGCCTCCGACATTCAGGCAGTGTCAGTCTGTAGCCTCGCAAAAGGGGCAGTTGAAGAAATTGTGGTTGTCGAATGCTACTTGACTGTATATTATTAGCATTTTAAGTCTTTTACTGATATATATTTAAGTTTATCGTTGTATATTTAATCGCCTTTGTACATGTATCTTCTGTTCCTGTAATAATTGTATTGCTGTTGTGTTCTGTTCCATGTACCTACAATAAAGAATTTACATACATACATACATAATTGAGGAGTTCGCTCAATTCCTCATAGATCCCATCATCCAACTGAATTTTTGAAAAAAAAAATGAATCCCATCTGGAAGCATAATACTTACAAACCAAAAAAAAATACGAATCGGCTCATCAATGACGGAGTTCTGAGGTAACAAACATTGAAAAAAAAATGATAGAACAATTTAAAAAATATAACTGAATTAAGAACCTCCTTTTTTTGTAGTCGGTTAAATAGTGAACGTTGTCACACGTTTTTTTGTGCAGTCCTGTCAGATACTGATGTAAGTGTTTATAGTTGGAATTACTTTCGACTTCAATGAATCAGCAATGCAAATTGATTCTCATTGCAGTCACTCTTAGCACCCCTCACTGACACTTTCTAGTTCTACCAGTAATTGGCAATCATGCCTATCCGTCAACAGCATTATGTCATGATCGTTACTGTCATTATAGCGGACAATACCGTCTATTGTTTATTTATTATTATTTTGAATGAGTCATTGAAAGCAACGCATTCTTAAAAGTTTTGCTTCATATGTTACGTAAGACGCAATGTCGAAAGGATTTTTCGAATATTGTTAAACATCTATATCGATCTTCATCCAAAGGCTGGACTTTTGGAAAGGAACCTGGGGTGCACTCTAAACAATTATATGTCGAGATATCGTATCTGTATCTTTCGGTAGGTTTCCAAAAACTAATTATTTTAACATTCCGACTTCGTTAGAAGAACTTGGTAACGGTCTTTCTATAAAAACTTCCACTCCAATTTCTGCCCATCGGTACAGGATTGGTTATCAAAATAAAAATGGGTCTATCTTCGTAGGTACCTACCGAACAAAATCCTTCAGGATCGGATCATGAAACGTCACAAGCAGACTGAATTACTCTCGCATTAACAGCGACTCATTGCATTCATTTGTTATTTTATGTTACGTCATAATGAACATATACATATATCAGCATTTAGAATAATGTTTCGTCATTAACTTCGCAAGTGCACAATGCACTCATATGTTTATTACTCTCTTTAATAGGAATGCAGATGCACAGATTATGTTCAGGCTAGCAAAAGTGAGCATTAAGAAACAGTATTCCGCTAGATAATATCAAAATTTTATATTTGCCTAGACAGTACATACAAAAGCGAGCTTTATTCTGTTTATCCCTTGGTTGATTTTGCCTTGGTAGATTGGTATAAGATACGATTTTGGTGATGTAAGTCCAGGAGATGTGTCAAGCGTATCGCGTACTATGCTAATTTTATAGTCGCACCAGCGGTGGCTGTTTCGCAGTCCATTTTATTGGTCGCTATCATCTAGGTCTTCTTTTTGCACTATTACTTATTCGCTGTCTTACACTCTTGGTCGTATTTACATTCGACCCTTTGAAACAGCGTTAGTGTTGAACAAACCTGAAATGGCCTAAGGATAGGTAATGCACATATTGTAATCTTCGTAATAAGTACTAATTGTACGTTTTTCATACATGAGAGGAGGCCTGTGCCCAGTAGTGGGATAGGCTGATGATGTGTGATGTGTGTGTGTACGTTTTTAACCCCCGACGCAAAGATAGGGGTGTTATAAGTTTAACGTGTCTGTCTGTGTATCTGTGTGTCTGTGTATCTGTGTATCTGTCTGTAATACCAATGCTCCCAAACGGATGGACCGATTTCATAGATATTTTATCTCGAGTGTTACTAGACATGTTTCATGAAAATCTGTTCAGCCGTTTTTGAGATATTGGACATTGAAATGAAGATGTCGGGGTTTTTTCAACTTTTCTAAGTTGTTGTTATTATGTTTAGGTGACACATTCCCAGAAGTTCCTATGTGCTTGATATTTTATTTTTACTTGCACGGCTTACTGCCTTGCATAGTCACTTAGTCACGTCACGCCAATATAAGAAAATTATCCGAGGTTTCTGGAAAAAAGATAATTATTACAAAACAAACTTACAAATTGCCCTTTGATTAAATCAGTGATTAATTGATAAGACATAGGGTAGGCGCATAAACCGTTATTCTGATATAAATCCAGGTAAAGCCAAGTTATCTTTGTTACATTAGTTATCGGCTGTTACACATCAGTAATCAGTGTCATCACGTTCTTATAACCCTGATCTTCGTTATCCGTCTGTTCTACACAATAAGATTTTCTCCCACGTTTTTTTGCCTGTACGTGCCTCGTGGAGTCATATCGCGTAATGATAATGGACCACATAAGTGATAATTATCTTCTTGTGATCGTTATGGCTGGTTTAACGAGGCTTGGATCGGCAGTTTATTTTTAAAATAGTCTTTATGGCTTAACTTACATGGTACGGTTTCAAAATAAGTTGCTACAAATTTCGAGGTCGCACATTTTAAAACAGTTTCATTTCAATGTATGCTGAATCGCGTGCCAGGTTAAGTCCTTAAGTACTAGCCAACTAGCCGAAAACGCTATAAAGAGACTAGTAAAACAATTGTTAAATATAGCAATTTACATAGCACAAGTTGAACATGCAATGCGACTCGCATGGAACGTTACATGTTATTTACGATTCGGTATGTCTCCAGGCAGATATGAGCAAATAAACAGCTGTTGGGGCAGGAAGTTTGGCTCGAGTCGCACTAACAAAACGAATTGCGCGATTTACTCACACTTCGCGTGCTGAAGCACTTACAACAGTTTAAAAGGCGTATTTCACGCTAGATAAGTCAGGTTAAAAGAAAAACGCTTTGAAACATTTAAAATTAGAGTTTGCTTTACGACTTTGACGTAAATCGTCGCTAAGCTACGTCCGATAAGTTTATTGCATGCCAACATACTCCTACAAAATTATTTTTTATATCAGTTATCGCGGGAATACATTACGAGTATACCATTATACGGTGTAATGTTATTCGATTTATCTCAACGTACGATCACGTACCACCGGTATCATTAAAAAAGAAAGACAATCAAGTAGAAAAGGACTTTCTTCGTGTAATGACTTCCCCGTTGATATAGAGAAATCGCCGCGCACTACTTCGGCGCTAAATTAGGTAGAAAATTGAAATTATTGCACTGCCAATGTGTTTTTACACAATACGAAGCAAGCATCGTTACTGGTTGTTTTCTAGCCAATCACATTAAAGCGTCCGTTGCGAGTGCTCCCAATTTATCGAAGATTTAGTGTAGATTTCTAAGAGTAGTGGGCTATTTAATACACAGGAGCCTGAAAACAAGATAAAAACCAACCACGAAATCTACTCTAGGAAAATACATGGAACCTACTCCTAACCCAATTCAAATTTGTCCCACCACATTCAAAAAATATGTTGTAACATACTGTACAAGACGAGATTTTAAATAGTTGATCTTCTTCTTTAATAGTCGGTTTGTTTGGCTCGCCAGCCAACGGCGGTTAGTTCGGGTCTCACTCGGACTGAAAAAAGTAGAGTGTGTCCTTAAGTATTGAAGCCTCATTTCGGGCTTTGAAATATATCCGCATATGGCTATGACAAACCTTGATTTGACCTGTGGCAAAATAAGGATATTTTATGCACACAGAAAAAACATTGACTAGGACCTACCTAATGTACTTATCACCTATCCTACTTAGGTTATATTCCGATTATACCCATATAATCGGAAATATAATAGGATATAACCCTTTCATGTCAGCATTTGCATATTCAATGGTGACGTAGGTACTATGGTATACCGTGTATGGACGATTGCATTAACACTATGTACAAACAGCACTAGGAACACATACCTAACACCTATCTTGCGTGTGTAGAATCAAAGCCATATTCAAATGCAAATTTAGTGAACGTTAGCTCGCCACGGGCATTGTTAGGCCTTAATCGTGTCATTAGGAATTGAATAAACAATGACGAGGTAAAGACGTGTAGATGCATTACCTATGAGCGATTGCTGCAAAAACCGTATGGCAAACGGCCTTTTAATGTGGCATGTTAATGTGGTCACAGCTTGTGTGAAGGCTTACACACAGGAATAAACACATATCTACTTGAGGTAAATATTCGTGAACAGTGAAATAAGGTAATTAGGAAATTATCTCGATGAAAAACGAAATCATGTTGAGCTCAGATTTTTGCCTTTTATTTCCAAACTATGATTTTACTTCAAGATTATGGTAATGGCGGTCTTCTTAATTTATTTATTTTCTTATATTAAGTTTTTTTTCTGTGTACCACACCACTCTAGCATGTTTATAAGTCTTACTACCTATTATCTTGTATCGTTCCTACCTAACACTTGCTTAAAATGGGTCGCTATATCCTACCAGCTAGCCTTAACCTAGGCCTTTTCATGGAAAGTTAGATTTAACTTAAGTAAAAATATGAGGGACAGGAGTGATCCCGAGGCACAACTTTCAGCCTTTCAGTCTGTGCTTGCCCAATAGGTACATACTTTTAGAAAGGTAATAAAAATTATAGACAACAAGTAATGCTTATTATTTAAAACAGGCATCCAGTTCAATCACAACACGAGACAAAACGGCGTCAAGTTGTGAGAACATTGGCGGTCCGTTCGAGACAATAACACAACAACGGATTTGCGCGCTATTGTGGACATTGTTTACTAAACTGCATCCGTGCCGTTTCTTATGCAAACACACCATTCAATAGTTTAGAAGTTTATTCAAATGAACAGTATTGGTTTAGTGTTTGGTATTACAGCATATAGGAGGTTCCCACACTTACACGGTTCGTATGGTTGTCTATTGTTTGCCCGACATTCACATACTATAATAATCATTTCCCCGAACTTCGCTTGCCCGAATTTCATTTGCCCGAATGTTTCGTTTACCATAATAGTGAATAGACATACTCTTGTTTACCCGAATATTGGATGTCATAATGATATGAATGCCATACGTATTGTTTTGTAGATTATTGTTTGTAATAATATTATTTAATAGAATATTTAAACGCCATACTAAACATGCATTCGGATTCATCTTTGTTAATTTGTTAGTTTTTCCGCTATTTTATAAAAAAAATAACAATAACAACATATTCTAACCTATCCGCGATCCGAGTCGGTTTTGCCACTAAGCCCCTGTTCCCTACTGCCTATGATACACCGCTATCATGGCATTGGGTAATCTCAGAGAAAAGTTTATTTTTACTTAGTGGCAAAACCGACCCGGATCGCAGATAGGTTCGAGGTATTTTTATTTTATTTTAGACACTGCAATACGTACCCACATTATTACATATGAATATTATGGATGTCGAGATGGATGGCAAATGACATTATGGCATGTGATAGTTATGGATTACAATGATTATGGAAAATGAGATTATTGATATTGATATTATGGAAAACAAAGATTCTGGCATATAATTAATATGGTAAACAATGAGTATGGCATACAAAATTATAGAAAACAACTTTATGGCAGTTGAATATTATGGCAGATAAAATTCGGGCAAATGAAATCCTGGCAAGCAAGAGTATACCGGTTCGTATGAGGTAATTATGTTCTTGTAAAAACTGCCGGTGCGTTCGCTGTTTATTTTCCGGCAGATAATTGATAATACTCCTACCTAAATTACATGTTATGAAATATGAGTACTTACAGGCGCCAAACAATGCTTCAATATTCTTTCGTTACATTATTTAATTCCAAAAACCAAGTGTTACAGTTGGTACTTACTTTACTTATAACATAACACACTCAGCGGCTTATTAGGCTGGTTAGGATCGTAAATATTTCATTCCAATTTTGCGAAATTTACTGAATTCAAACCAAACCGTGAAGTTTTTTAGGGGTAGTTCAATTAATGATTCTTCAGTTTGTTTCCCGAATTGGATAGGTAGTATTATTATTGTTTTTGTTTGAAAGTACTAACGGTTTATTTTTATTTGTTATAGGTTACACGAATAATGTCCTTGTGAGCGATGGACACGCTAACATGGCTTTCGTTGGGTCTGCAGTTGGCGGCGCTGTGCTCGATAGTAGGCGCGCTGCTACTCTACTTACTGAGGAAGGTTCGCGTGGGGGAGGTGCTCCCCGCTGACAGCGCGAAGACCGTGCTCGTCACTTCTGTTGACACCGCGCTGGGCCTGCAGGTGGGTTCATGTGTGCTCAATCGTGGCTGCTGCTGTACTTACTCAGGAAGGTTCGCGTGGGGGAGTTGCTTTCCGCTGACAGCGCGAAGACCGTGCTCGTCACTTCTGTTGACACCGCGCTGGGCCTGCAGGTGGGTTCATGTGTGCTCAATCGTGGCTGCTGCTGTACTTACTCAGGAAGGTTCGCGTGGGGGAGTTGCTTTCCGCTGACAGCGCGAAGACCGTGCTCGTCACTTCTGTTGACACCGCGCTGGGCCTGCAGGTGGGTTCATGTGTGCTCAATCGTGGCTGCTGCTGTACCCTACATAGGAAGGTTTGCGTGGGGGAGGTGCTCCCCGCTGACAGCGCAAAGACCGTGCTTGTAACGTCCATTGAGATCGCGCATGGCTTGCATGTAGGTTTGTTTACCAACTCCAAAAAACAACTAAAGAAACTGGGTGCGTAACTACCGGGAAAGAGAAAGGAAGTATTAAAAAACCAAGTATTGATTGAAGTAATCGTTTAGAAAGCTACCATGCGTTAGTAAACATCGTAAATCCACTAGCAACTTCAGAATCAAACGAAAACTTTAATTATATTTTACTCCACTTTCCAACAGGGAACCTAATACCTAGTTTGCTTGCCTGGGTAAGTGGCCGTTTGCCGGGGCAAACGTGTAGCTATGCAAGGACTTCAATTAAGGAAATGAGCAGGAAATTGTAAGGAGACCGTTATTAGGTACGACGCAACAACGACGTGAGTGCTGTGAAGGTGCTGAAATTAGCCTCATAACATTTACAAGGCTGTTTCAACTTGTAATTGTAACGCTCGTTCAATATGCTTCCTTAATTGTACAGGTACACCGTAATATTGTGTTAATTAGGTCTCGGTAATTGCTCATATGTAGGACCTGTTTGACTTTAAGCAGCGTCGAGATTTCAAGCAGGTATTGAAAAGAAAAACATAAAGGAAAGTGTAAATGCTTACTTTATTACCGACTTATAAATTGGTCGCAAAGAAAGATTATTGCTCTTTGAATTGGTTTTAGAACAACGTTGCTGTGTTCTAGATTATTTCGGCACTCGTTAAATGCATATTAGGGAATTTTACCAGAGCATGCATAGGTAAAGTAAGCTACGAAAGTATTATACGTAAGTACTACTTAGTCTACTTAGTAACTCTATTGTTTGCGTTTTTATATTTTATAGTGGCCATTTTCTATGGTAACTGTACCACCAAACTAAAACAACTTTTCTATTCCACGGCAAGGGTCTTGTGGTAGATCGTAGATAACAGTCGTTTTTAAGATACGATAAAATAAATATAGTTGCAATATTATTACGAATTTTATTTCACATTCATCTCTCGGGACAGTCGGGACAGCGTTCAACTTTCTCCGCGAAATTATCAGAATGAAATGCAGCTATTGCCTAAACATTTTATCTATGACTTTCACACACAAAACTTTCCTAATTGAGAATAATGCCTATCTATCCCTTAGGTTGAGTATCTCCAATTGAAGTAGAGCCGAATTGTTGACTTTCCTTTAAATCCAACCGTGAGTATGTACTCTACTCACTATTCATGTGAATAAGTAACTATTTCTTCAATCGTTAGGTTAGGTCTATTGTAATCACACCGTTATAATGAATGATATAATGAGCATGTCGCTCCAAAAATTACAAACTTTTTTTTCGCTTCCGCATTTCGCCGCAACTGGTCACTTCTTCTGAAGCGCTGTAGACGTTGACCTGTAAACGTGCCATTGCGGTCTTATGCAAAATAAATGCAATAAACCAATGACATTGTAGTGGTTCAGGCATGTCAGGATGTCAAGCGGCGGTCGTGGGTTCGAATCCCGGCTCGTACCAATGAGTTTTTCGGAACTTATGTACGGAATATTTACCGTTAGCTTTTCGGTGAAGGAAGACATCGTGAGGAAACCGGTCTAATCCTAATAAGGTCTAGTTTTCCCTCTGGGTTGGAAGGTCAGATGGCGGTCGCTTTCGTAAAACAAGTGCCTATGCCAAATCTTGGGATTAGGTGTCAAAGCGGACCCCGGACTCCTTTAGGGGCATTACTGGGAGTAACGCTAGGAGGATGATGATGACGATGATTGTTTCAGATTGCAACTTACCTCAGCGGGCGGGGCTGGCGCGTGATAGCGGGCTGCCGGCAGGGCGGTCTCGGGGCGCGCCTGGCCGAGTCCTGGCTGCAAGCGCACGCTGCGACCACGCCCGAGGACCAGCCCCCGCCGCGCCTCGCCACCGTCGACCTCGACGTGGCCCGGGAAGACTTGCTGGAGGAGGCGGCGAGGGCCACTGCGCAGCACTTACCGGCTGGGGAACATGGTCAGTACTCCAGCTCAGGGTTAACTTCATCGTCATCATTATTTAAGAGCTAGGCTCATGTCGGTGGAGTAACCGCAACTTTCTCTTTTATTTCGCTGGTGTACGTATGTCTGGCAAGGGTGTAGCTATTAGGATTTGGTTAAGTTGGGCAGGCAGGCCTACGCCTATACGTTTGTCGACACAAACCAAGAACGTATCTAAGTTAAATGCTGCATGAGCAATGGGACACCTGCCTATTCTAGGGAGAGGGGGGGGGGCGGTTTTTGAGTAACAGAAATTCGATGAAATGAAAATTAGGTGAAACGTTTGTCGGTGAAATAAGGAGACACCAAAAAGAAGCTGTCGTGCCGTAGGTATTAAGTGTCGGCTCTCTCCTCTTCGTTTGTATTCCTTTCTAGCCAGCTTATTCTTTCCATACTCCGCAAACAATTAATTCGCGTTATATATATCTAAGTGATGATAATCAACCTCCTAAATAAATAAGTAAGTATATATAACTCATTGTAGAACGTAAGCAAGCGCAGACGCAACAACACGTCAAGTTACGAAAAACTAACGCAGATGCGGTCAGTTATTCAATGAAGCTGTTTAATGACCCGTAAAAGCAACTTTACCTAACCTCGTAGTTTTGAGTGTATTACCGTATCCTACAGCTACTCGTTGTAGTAACTATTTAACCTTTCGTATGCCGATGTAAAAAAAATCTATTCAAATCATGTTCTTGCAGTGAATAAGTGAGTAAGTGATACTTACCTGCTGGCTACGGCGTAGCAGATTGAAATTGTCTTTCACTATGGCGGTTTGTTTACATAGTTAGAAAATTCTATTGACGGCCACTTTAGATAAAATTATAAACTTAAATTGTAACACATTTTGATTCTTTTATTTGTAACTGACTTAAAGTTGTATCCGTTCTGGACGGATCCGGGACACGGCATACGAAAAGTTCAATTGAAATAAACATTTCGGCTTCTGATAAACAATTACTAGTCCATAAAAAAAGTTATTATAAAAAGGAAAAAAGAGTGCACTGCCCGGGAATCGAACCCGGGTCGCAAGAATGGGAATCTTGCATGATACCACTACACCAGCAGTGCTTGATAGTAGGAGACGAAAATAAAAGGCAGATTCAACATTGTTATAACAATTTAACTTAATTTTAGCAGTATTTATTATTATATTCTCATTGACATGATTTTCAAAGTAACATAGTAAAAAAAAACTATGTAATGGATTATTCATACTTAAATAACGCAGAACCAAGAGGACTTGAATATGTAACGCCATCTACTGACGTAGTTCCGCAATAAGTGATTGACGTTGCGAGGCGTAAACCAAGTCGCGCGGCAAGTTATCGCTGCCACACGGAGCGCTCCAGTGGACTGACGAGATAATTAGCTTGCGTATAGATGGCGCGCTAATAAATGAATAAAAAAATTTTGTGCTGTATTATTTGATCAAACATAATCATAAATATAAGAGTGTAATAGGACCATAATTACATCAATAAGATAGAAGTACTCGTAAGTCACGTATTTATTTATCTAAAGGTCTCCCCACACCTATCGACGCGGAATCGGCTTTCGCCGAGTGGTTTATACATTTACCACATTCCACGTGTTTTGTTCGTAATCCCGTCGATACTCGATAGACGACGCTTCGCGTCGGCCGAGCCGATCGACGTCTTTTTAAATCTTATTGCGTGGACATAGAGTTTTTAGATCGGCTAACGCCGATTCCGCTTCGATAGGTGTGGGGAGACCCTATTAGTGCATAACTTACAGCGCCACGTCTTTAAAACTCGACTCATTCGGTTTGTTTATTTTTCGAGTATTGTCGTTACTTACATTGTGCTTGTGATGATGATGATGATGACATTGTGCTCTTGAAAATATTGCCAAATGGTTTTTAGCTTTGGCTTCCCTCAAACCACGACATTCCTAGTTCTGTTTTATCGACTGTGTCTGTACGTGTAACTTGTTGCCAGGAATATGGGCAGTGATCAACACAGCGGGGAGCAGCGGGCGCGGCGGGGCCCCCTGCTGGGAGTCCGCGCTGCGCACGAACGTGCTCGGCGCGCTGCGTGTGGCGCGAACATTCGCGCCGTTGCTAGCTGCCGCGGCTGTGGATCACCCGCACGCCGGCCGCTTGTTCTACATCGGTACTTACAACTTTGTAGCAAGCGATGCCACCATAAACTAATTACGAATCCAATGAATTCGTCAACAGCCTATCAAAATGGAATTCATACAACCTACATCTTTCGTGCCACTATACTGGCAGAAACTGCCTAAGACAACTTCAACTTCCACCTCCGTGACGCATCTGTTGTAATGCCTGTTGTAATAAAACACGTATAGGTACATACTTTAGGAACAGATGGTGATAAAAATCTAGGCACTGGTCCCACCGCCGGCGAGTAAGTGATGAGCTATCGGCGATTTTCTCGCCCAAGAAGCGAACAAAAGATAATCGCTCCCGTGTAAATAAAATAGAGATATTTATTTATAGCTCATCGCTGGCTGTTCACACTACAGGCGAGGACTCTCTCTTCACTAGTTGATCGCAGCGATAAAAGCTATCAACGATAAAACTCGCTCAGCGGTAGGTATTCGGCGATGATTAACGCTTGGCGATCATTCTACCGTACAACTAAGCGAGTGGTGCGAGTAATCGCCCGTCGCACTCGAACACTCGAGCGACAAAACTATCAAAACTACACACTCGCTTCTCTCCACTCGCACACTCGTTTCTAGTTCTACTCGTTTATCATTCATCGCCGGCGGTGAGAGTAGCCTGTAAAACCGTTGTCACCCCTTCCAGGCCTGACATCCGACACGGACTGCGAGAGCCTGTCCCGCGGCGACGACGGCGGCGCGGGCGCGGCCGCCGTGCGCTGGGGCGTGTGGGGCGCCGCGCGCGCGCTCCGGGCCTCGCTGAGGGCGCAGGCGTTGCATGTGGTGTTGCTGCACGCGCCGGACTTGTCCGCCGCGGAAATATACTCTCCACCCGCGCAGCTGACTGCCCCGAGCCAGCCGGCCAGGTACGTACAAGTCAATTGTTTTAGCTTGATAACTAAAGGCCTCCACCCACCGGACGCGTGTGCTGCGCGGCGCGTGTGCTGCACATGCACATTAACTTGATTGTGTCGTAAATTAATGTATTATTTGAGTAGGCTGAGTAGAAAAGGAAAAAAAGACCCAACTTTGGTTTTTTTTCCTATCGAGGAAAGTTTAGGCAATCATGTGACGATCAAGTCAGAAAAACAATCAAGATGCATAGGCATATATCTTAAAATCAGACCTTATTGTTTCTTCTAGTCAGATCGGCGTTTCAAAGCACGCTATAATTTCCAATGCACAGCCTTAACAGCGTTGCATGTGATATTACTGCATGCACCGGACTTGTCCGCCGCGGTGAAATAAGTACCTACTCGTATGTCCTCTGTTTAGTATCATAACTAAGGAACTGTGTAACCTCGTGTCCTACACATTTATTTCAAACAAGTTTGACCATGTATTGTCTTCCTTCACTAGACCATCTCATATTCTTCCAGCCGGCCAGACACGCCGAGTTCCGACGTAAGCTCCTCCACAACCTGCGCGGTGACCATGCCCGGCGAGGCCACCGAGTACAGCGCCAAGGTGCTCCCCACCAGCGCCCTGAAACTCCTCGAGGAGGCCCTCACCACCCCCGCGCCCAGAGACACCTACTATCTGAAGATGAAACACGATTCCTGGTTCACACGCATGCCGTCTTTACGAGTCACACATTAACTGCATTCTTTGTCTTGCGCTAGCACAACTGACGCCGTGACGCGACGCGAAACAAGAAAAACTACCCTCTCTTTTTGATTATCACAGTGCGAGTGAGACAGGACACACTTGGTATCAAGTTGTGCTAGCCGCCCTGGTCTATCAATACCAAACGGGATGAGTGCAGACTAGGGTTCGTATGTCTTCCCGGTTACTCATAGTTTAGAACATTTAGAGCATAGACCGAACTACATCGGCGCTATAGGTTTACCTAGATATACTTACTTACCAATATAGTCTTCCGAAGTTCGGAAACAAGATATTACGTATTTTGTTTTTCAACCTGAGTGAATGAATGTCAGAATATGATGAAGATTAGTTTTAATCGCAACATAATGGGCATTATACTTAAGTCTTTGGCGGTGAAGTTCTGATTTACACAAGGGATAGGTACTAATGGGTACTAACATTATTTTATCGAGCTCTATTTTGGTGACCCTTTTTGAGAGATTTGCGCGTTTTCTGATGAAATATTTACAACTAGGACAGCACTTATCTCATAACAATTAGATTTACATATTTGTTTAATCTTAATCTAATGGTATCTCATAAATGAGTATTATTGCTTCAATATGCCTGCTTGGTATTGATAAACTAGAAGTAAAATATTTCCCCTTGATAAAATTCAGGTGAAGGTGCCAAATCCTGCTATTTACAGTTTCATATACTCGTTTAACTTTAAGCGTCAAGATGTTCAGTTATTTGTATGTTTCGCTAGTTTTTAATTTTATTTAACGACCTCCTTATCCCACATCGAAGGCACGGGATAGAGATGAATAGTGCCAAATTTTGGTCTGAATGGGCTGACTTATTTTGATATCATTTTGACTTTAGGGAGTAATGATCAGTCCCTTCAAACTGTTTAAACGATGCTGACGGAACATTGTCTGTCATTACTCGAACACTTGCTAAATGGTGTAATTGTTGGATCACATAAGAGCGCTTTTACATTAGTGAGTTTGCAACTGATATCATTATGCTAGTCTCGAGCGAGTCAATCTTGCCTTTACAAAATTGTGCGTCGGAATACCATCAAAATATTAATATTGTATGGACAACGATTTTGCAGAGTGACGTCACAAGTAGGCTTCAAAAATGACCCACCCAGATTGCAATAAATATAACAACCTTTTCAGATTTCTTTGTACTTGGGTATTTACCAAGGTCTAATGTAAAAGCGGTCTTAAAACTATGAATTATAAATGGCTCAAGCTCACTGTGCTTGAATGTTTTGGGTTTTGAATGTATGCAATTTTTTTTGTAATCCAGTGAAATGAATGTATTGAATGAGAATATACAGAATCTTTAGTCTCGTAACTTATAAGGTTATTGTTCTGTACTGTACTCAATCATGCTGTCTAATCGTTAGTGCTGCTGATGGTTAATGTAAATAATGTTTGTATATTAAAAATCTTCTATTAAACAGACTTTTTGAACAAGGTACCTAAAGTCCCTTCCTCAACAGTCAACATCAAGAATTAACCCTTTAGTTCGTTTACGTAAATTCGTTTTCATAATACTTAGCTATGAAAGAGGAAGTATTTTTCGCTGTTTCGTAATTGATTAACAAGAATTTATTTGCCGTTTTAGTAATCGAGTTTCGTAATCATCTACCAAATAAGAATTTTGTATTGTGTTCGTAATGAACAAACAGGCTTCGAAAGAATAATTATTATTCGCTGTTTAATTATTATTATTTGTTGTTTCGTTATTATCAAACAGTAGATAGATAGGTAGCAAATTAATCGTAGTTTTAATAATCGAGTTTCGTAATCAACTCCGATATAATACCTTTTTCTGTGTTCGTAATAAACTGGCTACGAAAGAAGAAAAATAACTCTAAAACGGCAAATATATTCTTGTTTAATAATCAATTACGAAACTTCAAAAAATAATTCCTCACGAAATTACGAAAACGAACTAAAGGGAAAAAACGACTATCACAAGTAAGTAATCAAAAGTGACTCAGTACTAAAATGATCTCTAGAGGGAGATCTTAGATTTGTTTTCACTTCTCATGTTCAAAAAGTGCATCATAATATTAGACTTGGCAAGCGGGGCTAAAGTAGTACATTTAGCCCCTAGGGAAAATATGTATACATATTTATGATTTATAAAACATTTTAATTTGACCACTCACAACAGTTCAATATTACATCCACCAATCACAACTCTTTAAAAATACATTAGTCTTTGCTATCTACGAACCAGAATACAGCTAGACATTAAAATCGACCAATCAGGAAACAGAATTCAATTCAAACATTGGGTGTTTTTCAAGCGTGGTTAACTGCATACATGAGTCATGTATGCAGTTAACCACGCTTGAACGTTTGGATGGAGCTATAGTCGGTCAGAGGCGTTTATTTTTGTAATTATTGTAAATTAGGGAATGAAAAACTCCTAATGTTTAAATTGAATTCTGTTTCCTGATTGGTCGATTTTAATGTCTCACTGTATTCTGGTTAGTAGACAGCAAATACTAATGTTATTTTAAAGAGTTGTGATTGGTGGATGTAATTACATGACATAAGCTATGAAGATTGAGCGGGATAGACTACGCCGCTATTAGACGGTCAGAGGCGTTTATTCATCTTGTGAATATTTTGTATCTATGTCAAAACAGTTTATTAAAAAGAATGGCGCCAAATTGAACAATCTTTTCGCCTTGGTAGAATTGTTGATTGTGGATGGATAATCTTTGTTTTTACCATTTTCTCGCAGTCGAAGTGAAAAGTAGAGTGTATAACTCTGGTCTAAAAGCCATATTACCCCTCGAACTATTTCCCCTCACTTCGTTCGGGAAAATATCCATCTCGTGGTAATATGGCTTACTTTAGACCCTTGTCATACAATCTACTACGCCGCACAGGCGAGGAGTGAGCTTTAGCGGTCTGTGTTTAGCGGTTGACCTATAGAAACTTTCGATACATAACTGCCTACTACTTCGGGCAAAACAGTAGGTACCTAAAAGAAAACCACACGTGAGATATGTCCTTGTCCAAAAGAAAACGCAAAACCATCGAATATCGTATAGGTACCTATCGTAAACACTGTCTAATCCCACGAAGGCTTAGCTGCCTTCAAGTTATCGAACGTCACCCACAAATGTAGTCACAGCAACAACCCTTTTTGCGGCATATTTTTCAAATTTCTACGGCAACGTATCGACGCCTTGCGGCACGACGTCGTGGCGACACACGTTGCGGCAACGTGCCGCGGCACGACGCCGTGACGTGATTTTTTACGTTGAACGCCGTAAATTTGAACGTCACGACGTCTCAACGTTACACGACGACGCCGCAACGTGCCACGGCACGTCGTCGTAACGTCTAATTGTGTGTTAGCCCGAAGGCCTGCGCCCCTCTGCTGCTAGTGGTCCTTAATGGAAATAAAGTTTTTATAGTAAAATCCTTCTATAAAACAGACTTTTATTTGGCAAAGCTTGAAAAATCCTCTGTTAAACAGACTTTTATTTGGCATAGCTGGTGACATAAAAATAGATTCCTATAGTTCGCTATTCACATGAAGGCTCGGCTAGCTTCAAGTTATCGAACGCCACCCACAAATCAAAGTTCTGCAGACACAGCAACAACCCCCCCTCCCCCGAGATATCTTCCTTGTCCACGAGGCTCGTGCACACCCAGTACTGCCGAGGGCCTGCACCTCTCTGCTGCCAGGGGGCGGCAGTGCTCACTGCGAACCAGGTAGAGTCGGGGACGTTCGTTACGTAGTATACTGAGTCTCCGTCAGGGTGTACGAACTTTAGGCAGAGGCCGTCGAGGTTGCGAATGCTGCAAATGTATTAAGAATATTGTATAGGCAGCTCGTGGTATCATTCAAAAACGTGCACGGACAAATTTATCAAAAATATGTGAACGCGACTTTATTGTTCAGGGCATAAGGTTACTCAAGATGTCTATCGAAACTTTCGGAATGTATTATGAACTCGACTGTACCTACTTTTCAAAATTACGCTGTAGAAACTTTGGCACCTCTATAGTTTTAACCACTCTTAGGGGGAGACCTACATATGTCCAGCAGTGGATGTCTTTTGGCTGATATGATGACGATGATAATATTGAACTTACCCATAACCCTCATTGCACACGGTAGTCAAAAACGTACTCCGCGATTGTCCATACACGTTTAGCATGACCTGTTGCCTCGCCGCGAACGTCGTATAGATGCAAGTCTTCACGCCAGGCGGCCGAGCGAGCAGCACAGCCTCTACCGGCTCACCATTCTGACTCAAAAGACTCTCATTGACGTTTATAAGAGAGTATATTGACGGTCGTAATCTCGTTCGGAATAGTTGCGGTACTTTGTTTTTGAAATGCCACCCCGGAAGTAGAGTAGCCAGTGAGTCAGGCACAGACGCGAAAGTGATGTTAGATGCGATTTCCTTTATGGCTCGAGCAACCTTGTTCAGGGCATTGAAGTCCAGAGACACGCACGCCATTAGATGTCCATTCTCTAGTTCATCATGTGGGAATAAGGAGGGTGATTCTGAAATTATGTACGATGCTGTACTTAATGAAGTTATGATAATGTACTATGCAAGCTACACTACAAACTATGCCGTAGAAAGCACACTATATACACATCCTGCTGAATTTAAATATCAGAGCAAGTTTGATTTACCAGGATGTTACTACATATTATAATGAGACACTCGGTTACTTAAGGTACCTAATCCTCTATCTATAATAGGCATAATATAGGACAAAGTTGGTCCCGTACTAAGGTTGTTCAGGAATCTTCGACAGGCTTTATTTTGAGACCATTAACATCATATGAGCTCTATCACATCCAGTGAAAACGCGCCTCATACTACAGGTATTAATCTTATAGCAAAATATTGCTTGCTTGGTGCTATGTCACTCCGTCACACTTCGTGTCATGGGGCATTGGTGGCTCGAGCCTCGCGACAGGGGCTCATAAAGCTACTTTTCTTGGTACTTAAACCATTTGGCCTTCTCGCACTAACAGACTTGCTAGTAAAAGGGACGAATACTTTAAATCCGACATTTTCACACGATAGTTAGGCAGATGTGTGTGCGCCATAAGCAGGTCGAGTGCCTCAAGGCAACTTACTGAATTTCTGTGGGAATCCCGGCACACTGTGAGTGAGCAGAAAGCCGCCTTGCCGTCCGGCCATGAGCACGCCGCGAGCCGATGATTTAGTGTCCTTGTCACTTCGGGAACTGAAGATGGCTACGGCTCTGCCGCCCCGATTCAAATAATTACGCTGCTAAACAAACAATTATAGATGTGGCGTCCGATACCAGATGTCTTGTATATGTATTTATGTATCTGCATGTGGTTAAATCATTTACCTATATACAACAAGAAAAGTAGTGGCACCAAGTGAGAGCCCTGAGGAACTCCGGAAGTGATAGACTTGTACAAAACTGTGCCTGCTGCTAACAACTGCTTTATCGCAGTAAGTTTTTTAGGTACATACTATAACTTATTGTTTTTTGCAATAAAGATTAAGGCACATAAAGGCCTTTAGTCATAAACGTTCATCAAACCCATTTTAGCTAAAATGTCATTAAAATTAGTTTTTAAAAACAAACTACACAAACAAATTGATACCAATCAATCATTTTGACATCTGTGTTTGTGAGGTAGGAACATAGCGGGATTTCACAGTAAACTTCAAAACTATCAATTTCTATTATTATTACCAACTTTTATCTAACCGATTATTGACTTTCGACCGATCGACTCTTTCACTACAAAAACTGTCAAAAATTCCGAATTTATATTTTGAACAGCGACAGAAAATTGAAAAACGAATGGTATTGACCACTGGTAAACTGTCATTTTATTGGAATTTGCTAACTATGTAAACAAACCGTCATACTGAAATTGACATTAAATGTCAATTTCAATACATTGTTTGTTTACATAGTTAGCAAATTCTATAAAATGACAGTTTTCTATCGGTAGAAATTAGTGCCTGCAATTTGGACATTACAATCGTATACGACTAAATTTACTTTTATTTAATTTTCGAGCTCTCGAAGTCAAATATCGGCCCCTTGTTCAATTGTTAGTTTGTTAGTGGTTAGTGGGGCAAATCTTGGAACTGAATTTTAAACCAGTTAAGTACTTAACCTCACCCGATTGAGCTGAAATTTTGGATATAAGTATAGTTTGGTTGACAGTTCAATATTATGGGAATTTAGTACTTAACCGACGTAACCCCGTTGAGTTTGGGCTCGTTGGAATCCTGTCAATGATTCGTTGTTCGTATACAGACAGTATAGTGGGCAATAAAAGTTTGTACCAAAAATCTCATTTTTGACAGAATTGTTTTTTTTTAGTAACAGAAATTTATTTTCGACCTAGATATGGCGGATTCCATTGTGTATATAAAGTTTCATGTCATTCTGGTATGCCGTTTTAAATGAGCATAAATTACGTTTATATGGAGAGTATACTCTTCATATAAACTTGAATCTATAGACTTGAATCACGACTGCTGGGGACTAAGTTTCATTAATACTTAATAAATAAATATATTCTAGATGTTACCCTAAAGGTTGGCTTCATGGTATGACTCAACATGTTGTAGCTAGTAATATCCACAGGCGACTGGATCCACTTGCCATGTGTGTCTGGCGTTATAAAGCTAAAGTTCTGACCGCTCGGACTGAGCACGTTTGCTGGGGGCTTGTAAATGTACCACCTAGTCACAGTAAATATATTAACGGGTGCAGTATGTCAACTGGAGTTTCTAAAGACCGATTTACACATGCGATCTATTTCAAACCACTTCTACGCACAAATGTAAATGTGCGCCACGCGGGCTGATATACCACCGACTACCCGGACACAGGGACACGCGTCAGAACAATAAGCTTAAGGGGATGCCCTGATTCGAGTCGATCACGCCCCCTTGACAGAGATACGGTTATTCCTTCCGAGCACGAGTAAAAGAGATGCAACACTCTTCGGGAATGGTTTCTTTGGTCACAATAAATACCTAACTTTTACTGAAGTTTTATTTATATTTCATTAAGTGAGATTTTAGATACGATAAATTAGTATAGTAGGTATTAACTTGATTGTGTCGTAAAATCATGTATTGTTTGAGTAGGCTGAGTAAAAAAAGGAAAATGAAGACCCAACTTTGGATTTATTTTGTGTCAAGGAAATTTTAGGCAATGCTATATCGATTAAATCAGACAAACAACCATATAACCAAGAACGTAGGTGAAAATCACACCTTATTGTTTCTTAATCTGGTCAGAACGGAGTTTCATAGCACGCGAGAAAGCAAAAATCAGTGTATTATTATTATTGCGACACTTGCCATGCGTAGGCATTGTCGGGGTAGGTTAGTCAGTGTGAGTGCGTCACATCGTAGCTACGTTTCTACGGATTTGTTGGACTTATTTATCATTTTTTACTTTACAGATTGTTTGTTTCATGCAGAGTGAATAAAACAAGTCGTCTTCATTGTAGTTTTAAGTACCTAATTGTTAACGCCTTTTGTACCAACATTTGGGCGTAATGTCGGTAACTTTATATTTTCCAGTAAAGACGCGGACCTAAATCTGATATGACCCGTGCATTTCTTGGCCTGTCCTCACAAGCCCCTTTATCTTCACATTTCCATCTACCGTAAACCGGGGTTACTTTAGGAAAAAATGGGGCTACTTTGATATATACCTATTACATAACTATTTGAAATTAAAAAGATTTAATCGAGTAAACATCATGATAGAATACTAAACCATCATCCACAAGTTACAATGATTTCGGAGAAAACATTTTGATCGAAGTCGCCCCCCGAGTCAAAGTAACCCCATTCCAAGGTACTTCCCCACTGCTACGGTTGGCTCGCAAATATTCAATAAACGTTTCATAGCGTTATGCTTTAATGGTTGTAGTATCACCATGCTCGTAGTTTGTCTTTAACCTGTGTGTAAGCTACGTAAATGGCTTCTCACGCTCTAGTAGGTACTCTAGGGCATAATAAAATGTAAACTACGGTCGTCGTCAACGGAATATTTACACTTTTGCACCATCTCCCTTTGTAATAGGGCGGAAAATGGTTACATATCGTTGACTCTACAAGTGCCCTAATCGAGCCAATAGATAGTATATCTTCTTTTGTTCTACGTTCTATTTACAAAGCGTCCCACTTCTGCCAATGGTCAGGTTATAACACAAACTACAACGGGAATATCAGTTTCTAGTGGGACGCGTATTCATGGACTGAACAATTTATGTCAATAATAAATTCATTTAAATATATCAACTCCTTACCAAGCAACAGGGTTATTTTCATTATCCCGACAGAGTTGGTCTAAAAAATCCTTATCAATTGCATCACTCTTATAACATCGGAGTAAAAATCCAACGAAGTAAAAAAATAGATGACTCATCTTGCTCTACGAAACTTGTCTGGCTCGATGTAATCCAACCATGTTCAACACAATATGAGTGTAGTATTGTATGTGAATAGGTACTGATTTATGGAGAACATAACAATGAATAAAAATCTCGAGCAATACAATAAAAGTTATCGGAAAACAATTGAATGACTATTTCACAGGTTGAGTGGCGAAGGCGGCTCATAGGAGTACCAAATCAATTATTGTATACTAGCTTCCGCCCGCGACTTCTGCGTCTGCGTGGACCCGGTGCAAAATTTCATTCAAAACGATTCAGCCGTTTAAGCGTGATTGAGTAACAAACATCTAAACTTTCGCATTTATAATATTAGTAGGATACTTAGATTGTTCAATCCCCGAGAAGAAACATTTTAACTAATTTGTCATATGTGACTAGAATAATTGTCAATTTACCGCACTATTAAAAATTACGTACCTTGTGTAGTAAGAGGCAAAAATTTTCGTATTTTTTTCCCTATTACCAGCGTACTATTTGGTTGTGATAAAGGAGATGATCGTTTTCGCACGAAGTGAAACACAGTTATATTTTCCATGTAAAAATTTATTATGAATTAAGTATATCATAAATTAAAACGTTAAGCTTATTGATAAATCATACTTACACACTACTTAATGTTTAGGTACTGTTTGGAGCGAGTTTGAGATTTGCAAATGGAGACGGTGAATTTTATTATATATATTTATTTTATAAACCGTTCTAGAATAGTCTGTATTACTTAGATTTAGGATATAATACATTTAATCTTAACTTTGGTTTTTGGTAATCACAATACTAAGGCACAACCTTGATCACAGATCTTGTAAATGCCGCAGTAGTATTTTGTACTAAAACCTATCATATATATTTTAATAAACCTACTACTTCTTAAAACAGCAAATAGACAAGTATATAAATAAATTAAGTATTTCATTGTTGTATCCCAGATCATAGGTCCCTGCTTTTCTTGAACAGAATTATGGCAGCATAGAAAACAACGACATTATTCATTAGTCCAGACCATATTTAACGTATAAATCAATTAAACCACGCTAGGAACACGAAACGGTTATGGCAAAATATTTGAGCAATGCAACATTATGAGCCGCCGCACATTGAGTCACTAGTGATAGTGGCAGCTGCGGACGAGTTCTCTGATACGTATATTATATAGCACATTCGCACACCGAGCGTTTAAGCTGGGTCCACATTTCTATCATTTTGCTGACCACGATCACGCATATCGTATCGAGCTCCCGTATCCTAAGTATGGACGTCTAATTTGGGCACACCGTATCACTAGTGTGCCGGCAAGGCACATTCTATTGTACCGATAAGATATTGTATAAAACGTGTATAGATTAGCCATAGATTAAGTACGTGCGAGATGTATGAATGATTATGCATGTAGCTACTAGTATATATACCGTGTCAGAGGATGAATAAATTACCATGCTATAGACAGTACTTCAGAGTCTCTCTCTGAGTGTGAACTGCCATAAACCCCTCTGGGGTGAAGTCCACACTCACCCTCTCTACTCCTCCATTAACATCGTAAATCTTGCCAGGCAGTGTACACAACCATCAACCATCAACCACCGCCGGCAAAACTAGCATCGTCGCGTAAAAAAATGCGTCCATACTAACCGTAGCGTAGCAGCGTATCGTATCATAACACCGTATCATAAGCGTGGACGCGTATCCGTATCCCCTTTGATGATCGGGGAAGAACCGCCTCGAGAGCGATCACGGCGTATCGCGTATCAAATCATAACTTCGCGTCGTGATACAGTATCAAAACACGTCCATACTTACCGATCTAGATCCGCGTATCCGAACGCGAGTGTATATAATAAACGCGTGTCAACATCGATCCCGAGCGATCAGATGCAGCGGCCACATGATCGCGCTGTTTTGCGTCCACACTAGCGATTTTGATACAAATTTGGACCCAGCTTTAGCGGCCGTGTCTAAAGCCCGGGTTATACCGGTGTTTTTTTAACCGTCGTAAAGCCGAAGCCCAGTTAATGTACATTACAAAGAACTTCAAAAAAAGTTTTTTTTTGTTTTTTTTTAAATGCATTAATATAATATATATATATTTTTTGTATTAATATTAATTTTAAACATCCAGCCAAGTGACCGCAGTGTCCGCTAGCCGCCATCTTATGTAGATAGGTACGAACTCTAACCGGGTGAATGAACTTCACTCCGCGCGCCATAGAGAGTTTTTCAAACTTAATTACCTGTTATTACTAAAAATTTCACAAAAAAAAAAATTTTTTAACGACTGTTAAAAAACACGTAGTCTTAGCGCCACGCTGCGTGTCGCAACGCGTGGGGTTCCCAATCAGTTACATACATTTAGTATGAACGTGGTTACATTAGCTCAGTCCCGCGTGGCGCCACGTTCAATACAAAGTAACCGTTGCGACACGCGGCGTGACTCTAATATAACCCGGGCTTAAGCCACGAGCTGTGGGAGTGGCTCGCACTCGCTACTAGGGCTGTGTTTAGTGGCAGCCAATAGTGGCAGAAATGTGCTCTTTATTTATATCGACGCTAACAAATACTGTCGATGTAACTCATCGGTGTACATCCTGTCTAGACAGTGCATGGTACCTTTCAGAAAATACATCTAACTAATTTACACAACCTCTTTAGATACTACGAAGCCGCAGACGGTTCAAGGGAGATAATTAATTACAGGACTGGACGGACTCGATGAGATGAGCGAAGTTTCCCCATAGAATAGGACCTGATGTGCACACAGTGCCGCCGCCTCGGGATTCTTGTGGTAACTGGAAGCAAATGACATAATAATAAATGAATGAATGCATAATAATAATAAAACAACGAAGGAATAGAACGTAACGTAGGAGAGACGTATGGTAATAGGGGTGTAGACACTAAATAAAATAATCAATAATGCCATATTTTCTCGAAAAAGGATTAAAAATGTAGGAAAATGGAAAAAAAAACAATGCAAAAGGTTAAATAATCACGATGTTATAAGTGTCCAAAGTTTTAAGAAAGGGTATGTTCTGTCCCTTTTTCGCAAAACGCTACTTCATATAAAACGATGACGCTGGAAGATTGTGACGTCACTAATAAACAGCAACGTGCCGCGCCCCATCGTGTTCGACGCGGCCCCCCGGCAGCATCCTGCAATGTGCCAGCACACACTGCGCTTTCTCTCTCTAACAAGCAATATTAAAACGGTTGTAGCTTTGAATTCTTTGAGATATCTGAATGGGATTTTCGCCACTAGGCATATTTTTTGCCTTTTTTCATTTGGAGCAATAATAATTTTCGAGTCTACACCCCTATTGAGCGTCTAACCTAGGGAGGGGTGGGGTGGGCGCACAAATCCATAGCTGCACATCTGCGCATGCACACTAGTGAACGGCGCTGGCGCAATCCGGTAGTCCACCACTTTGGTGTTGTTCCTTATGGTCTACATAAAGTCTATTTTTTTATTCCGTAGACTAAAATGACAACCACAAATGTCAAACGTAGAAATAATGTGACCAGCTATATACAAACAGTGCTGATCTTTGATATCGGTTTGTGAGTAACCGATAAAATCTTGAATTTAATTTAGATTCAAAATAAACAATAAATAAAATCTACTCACAAAATGATACGAAATAAACAATAAATAAAATTAACTCACTACTAATGTACTCAAAACATTTAAAATGCCATTGACGTGACGTATCGCCGACCTGACGCGACGCCATTTAGTTTTACGTATTTGATTTTGGCATTCGTTATTTTACTCGTTTAGTGATCGGATGTTTTCAGTGCGTGTTCTCTCGTTTTTAGCATGTTTTTAGCACGTCACGGATTATCCATTCATTGTGTTATAGACGCTTCATCAACAAATATAAGTACCTCCCAATCGTTTATTTTCGGTTAGTACCGATTGTAGCACATCACTATTTATAAGACGTAAAAAACTACCAATACATGAAATGTCATTTTAGTCTACGGAATAAAAAAATAGACTATAGAGGCGAGGTAGTATTACAACTCACGCCCTGTTGATATGCCCTCCACAGACCCAGTAGTCTGCCACCTTGGTGTCTTGACTGTTGTGTATCTTGTGAGTGACAACAACAGCCCATTTGAGTGGTTGTGGTCAGGTGAACAACATGCCACATTACACACAGAGGAAAGTCAACTCACCGCCCTGTCGATATCGCCCACGCAGATCCAGTAGTCTGCCACCTTGGTGTCTTGACTGTTGTGCATCTTGTGGGCCACAGCTACAGCCCACTTGTGTAGCCGTGGTCATGTGAACGTCATGCCACAACACTGAGGAAAGTCAACTCACCGCCCTGTTGATATCGCCCACGCAGATCCAGTAGTCTGCCACCTTGGTGTCTTGACTGTTGTGCATCTTGTGGGCCACAGCTACAGCCCACTTGTGTAGCCGTGGTCATGTGAACGTCATGCCACAACACTGAGGAAAGTCAACTCACCGCCCTGTTGATATCGCCCACGCAGATCCAGTAGTCTGCCACCTTGGTGTCTTGACTGTTGTGCATCTTGTGGGCCACAGCTACAGCCCACTTGTGTAGCCGTGGTCATGTGAACGTCATGCCACAACACTGAGGAAAGTCAACTCACCGCCCTGTTGATATCGCCCACGCAGATCCAGTAGTCTGCCACCTTGGTGTCTTGACTGTTGTGCATCTTGTGGGCCACAGCTACAGCTCACTTGTGTAGCCGTGGTCATGTGAACGTCATGCCACAACACTGAGGAAAGTCAACTCACCGCCCTGTTGATATCGCCCACGCAGACCCAGTAGTCTGCCACCTTGGTGTCTTGACTGTTGTGCATCTTGTGGGCCACAGCTACCGCCCACTTGGAGTGATCGTGGTGGGATGTGAACGACATGCGGGCGAGCGGGAACTTCAGCCGCTCGATATTGCGCACTCTGAAATATACAAAGAAGGAATTGCTCAAATTTTAGTACATGATAATTTATATCATATGTCACCTATTTTCACAGGTACTGATTTTCCCTCAATTCCATACTAGCAGAATTCCACCTGTGATGGCAGAAGCTATCGCTTCTTCTTGCATGCGCACGAATCGCACAATGGTGGAATTTTATGAACAGTGTGTCATAGAATTTTCTGTTTCTTTCTACTGTTACTTAAATTCTTTAATCAAACTCCTAGTACGGACATTACTTAACCCTCCTTGGATGAGTTCTGAGAAATGAGACACATTTACTGACTCATCATCCACATCC
Source organism: Epinotia demarniana (assembly GCA_945867215.1). NCBI lineage: Eukaryota > Metazoa > Arthropoda > Insecta > Lepidoptera > Tortricidae > Epinotia > Epinotia demarniana. The sequence goes on from OX244274.1 coordinate 9,651,228, forward strand.
TGCCGATACCGACCACGGCGAGTGGAAAAAAAGAAAAGGAAACTGGCTAACTGGAGTTTCGTTACTGACTAAGCACTTATTGGAAGTTCATGCAGTACCTACTTCTGAGGCCAAGGTTCGGTTCTATGGGTATGGTTCTATGGTCCTGATTTCCTATACTACACTAGACAACAATACAGGTCACCGTTGATCCTGCATCCCGCCACTTACCTCCGAGTCCAAGTTCCCTGGCCAGTTGGTCCAAGACTACAAAACCACTATAAAGGTTGTCGTTGAACATATATCCTGCCACTTACTGGAAGTTCCTGTTGCACTCCGAGTCCAAGGTCCCTGGCCCGTTGGTCCAGGATTCCACTAGCAGATCTGACTGTAACACCTCTGCTACAAGACCACTATACAGGTCGTCGTTGAACATGGCGCTCTTCGCGAACGACAGGAACTTGCGCCCCGCCAGGGTTTCGAAGCTTTCTATGTGGTACCTAAAACATTTTAATAGACATAAAGTAAGCGCAAATGGGCAGGCATATATTCCCCGATAACCCTCCTCTTATCTCGTGCTATCAAAATAACGGGGTTGGGCTGTCTAATGCCAAATTATTAACGTTAGGCACGAACACAGGCAGTTAGCTACCATCTAAAAAAAGGAAAAATTAAATAAAAACTATTTTTTACAATTAAGGTGTAGAATCCTCATTTTAAGTCAAAAACTTGTGTAAGGAGGTATTCGCTCTTACATACAAACTTTTTACAGTAAGTTAAAATTAAAACTAAAATTACTAAATATACTCAAGCTCAATGTGAAAATCTTCAAGTCCAATTGTCATTGCTCCTGTGTATAGTTACTTAAGTTACAAAGGTCTGTTGGTAGGGTCCCCAGTAGGGCCCTATTCCTATCCGCATTAACCGAACCCAAATACGATTAGTCTAAGACTTCTTTATTTTTTCTGCTGACTGTATCCTGTTGTCATTACAATCGTGTTGTTGTTTTTTTTGTTTACTTTATTCCAACACGTGTCGTATAACATTACTAGCTGATAATCATTAAACATTGAAACAATGCGAATGTAAGACATAAACAATAACAAATACCAAACATTTTAAACGAATATGATACGAGGAATGTTCACTAATGACTCAACAGTATATCAGCATATAAAAAAATAGGATGATTACACATGCTTTAATTGATGTAGGGTAAATCTGTATTAACTGGCCACACTTCAATAATTGCCCCCTAACCTGAGCTTCCCTCTCTCATACTAAAAATTAACTCTGCTGCCCTACAAACAGAATTGAATTTAGTATAAAGTGGCTAGTAATTAACACGTTATTAAATACTAACTATGAAATTTGTTATAGGTGAACACAGTTCATTTTTAATATGAGGTGACCAGTTATTGGCGATTCACCCTACTTACTTAATTGGTATGAAGTATTTTTTTACTAAATGCTCATTTACAGTGGTGCCTTACTGCCTGAAAACGTCTTATTTGTGACGGTACAACTTACCAGGGCGACGTGTCAACGGTCTTATTATGCACCACCTCCACCAACGTCGGTAATTCATTCTCGTATTCCGCCGGTATGTGGCTGTACACCATCAGTGGCTCGTTGTATTTCAGCTGCACGGCTATTTGGTTCACCGTGTTGGTTTGTACTGACATGCAGAGCATGGACTGGCCGTATTTCATGCCGGTGGCTGGGTAGTTGTAACCTGTGTCGTTCAAGCCACGGCCTGGAGTAATAGAAATAATTTTCAATAAGTAGGCCACTTTATGAAGATACAAGTAGGTATCTTTTTCTTAATTGTGCTGAGAGCTGAGAGGCTCGGCCAGCTACGAAATTGGCCCGTTTCGCGAAGCCGCAAGTTACAAGTTTGAAATGGCAACACTGAGGCGATTTAGCAATAACGACTGGCCATTTCACCTGCGGCGCTACCATGAAAATCGAATCTTGAAGTTCGTGTACTTGCATCCCTGTCACTCGAGTACAGTAAACAGTGCGATAGAGATATCCAAACTTCGACGTTCGAAGTTCGTGGTTATAGCTCTTTATTGCCTGCACGACTATCATGAGACGGCCGCGACATAGGTACCCTCGATTTTTCTTCCACTATCCGTCTCTCTCTTATTAGAACACTTAGAAAGTTAGAACAAGAGGTATAGTGCGAGAAAAATCGAGAGTATGTCGCGGCCTTCTCATGATAGACGTGCCGGTGAGACTTGTACGATTGTAACTTATATTTTCAAGAAACGTGCCAAAGGGGAACTTTGTACATTTTATTACAAATGGAAGGCTCTTTTCAACTTCTCTTACAAGATACTTCCGCTTAATAATACCTACAAGTTGCATATTGTCTACCTGTGCAATCGCAATTTCTAACCACATAAAATGGGGCCCCAGAAGGTCAGTCTTATAATTTGGTTGCTAAACGAAATATGAATTTGTTTCACTTGTCAGCTTGGAGGTCCGAATATCCTTCACAGTTCACAAAAAATGCTATAACGTGAGATACCACCCACCAAACCCACTAAATGACAGTGCCCAAACTGTCAGGTAGGTACTTGCGAACTTGCTTAAATTGTATCTCATACAAGTACATAACTATAGAAATTATACTTTCTTAACGAAACAAATTGTTTATTTTTATTTTGTTTCGTGTTATTGGCCGTCCTGTCGGGGCGTAGAAGACGACGTAGATAATAAATAAATAATAAATAATAACAAAATAAATATTAGGGGACAATCTTACACAAATCGCACTAGCCCCATAGTAAGCTCAATAAGGCTTGTGTTACGGGTACTAGACGACGATATATATAATAGATATAAATACTTAAATACATAGAAGACATCCATGACTCAGAAACAAATATTCATGCTCATCACACAAATATTTGTCCTTACCGGGATTCGAACCCAGGACCTTCAGCTTCGTAGGCAGCGTCACTACCCACTAGGCTATCCGGTCGTCACCCACTAGGCTATCCGGTCGTCATTAGATAGTCGACAGTAGATGGTTTATTATTCGTTCTTTCTGTGTCAAATCGTTTATAGAAATTATGTTTATCACTCACCATCAGGAGCTGGCGGGAACCTCGGCACAGAATGCACCAGCCACATTGAAGTAAACTTGTCTCCCATAATCACACCCTTCGTGTGGCCTTTCTCGACTCTATTCTTCAAGAACTTAGTGTGCATTTTGCACATCTCGGCCAAGTCATAGTCGTCATAATACTTGTCGCCTAGCTTGAACTTCTTGTACTTCTTTACAGAGGGCTCGGTAAACTTCATTTGACCTGTGTAGAATAAATGAATATCATTATGACTTGTATTGATACTTTGCGTCCTGTGACCATGGCAACGAAAATAAAATGAAACTGTGCGTTTTAATCCATTCACTAATAATAGTTTTCGGAGGAATTCGTGGAAGCAATAACCAATTTTTGCGTACCTATATGGATTGCTGGCATGGCAGTGACAATGATCTCAGTGGCAACACAGATAAAACTTTCATTTTTGCCTCACCTTTTCTACGCTTTGAATACATTTCGGCTACATTTTGCAGGATATCTGGCTCATTCTCAGAAGCCGGCGGCTGATCATTATATATCACAGAAAGTGTGTTCTTGGACTGCAATGAAAGTTATAATATTATTATATGTTATCTTATCTTATCTTGTTTTACTCCTATGAATGGCTTGGTTGCAGCCAGATATTGCCAATGGCCATTATTAAGTGAATGGCCTCTACACAATATAGTTATACAAATTGACAAAACATTATTTAGTTCATTGTACTAAAACAAAATTACAAAAAAATTTATAACTCAAATTATTAATTTTTTTAATTGTGCCAATTAAAATTCTGTCGTATGTCTTCATCAAAATAATTACAGAATTATTTAAGTCATAACAGGAAAAGTCACTAATAAACTATGACCTACAATTATTGTATGTCATATCATAAAATACCACAGTGACTTATAAATTACAATTAATGTTACAGACATCTAGCAAAAACACTGCTTACTGAAATATTAATATTATGAGGATGAAAAGTCTGTGAGCTTCTCGCTTTGTAGGTTTATAATTATGTACCTAGGGGGTAACCTCCGGAACCACTCACCCAAAGCCATAAATTCTCTCACTATATTCATATTCATATTCATATTCATTTTATTGATAATATAAATTACAAGTCAGGTTCACTTAAATTAATACACCATATCAGGATATTTTTAAATAGCATGTCAACCGGTATGTTGTGTATAGAATAACTTTTTGGGTGGACTTAGGCTATATTTCAGCATGCGCGTTTGCCTGCGTTTTTACAACATGCGGTAAAAGCCCCAGAGACTGCTAACTATTTCATACATACTTACCTCAATAAATAGGGATCTGATGGTCATGTAAATTCTAAAAGTTAATTACCTGATACAATGGCTGCAGTGTCTTTCCCAGCATGGAGTTTGGGTTGGCAATGGACATATCAGACATAATCCAACCTTGCCGCAATTTCGAAGGAATCAGGTACATGTAGGCAACTCCTTTTCGGACAAGGGGATTCAAATGATTTTTCTCTCGAGGTAACTTGTAGATATAAAACCTGAAAACAGGTGTTTGTTTATATACTAAGAGTACATAATATAGTAACCGAGTGACACAATGACTTGATTTTGGCATAAAATTATTGTCTTATTGAGGAGAATCTCTACTTACTCCGGAAGATGAGTTTACTTTGTTTACTCACTATCATAGTTCTAAGGAAACTTTAAAAAATATTTGTAGAATTCAATACAGTTATGACAGTAAACAACTATGAATTAAATTATTACCCACCAGGGGCCCATTGCATAATAAATTACAACTTATAATTCAAGCGGAAGTCTCGTTCTAATAAAATAAGTTGAAAAGAGATTTCCTCTTATAATATAAGTTACAAGTTGTTATGAAATAGGCCCCAGGTATCAAAATTATAAATACAGAAAGAGAAAAAAAACTGACAAAGGATTCACAGGAATTATAGAATAGTTTATTAGAGTGGCTTTTATAATCTTAAAAGTACTTACCAGTCCACTGGTTCACCTCTGTCATTCCTACATTGTTGTGCCAAACCATCACAATTACTCACAAATAAAAGAAATACGATAAAACACAAGCAGCGATACATCGCGATGCGTGTTTATTTCGCGAAAATCCAACTCAAACTAAACTAATAGAAGCAGGATGTTTATACAAACGGGTTGTCATTACTATGTTGTACGAGTTGATTCGCGTATTGCAGTTGAAACTATTAAACAATCCATGTATTTACATAACAACCAACAAACAAGTCTTGGATATCCTTTCCGAATCAAGGTTCAATTATTTGAATTCAAAATATGTTCGGTTGTTTTCTTTGTGTCGTAAAGTGACGCATACGCATCGCTGCGCGGGGTTACCAGTTAAGAAAAAAATAACAGGTTTAGTTATTTTGGGCGGCAGCAAAAACAAGGATAAAAATTTAATGAATTTCCAGAACATAGAGATTATATAAAGATGGTTAATGGTTGGTGTTCTTTTATTATAAAAGTGTGATCGAATTTGACCGTGAATTAGTAACTATTGAGTAAGTTAATGGGAAAATAATTACGTCGAATTTAAATTTTACCTCGCCGTTTCGGATGTGTTGCTAAAATAATATACCGAATTTTCAAGTGAAAATGTATATCATATCTATTGACTCTAAATAGTGTATCCTACGTGATCCTACTAATATTATAAATGCGTTAATTTGAATGTTTGGATGATTAGATGTATGGATGTTTGTTACTCAATCACGCTTTGTTTTTTTAATCGGATTGGGTGACATTGTACACGAAGATATTTTATACTCTGATAAAGGATAGTTTTTATCTTGGGCCGACGCAGACGAAGTCGCGGGCGGAAGCTAGTTCATAATAAAATTAACTACATCAAAATATTTAACACGTACACAACAATAGAAAAAAAAACTCATATTTCTGAGATGTATAAAGTCTTCAAGCTTCAAAATTAAAATAATTACATAATATAATACATACATTCACGCCTCTATGCCAAGAGGCGGTAGACAGAGCACATGAAACTTATTTTCTAGTGCCATTTTTAGCACAAATGTGTGTATAAAAGATCGAGAGAATATGATATAGCAGTGAACAGTTGCTAGCCCATCGCCCACTACACACTTCAAACCTGTTCCCTTAGTCGTCTCATAAAACACCCACTGGAAGAAAGGGGGTGGTGCTATTCTAAACCGGGGAAAAATTGGATTAATAAAATTAAACCGCGTGATAATAATATCGCCACACCTTCCAATTTACCTATGATCAAACCATCATTTAATTTAGTCACACGTCACACCTGGCCATAATGCGAGTTTTACTGCACGCTGCGCGTACGGGAAAACTCGCATTGCGGCCAGGTGAAGACGTAAAATGGCCATGGGCGGTAATTCGTAAAGCCCCAGAGCGCATATTTATGGCCCTCACCTTCGGTTCGGGTCACAAGCACCTGCGATCTGGGGAATTCACGAATTCACCGCCTTAGGTACGTAATGTACTATTGCTAAGAAGTATTTCAATAGGTACAGTCAAGTGCACAAAATATGTATGTCTATGTATAGACTATAGACATAATCCGGTCGTTAATATTTACTGAAAGCTCCGACATAAGCCATTTTTTGCACTTCAGGGAACTCCCGGTTACGTAATATTTTTATACGATGTTGTTACATACCAGTAGTACAAGTTTTGGTTTTTGTTTTCCTTGGTAATGTCAGGTATTTTTTAGAATACCCATATTGTCCATTGCGGGACCACAACATGGAGCAGGTTTCAAAAGCGTATGTAAAAAAAACAAGTCTTTCAAAAATAAACATATAATTTGATCAATTGATCATAAATAGTGCCGATATAACAAGTGAGAAACGATTCTAGCTCAAGAGTTCAGCAAATGAATGCGGTCCAAATACGGACAGTAAAAGAAAATACGATTCTATTGTGCAGTAATATCCGCGTAATATTTACTGTTCGCATTGTTTTTACAAGTTATTTTTGCTGATTAATTGAAAATATTTATAAAAACATTTGATTTTATAAATATTTTTTACACATTAACCTTACCCTTACTAATATAAATATATCATATATGGAAGACGGTGAAGAACAGCGATAAATGCACAAACATTACTTACAGCTAAATTACAAAAATAAATAAACTTTTCCCCAAAATACTTGAAACTTATTTACTGTTGAGTAGGCATGGACACGGCAGCCTTCGTGTGCGATACATCACTCTGTCTCCAGTATGAAACGACGGTCTTCAGTTCCTGGTAGAAATCAAGACCCTGCTTACCGCAGAAGTGGTTAGTACCCAGGAAACTGCCCCGAGTTCCCGAGAAAGAGAACATGGATAGGGGAACGGGGATAGGTACGTTCACGCCGACTTGTCCCACGTCGATTTCCGAGGAGAATTTGCGGGCGGTGGCACCGTTCGTTGTGAAGACAGCAGTGCCGTTTCCGTAAGGGTTGCTGTTGATCATTTGGATGGCTTCATCGAGGGTGTCAACGAACAGGCAGACGAGGACCGGGCCGAAGATTTCCTCCTTGTAGCACTCCATGCTTGGTGTGACGTCGGTGAGGATGGTCGGGCCGACGAAGTTGCCCTTCTCGAAGCCGGGGACCTTGACGTTGCGGCCGTCGAGTACGAGTTTAGCGCCTTCCTTGACTCCTGGAAACAAAAGACTCGCAGCTTTAGTATGGCTTAAATTTTAAGTACAGTAACTGGTAAAGGTCGCGGGAGTCCGCTTGATGTGGGTGGCGCAGGATCGGTCACTTTGGCACTCTTTGGGGGAGGCCTATGTCCAGCAATGGACGTCTTTTGGCTGATATGATGATGATATGGGCTAAATAGTATTTGCAATAATCGATAAAATCTAACACCAAGTCTAACGCCATCTTTGTGACGTCATTCATAAAAATAGCCCTTTGGGTGACTTTGAGCCTTCTTATGAGGCCCATAGTAGGCTAATTGATAATCGAAATTTGAAATATAAGTATGAATATATTAAGGTTCAACGTCACTGGTGCGAGCGTCACGAGCTGTTGCTAACAGATGTCGCGATATATAATTTCGATGGTTGCTCATCGTTTTACGCAAAACCGTGACGAGTACCAACATGTGTTTCAAACTGCGGAAGCCGAAGAGCTTGCTACGTATGAATCGCAATCAATCTGCACTAAACAATGTTTCCTTTTAAAATGTAGTCCGAAAATATGCATAAAAGTGCTTTTTCGTGAATTTACGCAGACTAACGTAGCTAAATGTCACTTCGAAGTTTGTCATTGTCAAACATTTTGCATAAATCAAACTAGAGGGCGCAAAACTAAATCTACAGTAGCGCCTCTATTAGGAAATAGCGAAACTAAATGTACTTGTGTCTGGCACTCTAGAATGTACGACGAATGCATCTGACTTTTTCACTCGTTACCTAATGTCATGCGGTAGCGCAGTGTTATACACTTTTGCTTAAATCTGTCTGTAATGCCATCGTTGAACCGGGTTCAAATCCCGATGAACGTACATCTTTTTTGTTTTTCAATTTGGATTTCTAAACCAATATGACCGTCTAAACTAACTTAGATTTACTTGTAATGTGCAAAAAAAATTTTTTTCATATTTAACTTGTTTAAGTTTTCTTGATAAGCATGATTTGTATCTAGATTATCCACAAAACCCCCTATATTTTTGGCGGACCTATTCTGTCATGTTACATACTACGTAAATATTATGATGCATAGGTATTTCATTTAAAAAGATGTTATGCCTTCATTTAATTGGAAAATCATGATTCATGAGTATCCGTAGGTTTACTGTTGAAAAATCAAAGTACTACCTTTATCTATTCTATACCCTATTCCACATGATATTAGACAAATCGTGCGTAAATCTTCAAGTCATTCGCGTCATGAAAACTATTTTGATAAACAAAAACATTTACATTGTTCCATTTGAAACACATTAAATAATCGAAATAACACTAGTAAGTACAATATTTATAAAGGAAGATAAAAGAGGTATTTTTCCTTACAAAAATCTAACATACATACATACATACATACATTCACGCCTTTATTCCCAAAAGGGGTAGGCAGAGCACATGAAACGTATGTTTCAGCACCACTTTTAGCATACCTAAATGTGGGTATAAAAGATCGACTAAATGTGATATTGCAGTGATAGGTTGCTAGCCTATCGCCCACAACACACTTCAACCCTGGTCCCTTAGTCGACTTTTACGACACCCACGGGAAGAAAGGGGGTGGTGAAATTCTAACCCGACACCACACGGGGGAAAAATCTAACGTTATAAGGAATAAGGTATCTATACTTAGGAAGTATATTGGTACTTTGATTTGTTATATCCATATTCACCCGCAGTTGCGGTACTACATAATTACAATCAGAGAGGCTACGTATTATTCACAAAATGTTTTGTATTCGCCCGTGACTCGCGTCTAAAATAATGACCTCAAAGTTGGTAACAATTTTGCGTTACCGGACGGACGAATTTAGTAAGCTTTGTGAATAATTGGCGAGTTTGTATATCAAAACTCTTAGTGGCCAGTCTCTCGAATCTGGACCTAGACCGCATCAGAAAGAGAGAAATATATCATTTGACAATATGGTACTGTTTTCGATGAACGTCAAAATTCAAAATTCGAATTCAACTTTTTCACGCGTTTACGTTTCTATACGTTTATGATGCTTTCACTCATTCATTACTAATCTTCAATGGTTGGGTTATGGGCATTTGCTTACAAAATTATTGAATGTCTTGTTTAGGTAAATATGAGATGAAACTTATCTGTCGAACCCACGACCGCCGTTTGACAGTCGCATGCCTGAACCACTATGCTACCGGAACGATTATTGTAAAGTGTTATTTATTTGTATGTTTGTATGTACGGTATAACCTCCGAAACCACTTATCCGATTATAAAAAATCTTTCACTGGTGATGCTTACTGGGGGGACATAGCCGTGCTTAGGCATAGTAAGTATACTTAGGTATACTTACTATGCCTAAGCTAACTTTATACGCAAAAAACGAACTCTGATTTTTAGACAGATTTGACTGCGTACTAAGTTAAATGCAGTTTTTATTCTTTCTAAAATCGGTCTGGGTGACTCCTTAGAGCAAATTTCCGTGTCCCTTATTGTTTCGGATTTAATGTCACTCTGTATAATCTTCAAATCAGCTCACAAAATTTCCCGAGAATCGGTTGAGAAATATAGCTACCTACGACATATAGAGAAGAAGTCTAGACAGCCGGACATACGAAACAATATTTATTTATTTAATCTTTGATTTGAACAAAAGAACAACTTATCGTACAAAAGGCGGACTTAAAGCCGTAAGCATTTACCAGTCAACATTTGGGCAAAGCAGACAAAATTTGGTCGGTGCAACTACAGATGCACACACAGTGGTTATACATACATAATAAATAACGACAATAGACAAATAAATAAAATACATATAAATACCTTCATACAATATATATGTATATATATAAACAGACGAACATCGAGAACAGAAACACTAAAAATTTAGGGCTCTGCTAGCAAACAACTTGCGTAAAGTAAAGATCTTTTAAACGCGAATCTGGAAATCTGGAATAATTGCCTAGCTGAAATGAAAATCTTCGTTCGTCTCGCTCGCTCGTTCAATTAAGTATATGGATATTGTTATCGATTCAGTTTTTAACAATTGGCGAACACTTTTGTTTTCAAAGGCTGACTTACGAGCATGGACTGATTTCGGTTACGTTATACCGGTATGGAATCGGTATTCCATTACAATAGCGTTATATTGTAAAGGTTAGCCGCGCCGCCAACGTAACGGTACCGGATCCGGAACCGTGTAGAAATACATATCGGTTACCGGTATTTATTTTTAATTTTACTGAAACTTTTATAATTCCTTTTCCAAACCGGTATAATTATGATACCGTTATTTTTTTCATTTAATTCTCGTCCATGAGAGGAGGTCTGTGCCCAGCAGTGGAACGTAATATAAACTGATAGGTATATTATTTACTATGCCAATTTAGAAGTCATTATTATAATCGTCAAAAACGAAATAGATATATACCTTCAATATCAGATGATCCTCAATGCTGGTAGCATTGAATTTTGATATTGGACCTCAATACCGAGATTACCGGGGCTTCGATAATAATACCTATCAAGATTTGGTTGCAAATTACAGTGCATTTTTTTAGGATTAGAAATGCGCTAAACAAAGAAGAAGTTGTCGTCAACCTTTTCTGCTTGGGATAAATATTGAACAGACACGGTTTGTTACACGGAAATTCATTATTGCTGCAAAGTTCACACACCAACTTGTAAATGTTGAACACCAACGTTTCTCATTTGTTGTTAATGGACTTTGTTTCTGCCTCTTTGCTTTTGTTGAAGGCAAAACGTTCGGGAGAGAACGAGTCGGTCTTTTTTGCAAGCCACTTAGGCCTACCTCTGGTAGCTCCATCGCAGTCCGCACACCACCACACACAGCGAAAAATAAAATCTTAATATTAATTAACAAATAGATACTCGTTTAATAATCTCGTGATCTGAATTCAATAATTTGTTGATTAGCAAGAAAACAAGAAAAAGAACGTGATACGATTTTCAATTTTGACAATTTCGATAGCGAAAAATACGAACCGATCGTTTCAAACCTCTTCTTCTTTAGGTTTTTTATTTAAGCAACTTTTCGAGAACTGAATAACGAACTTTAAAATTATAGAGTTAAATAATAAATACATTCAAAATAAATATATTGATTGTTGTAAGTACTATTTAGATATAAATAATAAAAACACTTGTATGTGGAACAACACAGCTGTGTGGCATAAAGTGTCTTATATAAAAGACCTCGTGCTTTGTGCTTTATCCTTCTTTCTAATGCTAAAATAAAGCACTATAAAGTTCACTTTTTCTTGTAAAATAAGTCTGAAATTGTGTAGTGTAAGTGTAAACAATACATTTGTGTTTTTGTGTTTTGGATTTACATTATTGGAAGTTTTACACCTTATTTTTTTGTCCAAACATTACTAGTGGTATATTACCTAATATAAAATTAAACACTCATCTCTCACAGCAAAACCAACCTATTTACTTAAAAATATCTATGGGGCTGTTTTCGACCACTGCTTTTATCTGTTCAGGGAGTCATTGTAAATTTAGAAACTGTCTATACAATAGAATTAGTGCCCTCCCTGAACCGATGGTAGTAACAGTATATTTTTTTAGATGCATAATATTTTTTTAACATTCATGTTTACAACCAAAGGTTTAGTACTTAAAGTTTTATTTCAGGTAACGTTTGTGTAATCAGTTAACAACCCTAAAAACTACGTTTTTTTGAGAAAAAAGAAAAAACTTAGCAGAAAAAAAAACAATAAATCATTTTTTTCCTACATTCCCCATTTACGGTGTTCTACGTTCATTCATAGAAGTTACCCATTCTAGCGGAAGCCTATTTTACCTTCTAACAGTTCAAATAGTGCTCCTACCACCAGCAACAATAGAGTGGAAAAGCGATTATTTTTTTTACAAATGCATGTCAATTTTTTTTTATTAAAAACTAGATTCCACTCATTGTTTCGTCTGCATGAACCTGGGATAAAAAAAATGTCCTATATTTTAATCTAGGCTCCTCCTAAGGCTCAGCATATATTACAAATTGGCACTGGAATTGGAATCGCATTGTGTTGGAATTAGAGTTGACTTTCGTTTGTTTTGAAAAGTGCCCGAAACAAAACAAATTCAGCTCTATTCCAGTTGAATATAATTTAAATGCCTTCGACAGAATAAGTCCCATGAGTAGGCCCATGGGCTTTAAGAGGTTAGGCAGGCAATAAGGTTGCGCAGTTTAAGCGTGATTGAGTTACGAACATCCAAACATCTAAACATTCAAATATTTATACATATAAACATCTAAACTTTCGCATTTACAATACTAGCAGGATAAAAATAATAATAATACACTTGTTTCGACATTGGTCCTTTTAAATTCTGGTATTAGAATATTGGAAAAATCGGTAGGAGATTCCGGGATTTCGGGATTCCATGATGGTGGTTTGCATTCCCTATCTGTACCTAGTATGTTAATAATAGCATCATTAATTAAATATATCGGGTTTCTCCGGGACATAGCTGGCTGCAGCTTTATATTTTATGTAATTTTTTCGGTACCGTAAATACGGTTTCATAAAAGTTACAAAGGTAACCGATATTTCGGCTTCGGCGTGGAGGGCAAGGTCGACCCGCTTAAGAACAAAAAAATATCTAAGTAAGTATCGAAATAATACCGGTTTGAAACCGGTATTAAAAAGATATCACAAGGCTTTAAAAAAAATACCGGTAATGGACATTTCTAACTGGTTGCGGCACTGTTATGCTGTCCCCTAACCACTTTGCCTAACCACCGATCGTAACTGGCATCAGTCCCTGCACCGAAGAATGCCTACGAGTGTATAATTCTACCCTCACAACATTGTACTCGTAAAGAAGAAAAATTGTGACTTAGTTAATTTACATTTTGGGGGTAATCTAATATTCTAGTTGAACAGTCGATTCCTAAATAGGTTGCAGTAGGTAATTTACTGTCAATCGATGTGCAGTCGACTAAAGCAAATGTTTAAATTTATCAGGTATAGTTAAAATTATTTAAACTAAGCTCATGAATGGCCATTGTCCTGAGCTCATGAATAGCCTTTGTTTGCGGTCGACACTTGCAAATACAATGCACATTTTATGTGGCGCTAACCTTTTTCTTGCAAAAAATGGCACGCGTCCGACCACAGTCGTATTGTTAGACTTGAATGCTATTGTTCTGAATATAAGAAGTCAGTGGTCTTCTGCCGCAAACAAAGGCTATTCATGAGCTCAGGACAATGGCCATTCATGAGCTTAGTTTAAATAATTTTAACTATACTTACACTCCTAATAATTGTCTGTTATATTTAATGCTACATTACGTAACATTCACTCAATCGAAACTTGCTTATAATCTGCAAGTTGGAAATTCAAACGGTTCATTTGATCAACAACACCCCTTTCTTCCCGTGGGTGTCGTAAAAGTCGACTAAAGGACCAATGTTGAAGTGTGATGTGGGCGATGGGCTAGCAACCTATCACTGCAATATCACATTTTGTCGATATTTTATACCAACATTAATGTGGCGCTGGAACATACGTTTCAGGTGTTCTGCCTACCCCTTTTAGGAATAAAGGCGTGAATGTATGTATGTATGTATGCCATTTGATCAAAACCTATATATGTATACGTTCGGTAGCACAGATTACGTTTCAATATTGGATCTTACTTCTTTCTAATAAGACGCAAAATGTACCTATGCATAGTTATCGTTCCGTGGACTTTAAGTAGGTCTATCACGGCTAAAGAGCAAAGCATTGAAATTCATTCATTGTTGCTTGAAATTCAGTCTATCAAAAACAAATGACATTGCTCTTACGTCATTACCAAAATGAGCAGCGTAGCAAGATAAAAATAATGCTATCTCTTTCACCACAAACTAAAGGTGTTTGTACGATGGTGTCACCGTCTGGTGATTATAATTACTACTATTCACTCCGCTATCTAACTAATCTTGTTTGATATTAAAGACATCTAGTGAAGGTTTTAGGCAACGTGCTGTCATTGTGACGCGGCCATGTCATTTACACGGACAGTGTCTAACTCACGCACACATACAAGGCTCGGAGTAAAATTTTATGAATTTCAAATGGCTATTGTTTGAATATTACTGGTTTTTGCGTGTATTTATTCAAACTGCGGGAGAAGAGGGTCATATATTATCTAAATATCACAATTTCAAGTTCCTGACATCGATAGATTAGACGTCTAGTCCGAACGAAAATTGTATGGAATTCGTCAGTGACGTTGCACCTTAAGTTAAGAAGAGAAATGTCTCACCAGACTCGACGAGCCTAAGGATCCTGTCCTTGGCGCGCGGGGAGATGACCGGGCCGACGTCGGTTCCAGGAACGTTTCCGGCGTTCACTTTCAACGCCTGCGCACGGGCTACGAGGTCCGGGATCCATTCCTTCGCCTCACCTGAAATATAGCGTTGGTTAACTTTGTGTAATCACGCTTTTTGACTTGGCTACGTGCATTTTTAATTTGATCAACAAGAAAAGCATAATTAGAATTTCGAATGAATTGTCTGCTCGGGGCAGTAGCACTCGAGTGTAACCTAAGCCACAACTTGAGAATTTGGACTTTAAGAAGTGGGACTGGCTTGACCACGCTTGGCGCCGTGGTTCTTGAGAGGCTCACCCCTCAAGAACCACGGCGTGATCAACCAGGCTAGTCTCAACTAGCCTGACTACACTTACCCACGAACACGGCGGTGCTGAGCGCCATGCAGCGCTGTCCGGCGGCCCCGAAGGCGGCGCCGGCGAGCTGGTTGAGTGTGTGCTCCTTGTTGGCGTCGGGCATGATCACGCCGTGGTTTTTGGCGCCCATATTGCTTTGTACGCGCTTGCCTGCCGATAATTTAATATCATCGTCATCATTATACCAGAAAGACGTCCACCACTGAACATAGGCCTTCCCAGCGAACGAAAAAAACCATACTCGTATAATGCGAGCTCCTTACACAGTTTGGCAATGGAAATGGCACCCATTCTGTGGGCCTATTTTGCGGCGTTACTTAGATTTCTATGGTTTTTTCGTTAACCGGGCCTCCTCCAAACCATAGCTAAGGGTTCCTATTAAGGACGAATCGACTGGTCGACCGTACAAAATTGAAACGAGGCAATAGAAACAACCTGAAACAGCTATAGTCTAGTAAGTAGTAGTCAAGGTAGTTGCTGCTTGCTATGATATTGAGTTGAATAATTGGAATAATAATTGTAATAGTCTCGAAGCACCGCAGCAACTGTTAATTTAGGTCGGTTCCCAATAATCAATCCACCGATAGTTTTCCTTACCAACAGTTACGTTTTGACACATTTTCTACGGGTAATCTGTCAAAATGTTACTGCAGTAAGGAAAACTATTAGTAGATTGATTATTGGGAACCGGCATATGTCGTATTTCATGCGACCTATGAAAACCATCGATTTACAACGTAGGTAATAATATAATTAATCCCTTTTCACCGAGGACACATATGGGTAAATACATAGTACATTACTGCAGAGGCCGTGAAGTAAGGGATTGCTGGACGAGCTTGGGGTAGACATAC
The DNA here is from genome assembly GCA_945867215.1 of Epinotia demarniana. NCBI lineage: Eukaryota > Metazoa > Arthropoda > Insecta > Lepidoptera > Tortricidae > Epinotia > Epinotia demarniana. The sequence goes on from OX244274.1 coordinate 9,667,533, forward strand.
AACGAGTCCAGCAATCCCTGTTCCGGCCCAGGACTGTATAGTGCTTTTCTCAAACGAGATGAAGAAATATTAAAATTAAAGTAAATACAAGGTAATCAATTAAATAATAATTTGTTGAAATTACAATCGGAACGAAAAATCAGAAAACAATTGTGTAATTTGCCTCCTTTTAATTTTTTAAACATGCCATTTGTACGAGTCGTTCGAGCACCATGTTTAACCGCTCATAAGTATAGTACCATAGATTTTTTTTTGCAAGTATGCTCACTGAGTCTAGTGGTGGTTGGCAGTATGTAATTTTTCCTTTACCAGTTTAATATTAGTAAGCAAATTTAAAAAGTTAGAGTAGCGGACAATAATGGTTTTACTTGGGGTTTTCATACATTACTTCTTGGCTCAAGGTCAAGAAGAAATGTAGGGAGCCTTAAACAAGAATTTATGTCCTCATTTCGTGATATTAAGAGGCCGCAGTAAGCTCGGCCGAATTTCACCTTCCCATACAAACGTAGTTACGCTCTCATTTTAAAACTACGTGTTGGATTGTGACGAAACTTTGCATATACAATGACATGAGGTATATCTATGTCTGTAATTAGTTTATATGGTTCCAATTTATAGAACAAAGTAAATACAGCAAAAACTAGTTTTGTATGAAAAACTTAAATTCGCTGTATCTTTTTTATTATGGTATCTGAAGCTACGTACCTCATTTCATTGAACATGCAAAGTTTCGTTACAATCCAAAACGTAGTTTTAAAATGAGAGCGTAACTACTTTTCTGTTGCCAACTTGCCATGGTTAGTCCCTGGGTTATTTTGTAAAAAACCACCAAACGTAGGCTTATTTAACATTTTAACCCCCCCTTTTTACGGTCCATCTAACGCATGTTAGAAGTCCATGTAGTAACATTTTTTTCTAAGAAACACTGACGGGACAGAATAACAACAAGATTAACTAACAGTTGATTGACTCACATATAGTTTTAGGGCGAGTTGCACCACCGACTTACGATTACAGACCGATCAACGTTAAATATGGCGCTGACAGCTGTCAGTCCATAGAAACTGTTCAAACTGTCAAACGTTCCATACATTCAGATTTTAACGAGCACTGCTTACGATTACAGACGGTTTGGTGCGACCCACCCTTAATGAAAGCAGCGTTACTAACCAGCAGCGGATGCTCTCGAGTAGATGTGCTTGCCGGCACCGTCTCCGCCCACGAACGACACCGCCTTAATGTCGGGCTGGTCGCAGAAGAAGTTTACCGTGTCGTGTGTTCCGTGCACTACCTGCATACACACGCTCATTAGGGCTGTTTATACACTAACTTCTGCCCGCGACTCCGTCCGCGTGGAACTCCTTTATATCGCAGCTCCACACAAACTTTTACCCCCCCATTTCACGACCTTAGGTGATGATTTCGGGGATAAAAACTGTCCTATGTCACTCTCCATCCCTTCAACTATCTTCACTTAAAAAATCACGTCAATTCGTCGCTCCGTTTTGCCGTGAAAGACGGACAAACAAACACACACAAACACTTTCGCATTTATAATATTACGAGTAGTATGGATGAGGAAAAAGTAAACCCAATATGCCCTGCGTTAAATAGCCCATAGAGCAACGGTCGGCCACCTTTTAGCAGCCATGAACCACATAGTAACAAACAAAATTGATGCGGGTCACGCTAGCTAATAATTTGTGACTGTATCAGGCAAAAGGTGTACATATGAGCAGCCAGCACGGCTTTCACCAGACGGAGCGCGAGCTCTTTCAACTTTTGTCGCACTATCCGTCTCTTTCTATTTGAAAACTTAGAAGGAGCGTGCCTGTTGCCACCCGCTGCTATAGAGCATCGGTTCCGCACCTGAGAGTAATTACCCCTATGGGGATAATACAACTATGTATACTTTGGGGGAAAACGGGGGTAGGTATGTTAAATGGATGAAAATATAAGAGACAGTAACACAAAGCTAATATCTAGTAAAGCGGTTGATCCATTGACGAGCAAAACCGCCGGCCAAATGGTGACACTGACGGCGCGAATCAGCATCAGAGCTATAAATAACCACAATCTTCGAAAGTCGAGGTTCAGGTATTTCCATCTCTATCGCACTTAAATTACTCGAGTGACAGGGACGCTTGTATACGAACTTCGATTTTCGTGGTAGCGCGGCAGGCCTTTAAAATGTTATGAAAAAAAGCGATATTATAACGATACATTTCGTTAATTTTGAAAAATTTATTAATCCGCGTACAGATGCCGTCAAACTTCTTGAACATGCGGGACGAAGTGGGGGGGCAGCTCGCAGGTACAATTCGCCTTTGCGCAGGCAAGGCCAAATGTTCAAGAAGTTTGACGGCATCTGTAACTATATAAATATTGTAACAGAATGAATATCATAAGTATCATACCATTATAAAATACGGTCGAATAACGTTATAATATCGTTAAATGGGAGCCGCGCGAGTGACATCGCACGAGTAGGCGATACTGAATGCGAGAAAGGGGTAGCATATAACGTTATAACGTTATTTTGTCGCTTAAGCCAGTATCGCTTTTATATATTGGTTTAGACTAATAGCGTTATTATGGATACTGCTATAGGTACAGCGCGTCAAATATCGTTTTGAGTATAATATTTTTTTAGGTAGAATAACGTTATGAAAAATAACGCTATACGAAAATAGCGGTATTTAAAGGCCAGCATTGACAACAGCGCCATCTACCTTAAACTCTGTTTAACTAAGATGTACTTACGTTGACGAGGCCGGGCGGCGCGCCGGCCTCCGCGAGCAGCTCCATCATGGCCAGCGTGGCGCCCGGGTCCTGCTCCGAGGGCTTGATGAGGCACGTGTTGCCCGTCACCAGCGCCGCCGGGAACATCCACAGGGGGATCATCACGGGGAAGTTGAAGGCGGCCACTCCTGTATAACCAACGTTACGGGTTTATTGCGCAATTATTCAACTATACAATATGTTTTAAATTAATCGGCAGCGTTACTGCTTGATACAACAATAATTTAATATGGGGTGGCGCATCGTTACTGACGATTTCTCAATATAATTTGAGACGTTGGTGCCGTTAAGAAGGCTATGTCTTCTGGTAGATGTCGCTACGCGCCTCCCTAAGGCGTTGTGGGAAGGAACTGATTAAAGGATTTTGTGGCTGAACGGATTGTTCCAATAGCTCAGTTGGTTAGTAGCGACGGGCCATGAATACCTGTGGTCGCCGGTTCGAATCCAATTGCAATTTTTCCTTTAAATTTATAATTTCGTTAACAGCGTTACTGCTTAATACAAAATTAATTTGTAAAATATATTACAAATATGTCTATGAAATTACTAAAATTACTAAAACCAACTTAACCCAACTTTATTATTAGTCCACGTGCCGGGAGGCGCAGCGTGGGTAGGCCCTGCACAAGCTGGACTGATGACCTGGTAAAGGTCGCGGGAGTCCGCTGGATGCGGGTGGCGATATTTCCAGTCATTATGGCACTCTTTGGGGGAGGTATATGCCCAGCAGTGGACGTCTTTCGGCTGATATGATGATGATGATGATGTTTATCATCACTACATATTATAAAACAAAGTCGCTTCCCGCTGTCTGTCCCTATGTATGCTTAGATCTTTAAAACTACGCAACGGATTTTGATGCGGTTTTTTTAAATAGATAGAGTGATTCAAGGGGAAGGTTTATATGTATAGTACCCTCGCGAAGCCGGAGCGGGTCGCTGGTTATAAGTATTAAGTGATTGTTACCGGCAACAACACCCAGGGGCACTTTGTAGCTGTGTGTATCCATGTCCTTTGCGATGTTCTGGATGCAGTCACCCAACTGCAGGCTGGTGATACTGCAGCAATGCTCTACCAACTCTGCAAACAAGAAATTGAGATTAACACACACTAACACTAACAACCGGACTAAAAATTGAACACCGAAGGAATGATGGCCCATTTCTGTATCACTGGAATAATTTGCATGTGATATCCTTGTAACCAGGCATGTCTCTTAGCTTGAATGTAATATATGTTTATGTATGTAGTTAATGTTTAATGTAAAAGTGTTTTAACAATATATTATAAGTGATTAGTGTTATTGTAATTAACCAAATATGGATTTAATCCGAAATAAAATAATTTGATTTGAACAATACGCCAGAAACCGACAAAACTCGCTAGGCGTGCAGGTTTATACCGGCATCTGAGCGAGCATTACGAGTGCCTACCAGGAGAGTTCTTGATTGCGAGCATTTTAAGGCAAAACAATAAATATTAGTAGACAATGTTACTACTAAAAATGTTATTACTAATACAACTGGTAGGCCGTGACCATGCCGTGGCCGTGACCATGGATGTTGCAACACTACTACTAGGTTGTCTGTTAATAAATCCCCTGTTTAGGTAAGTCGAGGTCGACCGATGTACTTGTAGCGGTGCGACGAAATCACGGAGTGAGCCGCCCCTGGTTTGACAGTGTTGCCTGTTTTGACTTATAGACTTGTAGCGTCGTGAAACAGGCAAATCAAGGCTGGCTTTTCATGCCAGCCTTGATTTGATGGGATACTCACGAATGCCGCGCAGCACGTCGCCCTCAGCGTCAGCCGTGGTCTTTCCCTGCTCCTCTGTGATCTTCGCCGCCAACTTGCTGTGGTTCTCTCGGAGCAAACGCGCGAATCTGGACAGAAATTAATCCAGTGTTTTATACGTGCAGTAAGTTTGTCTGTTAGCACAGCACGAACGCAACTGACCAGTCGACCTATCGAAATATACCTATTTAGATGACATAAGGAACTAACGCGACAAGCGCGAAAAGACGCAACACAAGGTTTTTTACTGCGCCTTTTTTTCGTCGGCCGAATTGCATGAAAGTAGTCCATTCAAAAAACAAATCTACCTACCAAGGCAGAGGATTCGAATTCCAATGAAAGTTTTATAAAAACTCGACAACCTTAAACAATTTCAAACATACTTTGATGCAACTTGGTATGAAGATAATTGGAGTCCTGGCTTTCTTCGGGACTCCCAACTATCTACTATCTGGGCGGGTCATGACCTTTTTTTTAAAAAAATGATCACTGATCTGATTTGACTCTTGTACCTAACAGGATATACCTACTTAGAAAACATTCTAGACCAGCTCGACGTGAGATTAATGGCTTGCGATAAGATCAGAATATTTTAAGAATGTTCTAAGATATTGAGACGTTCTAGTATGCCTTAAATTCGCAGAATTTCGTATACTTACGTAATTTGGATTAGTATAATAATGTGCACCGAATTATCTACGATATAAGAGTCAATTTCGTTCAAATACAGCTAGGTATTAAAATGAGGTTTCTTATGTAATAAACCTACTTGAACATCAGCTGTTGGCGAGTCATGATGGTACTTTGGCTCCATGATTTGTAGGCTTTCTTTGCTGATTCCAAGGCTGTATTTAATTCTTCCTTCGTAGTCTCTGGTACTCTGAAATAAATAAATATTAGGTACTACAGATATCGAGTGCAAGTGTCTATTAGTTACCATTTCACGTGTTCATCGCTGGAACGATTATTTCCGGATAAGGACGTAAGATATATTTGGGTGAGGACCAAATTCTTGGCCAGTAGTGAGCCTGGTTAATTTCTAGTAGTTAAAAAGTTCCGTTGTGACACAAAAATTAGCCATTCAATTTTATGGTAAATTTTTGTGTCACAGCGGTTTTATTTAACTACTACCATTGGTTTAATTATACGTGATCAAGTCCCGTTTGATAAAAAACACGTGGGAGTACTAACTAATTTGGCTCAGGGACCCAAAGAGGGTCTTGGCCTCCGGAACGAGAGCACGCCATCTGTCCCGATTGTGCGCAACTTCCTGCCAGTTGCCGACTTGAAGATGTCGCAGATCTGCCTGCACTCTGTCCTCCCAGCGGTACCTGGGTCGCCCGACCGGGCGGCGACCAGTCGGTTGTCCCACGTACGCTCTCTTGGCAGCACGATCCTCTCCCATTCGGAGTAGGTGACCGAACCAGCGAAGTTGTGTGATTTGGTTACGCTGATGATGTTGGGTTCCACCACCAGCTCCTGGATCTTTATGTTTTTACGAATCCTCCACGTGCCGTCGTCTCTCTTGACAGGTCCCAGGATCTTACGCAAGACCTTCCTTTCCGCTACAAGGAGTTGACGTTCCTCTTTTTGTGTTAATGTCCACGTCTCACAGCCATACATAAGGATGGGTCTTATGACAGTTTTATAGATCCTTAACTTTGTATTCCTGCTGAGAAGCCTGGACACCAACACCTTCTGGAGGGCTGCACTGCATCGCAGGGTGTTTTGGATGCGGATGTTTATCTCCTCCTCTCTGGTATATGACGTAGGATACGTTTTATAAGAAATGGGGGATTCAATAAGTTTTATTGGAATTCTAAGCTGACCACGAAATCATATTCTTAACCAAAACCCTTTTTTTAGACTCATGGAACGGAATCTCAGGATATAATCCGACAAAGACGTGGAACGCGCGCTCAACGCCCATCATAGGAAAATAGCCTTTTTTTAAATACAATATAATAAATAAACAATATTGCACTTTTCAAAAAATAATACGATACATTCAATTAAAAGTACAGTTACAAAAACAAGGGGATCGCCAATGGTTATACCTACCATGTTCCGTTCATTTAATTTACATAAATTAAATAATATGAGCAGGCTTTTAGTCCATGGTATGTATATACTACCACTAAATATTAAGATTTCTCTTAAATAAACATCTTGTTCAATTTTCCTTGTCTGAGTTGTCATAAAAGTATTGTGTAAATTGAAGATAACAATGTCGGAATAGTTACGAGATAAGTGTTGCTATCGTTGAACAGATTTGTCAAAACACTGATAACAATTAAATGACAGAGATTATTTTATGTACCTACGCAACCCTTTACAAAATGGCCCGTCATAAAGTTTATAAGCATTAAATGAATAATAATTGATAACCTAGATACCCACTTACATACGTATGTAACAATATAACAAACATATACCTACTAGTTAAAGCAATGACGCGTAGTTTTATTCCGGTTCCCAATAATCAATCCACGGATAGTTTTCCATACCAACAGTTACACCGGGAACCGGCCTAACGATACGGGTCCACCTAATCCGTTGTCGGCCGAAGTATGTTCGGGCGTCGTCGTCCGAACTAGGCCGATCAAATCAAACGTATGTAAAGGAACGAGAGCGTCTTCACTGCTACAACCCCCATCTTCCGTGAAGCAGTGAAGGCGCTCTCGTTCCTTTACATACGTTTGATTTGATCGGCCGAGTTCGGACGACCACGCCCGAACATACTTCGGCCGACAACGGATTAGGTGGCCCCGTGACGTTAGTGTCCGAGAGGTAACGGATGGCTCGCGGTATAATGATTATTATTTACCTTCCTATGACTTCATTGGTGGCTGGGTTCGTGAGTTCAATCCAGTTTGTGGTCTTGGAGTCCACATACTGTCCATCAATGTAGAGTTTTGTGGTGGGAGCAGAACTGCTGTAGCTTCTGCGTAGCACCACTTGAGACTGAAAAGTTGAGTTTTTTTATTCAATAAGATTAAAAAATTACAGTACATTTTTGTAAAATTCAATTGTTAGTTTTAGCTACTGTAGTGGCACTATGGAGACATTATATAACTACTTACGAAAATATTGATCATGACAAAAACTTTCTGGTACTGTTGTACGAATATCTACTGTGAATAATAATGTCCTATACAAAAACCAAATATGCTATACCATTTGTATGAACATATTTCTTCAGTCATAATTTAGTTAAAGTGCAATCCATATCAAAGGAATATTTTAAGTGTAAATATAATATATCTTTGACACCCACAATATTTGAAGTCTTTTAAATACACAAACACTTACTTAATGTTCACATTTACTGTTTGGAATTGGAAACTTAGCTTTTCTACATAAATATTTCATTACCATATAACTGGAAAGGAAACTATATGCAATGGGTTGGTGTTTTAATTAGCATAGTTAAATAGCTGATTACTAATGAATGTAACTATGAGTATGTGATATGATATACAACACAGAATCAAAAACTTAGATTTTCAGTGTTTTTATGTCACTATTGTGTTCTGTACAGTCAGCCTCATAAACACTTATACATACCAGCTGGTTCTAGGACCTTTTTGCTTGGAGATAAGGTCGAAAAGTGTATACATGTTTATGACTGTACAAAAAATCAGATTGATAAACAGTATATTTTAACATTTACTCTATACATTAAAACAAAGCTACATGACATCAGTTTAAAAAAATACACCTTTAGTCTTTTGGCATTTTATATCTTCAACATCAGCATGTACTGAAAAAGATACAGCTTGTCTTACATAATCTATAAAGCAATGTTGGATTTATCTTCATCAAGAATGACTGCACTGCAAAAAATGCTTCAGTTTCGTAAGAACTCAGAAGACTAATTAATTATGGTTATTTCTTCATGGTGTAGGTACTAATAGTTATATGCAATAAGTCTCAATCATAGAACAAGATTCCGTGGTCTCAATAGGACAACAAAAAAAATACCAACAACACAGCAAACATAGCTAATAAAGAACCATTGGTTCTCAAATCGGTTCATCCGTTTGGGAGCTATTTTTCACAGACAAATCATCATCATCATCATTATATCAGCTGAAAGGCGTCTACTGCTGGTCATAGGCCTCCCCCAAAGAGTGCCAGCATGCAAATACATATGTTAAACTTATAACTCCTCGTGTTTGCAACAGGGTTCTAAAAAAGAAACAATCCAAGTAAAAAAAATCATATAACCCTAGCTAGCCAGCTTAGTTTGGCTCACTTTTACTTCAAGAGCAGAACGATAAGGCACTGTTTTGGCAAAACTTTGGCATGCCAATGTTGATTCCCACTGTTATGCCTTGTTTTGTATGAATATCATCAGTGATAACTTTTGTAGCATTTTTGGTGCAGCATAGTGTTGTTAACGGAATTGGTATAAAGAATTTCAATCCTAATGCTTAATTAGCATTAATAACGTTAATATATTAACCTTAATAAACAATTTTCAGTGATATTGTCTATACCAAGTCCGTTAACAACACTATGCTGCACCAAAAATGCTACAAAAGTTATGATTTCTCTATATCACACTACAGGTAGTATGACACATATAAGTACTTTATTGCCATGCAGGCATGTAAGTAGGTGTCAAAGGCTAATTGTGTGTAACATTTACTATTGATTGTTCTATAAAGACCTTTTTTCATCATGAAAATTATTTTACGAAGATTTCGGTTACCAAATATTCCATAAGAAAGAAACTATTTTTCATCCTTTGACTAAAATAAACATTGAACAATTGAAGAAAAATTTATACTGTTTTATAACCGTAAATAAATTATTTATATCACAACACAAAGCCACTTCAGTGTGATGAATACTGAATATGAAATGACTCTGTGATGAAACTCGGAGACAAATACTCAAATGTGCAACAAACAACCTACTGGGGCCCACTATGAATAATGTAGTGATTTTAAATACCAAATCGCGTGAATGATGTATTAAGAACTCCTTTGTTTGTCCACAACCATGCTTCTCTTGAGAGATGGATTAAGGAAGAAAACCAGAATATATGAAAAAAACTAGACCTGACTTTTTTAAATCTATAACATTAGCTTCTGTATAGTCGATTTGAGCAGCAAGTTTAATGTCAGCAAAGATAATAATTTAACAGCATTTATATTTTATGCTGCTAGCTGTCAATGGAAATAAACTGTTTGCTATACAAAATAAAACATCAATATCACCCTAGAAAATTGTGAGTTTAGTTAATATTATATTTCAAAAACACATTAAAACTGATGGAATATTATAAAACAATATGGATTTTTACTAAAATAAATGAAACATATGGCATATAACCAATCAACCATACTTTTTGATTAATCCAAATAACCTACAGGAAATTGGGCTTTTGCATGATGGTGTGTCTTTTGCAAGTTTCTGTCCTCAAGGCAAGGTGAAATTAATAAAGTTCACAGCCAAGGCTAACCAAACTTGTGCGATTGCGCACTTTTGAAATAAATGCGTGTTATATTGACAGACTAGGAGGACTGGAGATTGACCAGTTTGATTATAAAAAAACAGGTAATAAACAAGACTTACTTCTGATTTCAACAGCTTCAACATAGCAGAGGCCATGGTTAGGTGGATATATCTTTAAGATTATGACGACAACACTATCTATAATCAGAGCGGCTGTTGGGGGCCTACTGAACTGACTGATTAAAATACAAAATGTTCTGACCTTGAATAGATAAAGTTATTTATTCCAATTGTTGGCTTTCGTCGTCGAGCGAGGAACGAGGAATTATTACTTTGATTTGATTAAGAATGCGTTCCGTTCGCAAGACTTGGACTGTGTGTCCAATGTGTGTCAAAAAGAAGTATTAAATAAATGTTGTAAAACTAACTTAGTTATATTACAGCCCAATTGAATTTTTACACAATAAGAGTAGGTATTTTTATTACATAAATAATTCTAAATCCAGTAAGGAAATAAGTGTGGGGTAGCAATTCACATGGAAGTGTTCATTAAATACGGCCATAAAACGGAACGTTTTCAGACTGACGTTTGATTTTTCAATGACGTCAATGTCAAATGGTTCGTGTAGTCAGTGTTGCCGTTTGGTTCCGTTTGTTCCGTTTTTCGGAACTTTAGACACCCCCGCGGAACTTGGAAGGAACTTTAGATTTTAGGACAATTTTCGAAACTTTTAAGGTCCCGGCATTAATTTATTTAATATAATTAATAACACTAAAAATATTGTTCAAAAAATTACACTAATTTTTCTGTTAAAACTAAATGATTTGTTGAGACGAAATAAAACATTTTTTTTTACTGTTTTCCATTTTATAATGATATAAATTCCATTGAAGAGATGGACGCCTTTTAATAGACCTTTGGGTGGCTAGAGGTAAAAAATATTCGATAAACGGTATGTATATCTATTTAAATTGAATTATTTACAAGTAATTCGCCATTTATAAAAAACGGAATTTTTCAACCTAAAATGGAACTTTTCAGGAATGGCAACGAAACTTTTAGGTGAAGTAACCTGGCAACACTGCGTGTAGTGTCCGTGTACGTGTTCGTTTCGTTCACATGATGTACAAATATTCATGTTATAGGTACATTATTTTGTAATAAATGGCATAAAGATTAAAAGAAATATTTATCACTAGTTAAATTGATAAATAGTTCCAATTTTTTTATAGATGGCAGACTAGATAGTGGTGTTCAAACTACATGAATGTCATGAATCTAGAATACTGTGGACGGGCTGTAAAGTTATCACAGTGAGGGACGGGAAAGCTCTTATGCAGCCAAATTAAGAACTCGTCTTAAAACGTAATAAATAATAAACAACCTACTAAATTTGGACGGGTAATGGTTTGTTTCCCACAACTTCATACTAAATCAGTTTTGGCAAACAAAAAAGGTGGAACTATGACAAGGACAATGAATGATATATCCCTTTCTGTCACACTTATATTTTTACCATAGCCCGTCCAGAGTCATGAACGTAGAATAATCTGGACCATAGCCTGTCCAGATTATTCGTTCAGCAGACGTTCATGACTCTGGACAGGCTATGGTACCTAATAATAATACCACGTGCGTGCGAGCTGGTAGCATACAAATCTCGATAAGTGTGACAGAAAGGGAAATATCATTCATTGTCCTTGTCATAGTTCCACTTTTGACATTGGAAATGTCTTTTCGTTCGCTCCAGTATAGGCCCCGATTTCACGAAAAAGTGCGATTCCCTTATATCTCAGAGAGTTGTGAAGATATTATATTTAAAAAAGGCTCAAAAGACGCGTATTTACAAGAGCCGTAAGGTGCAAAAAGAATTATTCGAGAAAATCAATATCAGAAAAGTTACGGCCGAAATAGTGGAAAAAAAACACAATTTTTTCCGAATTTTTGAATTAGACTCTCGATAGTTTGAAAACGAAGAATGATATCAAAAAATGGAGTAAAACTCCTCTAGACAATTTAGTCAGCTACAATTTGAGTCCAAAACAAAGACGATCGGGTTAAGGGTTTGCCCTGTAGCTTTTCCTTTTTGAGACAAGTCAGAAGCAGACTCGGGTGACTATGACAGCGATGTGACTACTGATTTGTCGTGTAATAATTTTCTTGTACGGTTGAGTTCATAAATATATGTGTACGTTCCCAGAGCTTCAAATATATCTGTAGGTACTATCTATTAGCCAAAAATATCCATGCGCCAATTCGATCAGAAATATGCGCACATTTATCGAGTCATTAAAATGTGTACACGTTCATTAATATCAGTACAATGACAAACAAATATATGTACGAGTAGGCAAACAAGGAGCCACAAATATCTATACATATGTTTCTCATATACATGCAAACAAAGTAGGGGTCGAAAATATCTACCCATGTATGTCATAAACATGTGAACAAAATAGGGGCCAAAAATATGTAAACAGTGAAGGTCAAAAATATCTATGCACATGTTTCTCATATACTTACATCCGAACTAAACAGGGGTCAAAAATATCTACCCACGTATGTCATAAACATGTGAACAAAACAGGGGCCAAAAATATCTAAACAGTCAAGGCCAAAAATATCTATGCACATGTTTCTCATATACATGCGAACTAAAAAGGGTTCAAAAATATCTACCCACGTATGTCATAAACATGTGAACTAAACAGGGGCCAAAAATATGTAAACAGTCAAGGTCAAAAACATCTATGCACATATTTCTCATATACATGCGAACTAAACAGGGGTCAAAAATATCTACCCACGTACCTATGTCATAAACATGTGAACAAAACGGGCCAAAAATATGTAAACAGTCAAGGCCAAAAATATCTATGCGCATGTTTCTCATATACATGCGAACTAAACAGGGGTTAAAAATATCTACCCACGTATGTCATAAACATGTGAACAAAACGGGCCAAAAATATCTAAACAGTCAAGGCCAAAAATATCTATGCGCATGTTTCTCATATACATGCGAACTAAACAGGGGTTAAAAATATCTACCCACGTATGTCATAAACATGTGAACAAAGCAGGGGCCAAAAATATCTTAACAGTCAAGGCCAAAAATATCTATGCACATGTTTCTCATATACATGCGAACTAAACAGGGGTCAAAAATATCTACCCACGTATGTCATAAACATGTGAACAAAACAGGGGCCAAAAATATGTACACAGTCAAGGTCAAAAACATCTATGCACATGTTTCTCATATACATGCGAACTAAATAGGGGGCAAAATATCTACCCACGTATATCATAAACATGTGAACAAAACAGGGGCCAAAAATATGTAAACAGTCAAGGTCAAAAACATCTATGCACATGTTTCTCATATACCTACATGCGATCCAAACAGAGGTCAAAAATATCTACCCACGTATTTTATAAACATGTGAATAAAACAGGGGCCAAAAATATCTAAACAGTCAAGATCAAAAATATCTATGCACATGTTTCTCATATACATGCGAACCAAACAGGGGTCAAAAATATGTAAACAGTCAAGGTCGAAAATATCTATGCACATGTCTGTCATAAACATGTGAACAAAACAGGGTTCAAAAATATGTAGACTGTCAAGGTCAAAAATATCTATGCACACATTTACCATTATGTAAACATACAAAGGTAGTAAATATCCACACAGAAAACAATATTTAAATTTGACTTTTAAAATTTCCGGATATGTATCGTCATATAATTATACCTTCAATTTTTTTTTTTAATGATCAGATGTTTTTGCAGCGTTGCCCATAGTCATATAATTATGCTGGTGACTGTACGGTATTAATAACGGAACTGTCCTCATCAATCCCGGGATCCCGGTATAAAAAAAACACATTATAAATCAAGGTTTTTTTAGTAATTATCTTTGCACGTTTGTCAGCTTACTACTCATAAAGTTGATTATAACATGATGTGGATGAACTTAGTCATGTTGCTGTATTGAAATTAGACAAACTAATTTGACAAATGAAAATGTTTGCAAATATTTTTTTCTCTGCGCCTATTCAGTGTCCCACTGTTGGGCGTGATTTTCTTGAGTCCCTACTATGTGCTTCTTCTGCCCAATCAATGTTGTCTTGTCTTTGTGTGTCTGTCAAAGTTATCTTACAGATCAGTGTTGATAGTTGTGTTTCATTTCATCATAGTTGCTATGCATAATTTAGAAACGAATGACATCCAAAAACATAAGTGTTGTCATAAGGGTTTTCGATATCAATAAGGGTTGTATCTAGACATATGCATAAGCGACTAACTCCGTGGGGCAGCCGAATTTTGTCGTTTTAATTGATGATACACTCACCGGCAGAAAATTTGGCCCAAATTAGAAAATGTTTAGTATGCAGAAAAATATTATTTAATTTATTCAATTTATAGTTTGAAATCACGAAAACTTTTTGGGCCGAATTATCTGCCGGTGAGTGTATTAACCATATTTAGCATATTTCGCTACTTTGTAAGAATATTGGGATTCCGGTATTGTAAAATAAATACAGGTATTGAACAACGCGCTAAAAAAGCCCTGGTATTCTGTAAGTATTTGCGAAATAAACCTATTTTCTTTATATTTCTTCTAACCTTTTTGAAAAAAGTCAAAAAGTCAGAACGACATTTTTCTCATGACATTTATGACTTCAAGCTACGGTAGCCCAGTGGTTCAGGCATGCGGGTCAAACGGCGGTCGTGGGTTCGAATCCCGGCTCGTACCAATGAGTTTTTCGGAACTTATGTACGGAATATGATTTCATATTTACCGTTAGCTTTTCGGTGAAGGAAAAACATCGTGAGGAAACCTGCATACATCTGCGAAGAAATTCAAAGGTGTATGTGAAATCCCCAATCCGCACTGGGCCAGCGTGGGGACAACTGCCCGTTCCCTCTCGTAGATGAGAGGAGGCCTGTGCCCAGCAGTGGGACGTTATATAGGCTGATGATGTGATGTGTAATGTGATTTATGACTTCAGGTTTCGCAGAGTTCGTTATGGTATTTGTTGTGAATTATCGGGATTATGAATTACGTATTCTGTTTGAGACGGGCGTAGGGTTGGAAGCCGAGACGGCGCGGCGCTAGACATCAGTAACATGCCGTCATTCAAGCATCGCTCACGTGCTGAGGCATGTCGAAAATTGGCAAAGTTGAATGCGGATCGAAAATGGAAAAGAACAGAAACTATTTTTCAAGAAAATGAAGACGGTGCAAAATGAGCATCCGCTTCCACGTCGCGGACGAATTCGGATGTACAACAACGTAGACGAACATCAAAAATTGAATCCCGTATTCGGACGCTCCGCAGAAATCGACTGGTGAATTTCAACAAGTACATGCAAGATAATTTCTTTGCTCATTCTCTGAACACTTATTGCTACGTGTGCGAAAGAATTTGGTGGAGCAACAAGCTGCGAGTACTGGAGAAGGATTCGGTGGCGTGGAAATGTGCTGTCAAGCTTGGATACGATCCGACGTTGGACAATTTCAAAGTATGCGGAACCTGCATGAATGATCTCCGGCGCGGACAAACGCCTCTTTTGTCGACGGTGAACGGTTTCGTGTATCCGAAAGAGGTCGGCTTACCGCCGCTGTGTCCGATCAGCGAGAGATTGATATCGCCGCGCTTGCCTTTCATGTCCATAAGGCATGTGCGATTCTTCGAGGGTTCCAGAAAGCTGTACGGCCAAGTGATCAATGTTCCCGTGGATGTGGATACCAGGGTTGAGTGCTGCCTCGTGCTTTGGAAGATGATTATGCGTTTAATGTCAGAATCAAGAAGAATCTGTTGAACAAGAGTTCTTATATGGCTGGATGCGTTTCGAAGAGCATCGTGAAGGAATGGTTGAGATATCTCGTTGAAACGCCGCTATACAAGAGATACAATGTGCAGATCGCTCCGGAATACAGAGACGCGGTGCCCGGCGTTCCCGATCCCATTACGGACAGTCCGAGCAAGCGTGTGATACATCAGGTCAGAAAACACTGCACGGTTGTGTCGGAGCGCGAGCAACGAGCGCAATCGGGTGGAGAACAGATTATGGCCCAGATTCAAGAGACTCTGTTTTGGGGTGAAGATTACATCTTGGAGATGGCGCCGGGTCAAAATTCGAAACCGTTGGCTCTCGCATTCGATGGCGATGCCGAGGAATTGTCCTTTCCGTCAATTTATTACGGCCAACCGCGCGAATTCAAACTTCCAGTCACTCCTTATCAAATTGCTCACAGTGAAATAAGGCGCACCGACAGGCGCGGCGTCAGGTCAAATCACATTTTATACATGGCCGGCAAGATAATGCGACTGAACGTAATAAACAGTTTTAACGTCAAAACAATAAAGACGCCGCGACCAAAGATATCACGCGCGAACAATTGGAAGATGCGCGAGACGATAAACAAGAACGAATCGTTTCTTTCGTGTTTGCCCAATTCTATACAATACTGGCAGCGACGCAAGAGCGATCTCTTCGCCATGATGAGACAACTCGGGAAACCGACGGTGTTCTTGACGCTCAGCGCGTCGGAGATTCATTGGACTCCGCTGATGAAGTGTATTTATCGATACCAACAACACATCCCGGACGATCAAGCAATCGACGATATGATGTTTGAAGAGATATCTGCCACAGAACGAGCGCAGCTGGTGAACAGCGATCCGGTGTTGTGCTGTCTCTACTTCGATCGTTTGGTCGATTGCATACTGAACGCTTTGAAATTGAAGAAAGGACCATTCGGAGAATACCGCGTGATCGAATCCTTCAGGCGTGTCGAATTTCAACATCGAAGCAGTCCACATGCTCATATTTTGCTGTGGCTGGAGAATGCGCCGCCGACGGATGAAACAAAGTTTGCCGATGGCGAAAAGGTGCCGAAAACTGTAGATTTGATTGACGAATTGTGCACTGTCGACGGCAGTCTCGTTCAACCGGAACGGGCCTTGCAAACGCACAGGCACACGCATACTTGCTACAAACGCAACACCAAGTCGTGCAGATTCGGAGCTCCGTGGTGGCCGATGAGGAGCACTCACGTATTGGTGCCGATCGTGGGCGCGGACAGAAACGCAGCCCTCGTCGAACGCTATAAGAGCGTGCGTGAAATGTTAGAGTTGATGAATCTGGATGAAGATGTCAGTTTCGATACGATTGAGAGTTTTCGGGCTGCGAATGGAATCGATTCCGAGGAAGAGTATTTGAATATCTTGCGCCATGGGATTCCGCGTCCGACCGTCATGTACAAGCGCACAACGCGAGACACGATGATCAGTCCGTTCAATCCTACGATATCTGCTTTGCTAAATTCAAATATGGACATTCAGTACATAGTCGACGAATACAGTTGCGCTGCGTACGTCGCGGAGTATGTGAACAAATCGGAGCGTGGATTTTCTTCATTACACCGTGAATTGGTGCGACTTCGAGACATGTATCCCGACATGGACTACGAAGATTGCATGAAAGAAGTCGGAAAGCGTGCGTTGAACAACATCGAGATGTGCGGTCAGGAAGCTGCGTGGTATCTGCTGCGATTGCCTATGAGTGAGGCCTCGAGGAAGGTGACTTTTATTCCTACGCAACATCCGAGCCACAGATTCAAGACGAAGAAAACGCGGAAACAAAGACGCCGATCTGGTCGATTTGAATTCTACCGACGTGTGGAAGAAAAACATAATAGATCATTACGAAGAGCGGCCAAACGCGCTGAAGGATCTGACTTTGGCGCGGTTCGTCTCCGACTACGACATTGTTCCGAAAAAAAAGAAACGCGATACCGCGCTGGATGATAATTTGTGTCGAGATGATGATGGTGATGATGCTGCGGCGGGTGAAATCAACGAGGTGGATTATGAAGAACGTGCCGCTAGAGTTAACTGACGAGGGCTCGTCGCGTCAAACTGTCAAGAAAAATTTCATATCTTGCAGCAAATGGGCCGCTGGCGATTAAGACTCGAGTGACGACAACAGCGATGCAATGGCAAGTGGTGAAGTGTCTCGAGTTGATTACGAATTTGTCTTGTAATTATTGTTTTATAATTTGAATATTATGTTTACGTATTTAATAATAAAATAAATGTCATTCATTGTTATAGTTTTATTTTGTAACCTTTTCCTTATCCGGACTTTCTCGTCGCTCAGCGAAAATATTTAATCGAATATCGTAGATTCATTTCCAATGTGCTCGATAGTCGTGTGAGGCACGAAATCTGTGAATTTTTTTTGTTGGGCAAAACTGATTTAGTATAAAGTTGTGCCCAGCAAACCATTACCCTTCCAAATTTAGTAGGTTGTTTATGGCAAGTCGGGGACGGAATCCCTCACTGTGATAACATGTACAGAGCCCGTCCATAGTATTCTAGGTTCATCTCCAGAGTGTTCTACTTTCATGTCATGGCGCATGGTGCGTGCGTACACGCCAAGCCAACGAACGACTATGTATCTCACTCTAACAAATAGCTGTGACGTAAATGCTTCGCGTTCGTTGGTCGTTCGTTTGCTCAGTGTGTGCGTCCACCATAAAACCAAAGTGACGTGAGGATAGGTGCGGTGTTGCCAGAGTAAGTTACAGAAATCCCTTAGAAATCTCATATATATATAGGAAAATTTTGGTGCAGCTAATTATGTTTTTAACCCCCGACGAAAAAAGAGGGGTGTTATAAGTTTAGCGTGCCTGTCTGTGTATCTGTGTGTCTGTGTATCTATCTGTGGTATCGTAGCTCCCAAACGGATGGACTGATTGGAATGCGGTTTTTTTTGTGTCATAGATAATTTTATCCCGAGTGTTCTTAGCCATGTTTCATCAAAATCTGTTCAGCCGTTTTTGAGATATTGGACTTTGAAATGAAAATGTCGGGGGTCTTTCAAATTTTATACTTAAGTTGTAGTTATTTTGCTAGTGATAAGTGACAAAACTTACGTAATCCAAATACTATAAATACCTACCTATCGTTATTTTTTCTAGTGAGTACAAGGTCCGACTGCTTTACGTCGGCTATCAACAGTATATTATTAAGTTCAAGATAAGGGGCTACTCATATGTATATGTCGCAGTGAAATGGTCAAAACAGAGATTTGAACAAATCCCTAAGGGATATGATCAAATCACGCAGGATGTTAAAATGGAGAATCCATTTTATCATTTTCCTGATACAAATCAGTCATTTGATCAAATCTCTGAATCTGTTTAGTGAAATGACGAAATCGGACAAAAAAGGCAACTCGTTTTTTCATTTTACTAGATTTGTTTAGTGATTTGATAAATCCCTGAAACGCGTCAGTGAATTGATGAAACTAACTCGCAGATATTGGCTCCTAAATCATTAGTCATTTAAACGGTTCTGGGACTTAAACTCGAATGGCGGATAGGTTAGAAGATGGTGGCGGGAGCAGAGCTTCGTGGTTATTTTTTTTATAAAAGAGCGGAAAAATCTTTATCGCGTTAGTTTCGTCAACTCACTGACGTGTTTCAGGGATTTTATCAAATCACTAAACAAGTCTAGTGAAATGAAAAAACGAGTTGCCTTTTTTGTCCAATTTCGTCATTTCACTAAACAGATTCAGAGATTTGATCAAATTACTGATTTGTATTAGGTAGGTAAATGATAAAATGAACTGGCCATTTTAACATCCTGCGTGATTTGATCATATCCCTTAGAGATTTGATCAAATCTCTGTTTTGACCATTTCCCTGCAACATATACATTACGTCGTTAAGGCGCCGTAGGTTCAGCGAAATTAAGCGAACAGAGTTTTTGAAACAATATAATGCGTCTGTTTATAATAATATGGTTTCAAATAAATACGATTAGTAATCTTGAGGCTTTTCTGCAGGGACATCAGTGATTCGAAACATGATTAAGCAATTTTCGCTCGACAGAAAAAATCACGAACATTGGTCTAAAAGGGTCTAAAATACACTTAAAACATTTGTAACAAATTATGCACAAAAGCTAAAAATATTAAAATGGCTTCTAAAAATCGGCAATATCATGTTTGAGAGAAATGAGTGATTACATTTTTATTTATTTGGCCAATAAATTAAAATTAATAAAGATGATATCCGCGCTTCCGAGCACGCACTTCCATCTCGCTCACGCTTATGCCCAATGAGAAGGAGAGAAGACCATGAACCTACGGCGCCTTAAGGCTGGCCATTGGATGACGATAGTCATTTTATTAGGCGGGGAGGGTCCATTTCAAGGAATAACAGGATGATGATAGGGGGGGGGGGGGGCAAAAATCGTCAAAAAACGATGACTTAATTTATGAACAGCCCCAAACGAGCTATCGATAGGTACCTACTTAGCATTTGAAACAATTTACACATAGGTATACTTAGGCACAAATCCAAGACAAACATTAAAAAACATAGGCGGTTACTTGGTACTTTTATGAATATGAACATGAGTTATGACTTTCGTACTTCGAACAGGAAGTAAACTTAACAAAATAACATGAACTTAAGTATGCTTGTCTAAAGCCTGGTTTATTAGAGATATAGATATCCAAACCTGTGTGAGATAGAAAAATCATATTTTATTCCCCGAGTCTAAGACTGTTAAAAACTCAATTTGACAAAAAAATACGCTTATGGCTTTTCTCCTTGAGGGGGCAATAGAGGAAAACAGCGGGACAGCCACACGATACGATTTTTTGTATAATACTTACCTAGGTAGGATTTTTTTTCCAAACGGAGAACTTCGTTCGTTCGCTCGCTCTTTAAATAAACCGGCAGAGAATCAAAAACGTGGTAATTTTTGATTTGGTAAATAAAAGCAAACTGTTATTTACCAAATCTGAATACTAAGATAATAACCATAATTAGATTTTAAATGAATAAAGGAAATAATAATATTTATTTGGAGCCATGAAACTTAAATGTGAGTACAAGGACCCGAAAGGGTGTAGATAGAAAGTAGATACCAACTTAGATACTTAATTTACACTTAGGTAAACATAGTTCGTTGAAATTGAAACTAGGTAGGTATATAAATATCATGATAATAATAACGAGTCTTTTTTTTAATTCCAGGAACTGAATCAAGTCAAAATTTGTACGTGCCTTTTCACGAGAATCGGTTGACAAATACGACCTAGAGTCTAGGTTGTATTTGTCAACCGATTCTCGTGAAAAGGCACGTAAGTACAAATTTTGAGTTGATTCAGTACTTGTCCTAGAGGAGACCAGCCGGACAGCGGGACATGGACATACAAACGATTTTCAGCTCAATCTTAAGAACAGAATTCGCTGAAGTTTGTATTAGAATTCATAAGGCGCACTCCAAAACAAATTCCCACCCCCTTCGGGAAATGGCATCTGGACTGATTCATATTCTACCTACTGAAAGACGGACAGGCAAAGAGACTTAGGTACAGTCGCATTTATAATATTAAAGTTATGGGTTCAGACATCCGGTACGGTTGGCAGTGTTGCCAGCGCCAACGACAAAGACTCTTTCAATGTGCTGATAAGCAACACTTGATCAAACAACGAACATACCTCCTTAATCGCTTCAACATTTCTAGTTAAGGTATGCGTCTCGTGGTACCTTATAGGTACAACCATCTGTTGAAACATCAAGGCTTATTTGTATGTATGATAACACTGTACAGTCAGCATCAAATAGATTGAAGCAAACAAAGTGGTCATATATATCTTAAACATCCTCACCCCAATAGCAACATGATGAATAACAACAGAGATGTAGCACCCGCAAGTCTAAAAAAAACTAGATCGACTAAAAATCTGTATAATTATTCAACCTGCTCACACATTTCACGAGGATTGGTTGAGAAATTTAACGCGATCTATAGAGGAGAGCGGTTGGCCAACCGGACATACGAAGGATTTTTGGCCCAAGCGAACTTCGTTTGCTGCGCTCGCTCCTTCAATAAAGATATGTTAATAACATAGTTCTTAAAAACATAGTTTTAACCGACTTCAATTTAGTACTCCGCCAAGCCACGAGAACATTTCCACATTTCTTTTCCAAATTTTTAAATGAAAGGAAAAAATTGAAAAATTTAATGCTCCGAGCCGGATTCGAACCGGCGACCACAGGCATTCATGGCCCGTCGCTACTAACCAACTAAGCTATCGGAACAATCCGGTTCAGGCACCAAATCCATTAAAAGCATTAAATTTTTCAATTTTTCCTTTCATTTAAAAATTTATAATTTTCTGTAGCAGCGTTACTGCTTAAAAACAAATGTTAATTTCTTTTCCAATTGACCACATGAGCAAATGCGTTTGTTATTAGATTTATTAGAGGAAAAAACCCAATCGCTGTATTTCATAAGGCAAAACCGCAAATCGATGTACAGTTTAGCCGTTTGGCACACGCATACTAGAGGTCAAAACAATTTTTTTGACCCGCAGTTCCTAAAAAAATTTCCCTTAGGGGGGGAGTGCCGAAACATTTTTCTTTTTGTATGGATAAAAATTTTTTTTTTCAGAAACCTATCGTGTGTAGTATCATATGAAAGGGATTTTTGAGGCGATTCTAAAAATATGCCACATCATTACATTTTAGCCATATTTTTTTAATTAAAACAAAAATAATTTTCGAAACAGTTACTGAGATTATCCGCGGAGGGACGGACAGACATGGCGAAACTATAAGGGTTCCTAGTCGACTACGGAACCCTAAAAATGGGACCCACCTGGTAGCATATTATAGTCATATTACTTCAACGACGATTGTCAATACTATCAGTAGATACTATGACTCTAATACTATCTCTTTCTAAAAAGCTTTTTAATGTTGCTTCGTGTTATATGTTATAAGTTAAGCATCTCCGTTAATATTTATGTATAATTTAGGGAGACCTGTTATTGGCTAAACAGTTGTATCTTAATTGTAAGAATATCATTATATGTAAAAGCTGTTGGTTTTCTAATAAAATAAAATAAAATAAAGTAAGGTTGTAGCTTCGTAATTTTTTGAGGTATTTTAATGGGATTTTCGTTATCATATTAGAAATATTTTTGCCTTATTTCTTTTGAAGTATTAATAAATTTTGGGTCTCCACCCGTATTGGCTGCTAGCTTGTGCCCGCGACGACATCCGCATTACTCGTTGCCTGGGATAAACATCGCCTGTAAAAAAACGAAGTGCAAATATTTTACTAGACAATATGCTATTTGATATTGTACATTGTACACGTATCACAGGATCATCGATTTTCGTACTCGCATAGAAACTTCGACTACCCTTTTCAGTTTCACCCCTTCAAGGGATAATTTCCGGGGGAAAACTATGCTGTTTCTCCCACGGTGTCAAACTATCTCCATACTTACCAAATTCCATCTAAATTCAGTTCTGCGAATGTTACTTTTGCATTTATGATTTTAGTATGGAGTTACACTGGTACAGTCAGCGTCATACATCGTCAATCGTCATCTCTTCAGGGTGTTCAAAAATATCTGAACATGCACTCTATGGCATTGACAATGAAGTCGCGTTCATCTGTTTGTGCACACGTTGACCGGTCAGATTTATGCGACTGTGTAGTAAGTAGGTACCTACTTAAATAGTTAACTCACACCGTGTGCTTACTACATTGAGTGTTGGTAAAGTCATAGTCAAGCAAGTGAAGCGAGTGTTGGTAACTATGAAATATTGTAAAAAAAAAACAGTTTTCCCCGAGGGTCGTCGGGAAGCACAACTCTCCATACAAAGGTAAGTATAGAGACTCGTACATCCATATGGTTCTAATTTTAAAACGGCATGCCATGCTAGAATAACATGAAACTTCGGTGGGTATACGCAATGGAAGCCGCCATATTGCACCTTGACTCGCGCGTGCTGGCACTGCAGACCCCTATTCTGTAACTTGCTTTACGCTCACCTCAACACTCACCCACAAATATATCTTGACACCGCGATGCGTAGTAACTGAGCGTAGGCAGGCAGAGGGGCTACCGTTCAACTTCGTTTGTGTATTTCCGCCTCTGTCGCACTTGCTAGTTCGAGCGACAGAGGGAGATATTCGCACGAAGTTCGTTTTCACTTCGCGGTAGCCCCTCAGAGGTCTAGTTTCGTGACGGGTGACCGGCAGGGTGGGCTGGCGACTCTGAAGCTGCCAGCCCTTTGACTTCCTCGACAAAAACCGCCCTTAAAGGGAGCGTAGGGCAGTGGCAGCGGCATGAGCAGTGGGCAATGCGAGTTGGTGTTTACGTCACTCGCGCTGCCCACTTTCATGCCCACTTCTCTCTCCACTGCCACGGAAGTGAGCATAGTGTAACCCAGGTATTACATGCTCTGAGGTGACACATTCTGATAAGAAATTATAATTTACACTATGAGATAATTTTCTGGAATCGCAAAAATTATGAGAACCTGGAAGGCCATATTATTAACATACAGATCGAACCCAAATAGACGCCCGCATAGGTAGTTACCTACCTGGTTTTTTCGTTGCCGTTTGCAAAATAATGATTTATGCACTCGAGCGTAAAGTCACAGTTGGAGACGGCGCGGCGGCGGCGCCGAAGTCCCAATGTAACTATTTAATACCTAACTAAAGTTTTTTTGGCAATTAATCATTGATAAGAAAAAGAGTGACACCAGTTTGGGTTGACGATATTGAGTAGATTACTTACTTTATTACCAGTCCCCTATTCTGTAACTTGTTTTAAGCTCACCTCAACCCTCACCCAAAAATATATTCTTGACACCTCGGTGCGTAGTAACTAAAAGCATCGGTAGAGGTCTACTTTCGTGACGGGTGACCGGCGGGGTGAGCCGCATTAGCGCGTCTGGATAATATTAGACCAGGACTTGGACGAGAGAGTGCTTACTCGAAGAGTTTTAGGTAGGTACCGCTATACTCTTTCAGAGTCATAGAAGAGACACAAAGGCACATTGCCGTTCCCTCCTCATTTCAGCGTTATCCTATCCCGGTGACATCCTATTCCTAAGAAGCTCGGAATCCGCTTCGTAACTGAACCCAAGCATTGGCGAAGTGACTAGTATTTGCAGAACCGGCTGCCATCTGACCTTCCACCCCCAACGGAGATCTAGATCTTATTTAGATTAGGTTTCGCAAGGTGAGTGACTAGCTTGACGGTTAGAACTAACAAGTTCTCAAACCGCCCAAAAACAACTAGGAATCATAATGCTTATGACCGAACAAGACTAAAGTTCGTTTTTAGGGTTCTGTAGTCAACTAGGAACCCTTATATGTATTAGTACTTTTGACGTTTACTAATCTCTATTAAGTAGTAAGTACCTATACCATCAACGTAGTCACTCTTAAGGGGGTGATTTGGAAATTATCGCGTGCTTTGAAACGCCGATCTGACTATAGTGCGTTTTTTAGGGTTCCGTAGTCGACTAGGAACCCTTATCTGTCCGTCCATCCGCTGATAATCTCAGTAACCGTTAGCACTAGAAAGCTGAAATTTGGTACTAATATGTATATCAATCACGCCGACAAAGTGGTAAAATAAAAAGTGGAAAAAATGTTTTATTAGGGTACCTCCCCTATACTTAAAGTGGGGAGTGATTTTTTTTTCCATTTCAACCCTAACGTGTGATATATTGTTGGATGGGTATTTAAAAATGAATGGTTCAGTAAAATATTTTTTTGATAATGTTAATATTTTCGGAGATAATCGCTCCAGAAGTTAAAAAAAAATGTGTTCCCCCCCTCTAACTTTTGAACCATAAGTTTTAAAAATATGAAAAAAAATCTCAAAGGTAGAATTTTACAAAAACTTTCTAGAGAAGTTATTTTGAACTTCATAGATTGAAAAGTTTTTGAAAAACTAAGGTTGTAATTTAACCGTATAAGCAGGTGTTTATTGTACGTGTTATTTCTACAAAATCACAATGAAATGACGTGCTTTCAAATAAAGTAAAAACGGTGAAAATCGGTTCACGCAATAAAGAATTATCCCATAAAAATCATCTTCCATACTTTAAGCTTGCGCGCAATAGTTTACTTAATTTGCCGATAGATGTCGCTGTACGCGGAACGCTCATATCGTACATGGCGGTGTTAAGATTTTTCCTGATTTAATGGGGTCGGAGAAGGTGCGACCAGCCCAGCCCCATACATTAGGTCGAAAATTCGTCGTGCTCGAATTATCTTAGTTGTCTTTGGTCGTTCGTAGTCTAATAATAAAATAGTTCGCTAAGTATTGCTTGTACTGTTCGCTAAGTAGTGTTTGTTTTAACGCTTAAGTGGGGGCAATTACTGTGACGGACGGAAAACTACGGAACCCTACACTGAGCGTGGCCCGACACGCTCTTGGCCGGTTTTTAGAAAGATATATCATAAGAAAGAAGGATAAAGCACGAAGCACGAGGTCTTTTATATAAGACACTTTATGCCACACTACTGTCAAAGTATCTCAAACAACCATTATATAGTAGATTATACACCAAGGGGATAAAGCACTGTTTTATGTCACAGGAGCGAATTGAATCCCGAACGTAACGAAGGACTCATAATTTAACTCCTGAGCGTAGCGATGGAGTTATAAGTTAATTCCTGAGAGAAGCGAGGGAATTAAGACTGAGTCCTGAGTGCAGTGAGGGGTTCAACCGCCCAAGACTAAAACAGTCTTATCCCCGAGGTGTATACTCCACTTTTCACACCTTATGCGAGACAAAAAAACAGGCTCAGTAGATAAATAATGTTAATTTAGCAAATTAAAAGTACATAGTAACATTAGACACGTTAGTCCAATTATGGAAAGATAAGGTAATGTTTTTATTTGGTACGTTTATTGAGGTTGAGTTGTCTAATTTGATAAACTCAGGAGTCAAAACACTTTCATCACTCGACATTTTCAATATTATTTTTGAAATTAAATCTTCTATAGGCACCTACAAGAACTCGATTTGTTCGTCACGCGTGAACAAATGAAGGCGCGCGACGTTCCAAATTCGAAAGCACAAGCCGTGGTCCTAGATTCGAAATTCGAATTTCGAACACCGCGCTCCTCCGGACCGGGGTTCACACGGAGGCAAACTTCATTTATTTTGTCAAATCAAGTAGGCCATGGCCTAGGACAAATTGTGTTTAGCAAAATTAAACTTTATGCATATAGTAATAAGAATTATGAAAAGTGAAATCATATTATTAACCAGCGGGTTATAATGAAATTCAGTACAACATTATAACCCGGCTAATACCAAGGGATTTAATGTCTTGCTTTCGGTAGGGTTTACATGACCTATAATTCGGCATTGTCGAGCATGTGGTGTGAAAAAAGACTTACGTTACTGTTGTCTACCCTAAAATGAAAGAAGTTTTTTCATTATTTATATCTAAATAATACTTAGGTACAACAATAAATATATTTATTTTAAAGTATATATTTTTTGACTCTGTTTTTTTGAATTTCGTTATTCAGGGCTGGAAATGTTGCATAATAAAAACCTAAAGAAGAAGAGGTTTGAAAGGATCGGTTCGTTTTCTGTTAACATTGTCAATCGTATCTCACGTTATTTTTGTTGTTTTCTTGGTACCTAATCAACAAATTGTTGAAGATTACGAGATTATTATACGAGTATCTATTTGGTAATTAATATTAAGATTTTATTTTTCGCTGTGTGTGATGGCGTGCGGACTGCGATGGACCAACCAGAGGCAGGTCCTAGAAGCTTGCAAAAAAGACCGACTCGTTCTCCCCTGAACGTTTTGCCTTCACCACAGGCAAAGAGACAGAAACGTCCAAATGAGAAACATATGGTGGTCAACGATTACAAGTTGATGTTTGAACTTTGCAGCAAGGATGAATTTCCGGGTAACATCTAATATTTGTCCTAAGCAGAAAATGTTGACGACGACTGCTTCTTTGTTTACCGTATTTATAATCCAAAAAAACTGACTTTAGATTAAGAAACAATAAGGTCTGATTTTCAGATACCTATTGATGTATATGATTCTTGACTATATGGTTGTTCATCTGATTTTATCGATACATGATTGCCTATCTCCTCGATAGTCCAAAGTTAGGTCTTTATTTTCCTTTTTTTACTCAGCCCACTCAAACAGAATCAAGTTAAGTAATACTTATTTAATCTCAGCTAATAGGTATCTCACTTAATGAAATATAAATAAAACTCCACTAACTAACTCAGTGAGGTTTTTGTCCAAAAAAGGCATTCCCGAAGAGTGTTGCATCTCTTTTTCTCGTGCGCGGAAGGCATAAGAGTACTCTTACAGTAGACACGTGTCTCTGTCAAGGAGGCGTGGTCGACTCGAATCAAGGCATCCCCTTAACTTTAAGACGGATAGTGCGAGAAAAATCGAGAGAGCTCGCGCACCGTCGCGTGATAGCCGTGCTGATGAGAGAATTCCATCTACAACGCGCCACATAATTTAACTAGCAGTATCGTCGAAGAGGTGTCAGGGGTTCAACGGGTGTACGGAAGGCGACTTGCGGCTAACTTCAGAGTTCACAGGCGCAACCTTATGTGACGCATATTGTAATTAAGTATAGCTATTTTCGCTAAAAACATAAGACTGCCTTGTGCCACCGCACGCAGCCTGATAAGCAGGTCAACGCCCCCGCTATCGGTCATACCCGGTGCCTGCATGATTACACACTAGCCCGTTGTGTACAAGAAAATTAAACCATTAACTTTTGGATTTCCTATTTAGCTCGGTTCGCGTGCTCTACTGGTAGAACAAGAAAATAGCATAGGTATTAGGTAGTATACATACAAAAATACGCTTTAGACACCAACCCCCTTCCGATTTGTAACTTGTTTTAAGCTCACCTCAATGCTCACCCACAAATATATCTTGACACTGCGATGCGTAGTAACTATAAGCGTAGCTAGAGGTCCAGCCCCCCTATTCTGTAACTTGTTTTAAGGTCACCTCACCGCTCACCCACAAATATATCTTGACACTGCGATGCGTAGTAACTAAGCGTAGCTAGAAGTTCAACAAGATAGGAGTATACTCAAGTGTGACGGTGGCTCGGGGCCGGGACATCAGGGGATAACGGGTAACGAGAGCGCGGATGAACTGGCTAGGGAGGGCTCGGTCAGAGAATTCATAGGCTCAGAACCGGTCCTTCCCTTCTCGGCTCAAGTCACAAAGGGGGCCATAGAAGTGCTAAAAGAACAAGGGGAGAAAGAATGGAGGGAAGCAACTGGATGTAGACCGGCAAAGATGATGATAGGAAGGTATGGATCATAGAAGAACCAGGTACCTATCCGCTAAACTGTATTAACAACAACACTCCAGTCGCATCTGTCTTTCTCGATATGAGCAAAGCCTTCGATTACGTTAACCACGGTAAACTCCTGCGTAAGCTTGAGATTTATGGAGTAAGAGGAAAAGCTCTTGATTGGATTGAGGACTACCTAAAAGACAGATTACAATGCATTGAAATTCACAGAATTGCTTATTCAAACAATGCCATTACCAAGAATGTTTATAGGTCTAAATTTAAAACGAATAAAAGCGGAGTCCCACAGGGTAGCATTTTGGGCCCACTATTATTTCTCCTGTATATTAATGATTTATCGAAGGCGACAACACAAAAAACAATAATGTACGCTGACGATACAACTCTTGTAATAAAATGTAATAATAAATTGAATTTTGAACATGACATTAATACCTCATTGGAGGACATAATTAATTGGATGTATAATAATGACCTTCATATAAATACAGTTAAAACGAAATTGATTCAATTTTTATCATATAACTCAAATAGTGTACCATTAAATATTAAACATAATAATAAGGCAGTAGATGAGGTTGACTCTTTTAATTTTCTCGGAATCACAGTTGACAACCACCTAAACTGGAAGGCGCACATTGACAAAATCTGCAACAAACTAGGCCGTTTTGTATTTGCGCTCAAAAGGCTGAGAGACACTGTATCACCTGAAGCAGCATTAACGGCTTACCATGGTTATGAATCATCTGTCCTTGGTTATGGGTTGATATTGTGGGGAAACGCAGTGGAAGTGGACAGAGTTTTCAGGATACAAAAGAAGTGTGTCAGAGTCATAAGTAATTCATGGTGGGACGAAAGTTGCGTGCCACTTTTCAAAAAGCATAAAATTCTTCCTTTGCCTTGCCTGTACTTGAGAGAAATATGTAATTTTGTTAGGTCACTCCCCTCGTATTTTAAAACACGTGGCGAAGTTCTGGAAAGGCAAACACGGCCAAAAATTATGAACCTTTTGTATCACCCTCGGAGTCACAAAATTATATATAAGAAAAACGTGTACAACATGTGCATTGTTATTTACAACCACCTGCCAGAGGAAATAAAGATGTTAGCGGGAAACGCCTTTAAACGCAGTCTAACAAACTGGCTTCTGGAACGGTGTTTTTATAGCGTTAAGGCGTTTCTCGAAAATCAGTAAAGAATTTGTAGTATTTAGTTATATAATTTTACTCCGCCTCTTTGACGAATTTTATGATTATGCCTATTATGTAAATAATGTATATTAATTCAATTTGACATTGTATAGTTATTTTAATTCTCGTTGGACTTTTTGATAATTTAATTGACATTTTCATATTTGCACGCTTGCATGCAAGCTAGATACACATGACCATAATATATTTAAACATCCCTGAACTGTGTCTATGCAAATAAATATTTTTCATTTTTCATTTTCATTTTTCATAAAACTGGGTAAGAATAAACCTGAGGTTGCTGACAGGTATCGTAACTGGTCACAATACTCTGAATAGACACTAAAAGGTAATAGGTATCAGTAGTGACGCTTCCTGCCCACACTGTGGAGAGGAAGAAACTAGTAAGCATGCATTAGCGGAATGTATTATGTACGCGGCACCGTGGTGATGTCAGCCTTAAAGATTTCCTTCTGATCTGCGGGAAAACGAAAATAATGGAAGAGTTTGAAGTGGGAACGCTGCCGGGACAGTAACCTGGGGCTCCAACCCTAGGGAATGGGGCTGAATGAACGCAAAAACCGATCAACAGCCCGCCTGTTTCCGGCCAGGCGTCCCTTCACTACATCAACAAGCGTAGCTAGAGGTCCAGTTTCATGACGGGTGAGCCGCATTAGCGCGTAGCGAATACTACAGCTGCCCCAAAGACTACAATATAATTGCCCTGCTACATCTTTTGACGGCCGTTTACGATTATAAGGGTCGTCCAACACCTATCGACGCGGAATCTGCTTCCGCCGAGTGTTTCGTACCAGATTCCTCCTGTTTTGTTAGCTATCCGGTCGATGGACGACGCTTGGCGTCGGCCGAGCCGATCGACGTCTTTTTCGCTCTGATTATTGCGTGGACATAAAGAGTTTTTTGATCGGCTAACGCCGATTCCGCGTCGATAGGTGTGAGGAGACCCTTAAAATCTCAATCATTTAGGTTTTAGGTAATGCGTATATTATAATTTGTATATAGTTAGTTATGTCAATAAACTCTGTACATAAGTCTCGGTCTTATCCATCATAGGTAGGTGTGACGCTACGCACTTGCCTATAGATAAAATTATGAATTATATTATACTGAAAACGACGGCTATGGAAGTTTTAACTAAGTGAAACTGTAAAAAATTCAGTGGGTTATGGTAAAACTTCATTGTGTGTCACTCAAAGGAAAAAAAAGACGGGAGATAAAACATGACGGCACTGTTATGTTCAATGACTTCTTATTTCTGAGAAAACTCAGTCATTTTTTGCCCATAAATGTTGGTGCACCTACTTACTCCTTTTTATATGTATACATAGTCGTATAAATAGTCAGAAGCTTCTGGTATTCGATTATTATTCACCCCTGCGGGCGTGGAGTCTGGCCAGGGAAATAAAAGCATTTACTTATATGGCAATATCAATATCATTGTCATATTCATATGTCAAACGTCTTAAATTAGTATGATGTCCTAATCTTGATAGTTGATATGATAACTAAGAAAGTAACTGTTCCATAATAAATAAGACGGCTTTTGCTTGTTAAGATAATTAAATGGCTTACTGCTAATTATTCATTCCCATTGAAGAATATCATAAAAAGTTCAATTATTAATTATTATGTCTCGTCAAAATTTATTTTTTAATTATTTTTTGGGGTTTGGTTTCAATTGATTATTGTTCTATATAAATTAGAATGAAGTAAATCATATAACTTTACTTCCTTCTGCTTGATTAGTTGCATTGTTTGAATTGAAGAAAAATTAGGGCGATGGGCTAGCAACCTGTCAGTGCGATATCACATTTTGCCGAGCTTATACCCACATTTATGATAAAAGTGGTACTGGAACTGGAACACAACTTTAATGTGGTCTGCCTACCCTTTTAGGGATAAAGGCGTGAATGTATGTTAGATCAGAAAGTTCAATAAGGTTGAACTGGTAACGTACGACATTTGTTTAAAAACTAGATCGGATATTTTTATCACAAACAAGTTATCAACAATGCGATTCATACAATGTTATCTACCATTTCTATCGGATGTGTTGCAAGCATAATAATCGCAATAATCACTACATGCCTGCTGCATGATCGTTATTATACTCGTACATGCACACTGTACACCTAATCGAATATCACGTCGGTGTCCCATTTCAGGAATCTACAAGATACATTAGGCATGATGACAGTAATTGAAAATCACTAAAATATGGTATTTCCTTAGTGAAATTTTAATCATAGAATTCGAAAAATGCTCATATTTTTTTATTAAGTAACAGATTATTATTTATTTTGATAAATTTAAACTGAAAAATACGGACGCCCGCCATGATATGATGTTAAACACCAATCAGAGCGCATGACGTCACGTTTGTAGACCACACATTACATCACCACAGATTACAGAGAAAACTTACGTACTGAAAGAATAGTAAGACAGGGATAGAACCATGTTATCTGTCAGATCTTCATACGTCATTGTCCCGCTTTCTCGCTCGCACGGCCGCGCAAGACTTGTAAACTTTTTAATTTATGTTAATTCAATGAGCAATTGAGCGGAACCTTATTACAATGGACATAAAGTGCACGGATGGTTAGTTAGCTGTGTTGTCGATAGTACTCCAAGTTTTAACAGGCAACACTGGGCAATTTTCAGTCGTTATTGGTCAAGCGCTAGTGCAGAGCTATAACCACGAACTCCGAAGTTCGGATATCTCCATCTCTATCGCACTTACTGAACTCGAGTGACAGAGATGCAAGTACACGAACTTCGGGATTCAAAGCAAGAAAGGTTTGTTAAGATCATAGCAAGTGGAAATCCCTGATTTCTGCCTATCCTCCGTGAAATAGGACTGATAATATTTATGTTGTAGGTAGGCGACCCGCCCCGGCTTCGCATGGGTACTATATTATACATACATATATAAAACCTTCCTCTTGAATTTCACTATCTATTTAAAAAAAACACATTAAAATCCGTTGCGTACTTTTAAAGATCTAAGCATATTCATAAGTTACTTTGTTTTATACTATGTAGTGATATAACTATGACAATATTAATTTGACTGAAATAAAAATGAACCACTACAGCCCAAAAAACGTAGGCGGGTTCTTTTGTATTTCACAATATAGTACCGTTTTTCATCGCATCAGCTGTATCTATCTTAGCGATAGCGCAGAGCTCATTGACTCCTGAGCCCAATATATCATGAATAGGTACTTTTCACGAAATTGTTCATAAACAAGTGACTCACGAAACGAAATGACAGATAAGGTGGACGGTTATCTGCACTAAATGATTGACTGATTAGCAGTGATCGTAACTTTTGTAGCATTTTTGGTGCAGCGTAGTGTTGTGTACGGAATGGGGGTTGGACTAAGGGTGCACGATTTTTTTTTATGGGGTTGGTGTCATTATGACACCTATTTTTTTGATGCTATCGTATAGAATACGCTAAAATAAGCATGTTTAGTATGGGCAACTTTTCTCTAAATTTGATAATTACCTACTGAGATATTATTAGCTCCTAAATCAGGCAATTAAACGGTTCTGGGACTTTTCGGTCGGGAAATTTCGGTATCGTGAACCGACTCAGATGGCGGATAGGTTAGAAGATGGTGGCAGGAGCTCTGCCAAAAATGTTTTAAAAGTTACGATCACTGCTGATTAGGTATTGCCTATCATGTAACGTTGATTCAGATTGTTATAAATAGTATTACAATTCGGATCTATGACAAACTAAAGGAAAAAGAACATACAAAAAGTAAATCACATTTGCACTCTATTTGTCGAAAAAAAACCACACAAAACCAAAATAGGCCATTTATAAAACCAAACATGTCTTATTTTTACCTAATTTAAGCGCGTAATAAGTATTTTTTAGTATTTAGTATTTGGGGACAATCTTACACTAATCGACCTAGTCCCAAACTAAGCAAAGCTTGTATCTATGGGTACTAGGCGACGATATACATACGTATATAGATAAATATCTATGACTCAGGAACAAATATTCATGCTCATCACACAAATAAATGCCCTTACCGGGATTCGAACCCTGGACCTCTCGCTTCGTAGGCAAGTTCACTACCAACTAGGCTAAAGCGGTCGTAATGCAAGTTTCCTCACTGTTTGTTTCATAAATCGGTATCTGAGAGAGTGACTGAGCTTCGTTGTATATGCGTGCGACTATACAGTTTATTCTTAAGGCGCCGTAGGTTCATGGTCTTCTCTCCCTCTCACTGAGCATAAGCGTGAGCGAGATGGAAATGCG
Source organism: Epinotia demarniana (assembly GCA_945867215.1). Taxonomy (NCBI): domain Eukaryota; kingdom Metazoa; phylum Arthropoda; class Insecta; order Lepidoptera; family Tortricidae; genus Epinotia; species Epinotia demarniana. The sequence continues at coordinate 9,702,286 of OX244274.1, forward strand.
TGCTCGGAAGCGCAGATATCATGTTTATTAATTTTAATTTTTTGGCCGTTTAAATAAATAAAAAAGTAATCACCGAGTTCCCTCAAACATGATATTGCCGATTTTTAGAAGCCATTTTAATATTTTTAGCTTTTGTGCATAATTTGTTACGAATATTTTAAGTGTATTTTAGACCCGTTTGGACCTATGTTCGTGATTTTTTTTCTATGGAGTGAAAATCACTTAATCATGTTTCGAAACACTGATCTCCCTGCAGAAAAGACTCAAGATTACTATTGGAATTTATTAAAACCATATTATTATAAACAGACGCATTATATTGTTTCAAAAATTCTGTTAGCTTAACTTCGCTGAACCTACGGCGCCTTAAAGACTTACGTCCTAGATGGGCGTAAACAGTTCTGTTACGGGAAGTAAAGAAGAAAAAGGCATTGGTCGCTCGCAAATGTGTGCAATTTCCAACCAAATGCAAGCTAATCCATATCCATCCATATCCATACTAATATTATAAATGGGAAAGTGTATGTGTTTGTTTGTTTGTCCGTCTTTCACGGCAAAACGGAGAGACGAATTGACGTGATTTGTTAAGTGGAGATAGTTGAAGGGATGGAGAGTGACATAGGATAGCTTTTATCCCCGAAATCATCCCCTAAGGGGGTGAAATGGGGGAGTAAAAGTTCTGCACGCGGACGGAGTCGCGGGCAGAAGCTAGTTCGTAATAAGTTATTACGTTATTAGCCTTAATTAGACGCTTTTATCCCGAGTCGATCGGCTAATTGTTGACTTTATCTATACGCACAATCTCACCGTTCCTTGCCAGGCCGGTCAACGGCCTCCGTATCGTACATTTTACTATAAACAACATTTATCGAACAATACCACAAAAGACAATAAAACCAGCTAGGCACATGTTTTCCATGGTACTGGTGCCAAAATGCAGTAAGGCTGGTTGTGTTATTTGGTAACAGCGGAATGTTAATGAATCTGCGGTATAGTACGGATAATTTTTCTCAGAATTAACTTCTCTTCCTACCAAACAAAGCGATTGTATTTCATTGTTAAGTGTAACCGCTAATCGAGACTGTTTATTTAAGAGGGCGCAATAAGCTCGGCCAAATTCCACCTTCCCATAAAAAAGTAGTTACGCTCTCATTTTAAAACTGCGTGTTGGATTGTGACGAAACTTTGCATATACAATGGCTTGAGGTATATCTATGTCTATATACCTCATGTCATTGTATACGCAAGTTTCGTTACAATCCAAGACGTATTTTTAAAATGAGAGCGTAACTACGTTTGTATGGAGAATCGAGCATACTGCGGACTCTTAAACGTAGGAAACATCAACACGTTTGAAACAAATAGGCGGCTATGTCTAAGCAAACTAAATACATACCAATGTTGACCATTTTGTATTTAAATAATAGACTAGTTTAACAATATAGTCCCTGTACCTCAATCGGTTCAGCGGATTGAGCGTGCTTTCGCATGTATAATATCAAGTGTAGATTTAATTTAGGTCTTATTATAAATTGTGTAACACACAGGATAAATCCTTACGTAACTAGGTATTGGCTTTTACTTGTAAAGACTGGAAAAGGTAATGAGTAATGACTGTTCTACTTGAAAACTGACTCTTCTGTAGTAGGTACACAGGATTTATTTAGTAAGTATAGTTAATGTTTAGTAGGTACAACAGTACGCATGTTTGTAGTATGTTTTCCTTATAAATTATTAAATGTCAATAAACTACGGTTAGTTATTATATTAAGTATAGAAATAGAAATAACTTTATTGCTTTCATATTGGTACGAGTATAAAGGTGTAATACAATATTTACAGTACACATGAGACTGTAAGGGTATTGCAAGTTTTATTTTGAACCTATTTAAAACCTAAAACTAATATAATATAGGTAGCTAATGCAACTGTATAAACTTATAATAACTTATTATGTAGGTACTTACTATTTCCTTCCAGTAAGTGGGTCGGTTACTAGGTTGTACTGACCCCCTAGCACATTAACTTTTATGTCGGACATAAAGCATTCGTCCCATTCTGGCAAATATGCGAGTGCAAGAGGGACAAATGCTTTATGTCCGACATAAAACTTAGTGTGCTAGGGGGTCTGAACGGGACTTAATCGAGTTCTTTGAGGTAAATCAAATAAAATATATGTTATAGTAAAAATAATCTAGAAACCGTGTGAGTTTATCAATAGAGGCAATGATATCATTGAATAGAGGTTACATTTTACTCTACCAGGCAGACCACGAACACTGAGTCAATATACATGCGGCCAAATAAATAATAAGGCACTTGAGTCAATATCCGCACAGACTCCACTGTTATGTGGTTATTATTGTGCAGATAGTGTTGATCAACAACACAACGAGCGGCTCAGTGAGCTGCAGATATATATCGCGAGTCTATCTTTAAAAAAACAAAAAATCCGAATCGACAAAAAGAATATTAAATGTTCACTGAATTAAAAAAGGCGACCTGTAATCTGTCATTTTATAGAATTTTCTATGTTTTAAACAAACAATGTATTGAAATTGACTTTTAATGTCAATTTCAGTATGACAGTTTGTTTACATATTTAGCAAATTTCATAGATTTCGATGGTAGAGGAGAACATTCGGACAGCGGGACATCCGGACATACGAACGAATTTCGGCCCAAGCTGAAACAAGAACTTCGTGCACTGCGCTCGGTTGTTCAATAACGACCGTTATTTAGGCCGTTTCTCGTTTGGCATACGTCAATAACGAACTCACGCAAGTTTTCTCAAAAGCGGTAGGCCGAGATATGTTTTAGCGCATTTGCTTATCCTAAAGCAAGTTTTGCCTATTTAATTCAAATTCATTTGGTATTGAGAACCTCCTCTTTTTTTGATGTCCGTTAGGTTAGGTTAGGTTAGGTTAGGTTAGGTTCTCAATTCGGTTGTATTTTTTAGGGTTCCGTACCAAAAAAGGTACCCTTATGGTGCGACTCCGTCCGTCTGTCTGTCTGTCACAAAGTGAAATATCTCTCGAACTACTTAAGGTATCAATTTGAAATTTGGAACGGTTTTAAATGAGAGTCATCCACGTGCATGGAAAATGAAAATTTTTAATATAAATTTTAATTTTTCATGAAATCTTACGAATGAGGAGGGGGCAAAAAAAAAATTTAACTTTTGGGTCAAGTGGGTTATCATTTGAAAGCGCTTGAGTTGCACATTTTAAAACAGTTTTTTTTCCACACGGGGAAAATTTTGATCTATGAAGGAAAATGTAAAAAAAATACCATTCCCCCCCTTATCTCCGAAGTTATTTAAGCAAAAAATTTGAAATAATTACTTGTGATTAAGATAAACATAAATATTAAGGGAAAAGTTTTTTTTATCTGTAACTAGCATATTTTTTGTTTTATTTACAAAAATCATTTCCTAGTTAAGTTTGCAATTTAATCAACTTTAGAAGTATTTTTTTGTTTTGATATTCCTATAAGACTATAATAGAAATACCCTAATTTCAAATTATTAAATAATAATCGAGATCGGTACACGTGATAAACAATAATCGCTAAAACACCAACATACATACTAAGCTGATTGCCCTTGCACGTTAGTACCAAATGGGGCCGATAGACGGCGCTGACCCCATTCGCGTTGTTAAGATTTTTCTAGAATGAATGGAGTTGGGACGGGTATATTTCAATAGCAGGTCAAAAAAAATCGCGATTCAATTGTCTTGGTAGTTTGATGGTGTTGGTGTAAAAGTTACTCGTTGTTTGAAATTGAATTCTGTTGTGTTGGGTTAAATTAAATAAATAATTTAACAAATATTGGGACATTTACCTTTACCTTGAGTTAATTGCTAGTTTGTACGGAACCCTCGGTGCGCGAGTCGGACTCGCACTTGACCGGTTTTTTTTTATTTCAAGTAACTACATGACTATACTTTTAATTTATAATACGTTAATTAATTATACATTAGCGAATAAGTAAGCCCTGATGTTCAGACAAATATAATAGAGTGTTCAGTGACTGAAAAGGAAATGGCTCCTTGATTGAAGTAGGTAACCATATTTCTTCAGATTACATAAATAAAATTGACTACTTATATAGAATTGTATTTTTTATTATTGTATTATTTCGTTCGCAAGTAAATAATACCTAAGTAAAGTAACTAACTAATGTAGGGAAGATGTTCGACCAAAACTTAGGTTATACGTTATAGGCTGAAGAATGCTGAGAATTGCAAAGGAAAAAATTAAAAAAGTACCTTTTTGCTGTTAGCAATATTCCAATCTGCCACCTTCAGCCTCGGAGGAGCGATACATTTCTCGATTTTTCCTTCCCATATTACTTCTTTGTTCCACATTCCTTTAACGCAGGAGTCGACAACCTTTTAGTAACCATCAAGGGCCATATAGTCGCTCACGAAATTGACGCGTGTTGCACCTCTTCATATTTTGTGACTCGTACAAACAAAAATATATTTATGTGTAGAAGTAAATTTAAGCATAAAAAATATTTGAAATCACACTAAATTTCGTAATAAAACACCGTGCACGGCGCTCGATTCGGCAGTACCGGCTTAGCCGTTGTCCGGGTCGGACTTGTACGTCGTGTAATTGTGGCTATTCACGAAGGCTACCCCTCGACTAAAATATTATTTTGATCTCCGGCTAGACATAGTTGTTACCAACGTCGGGGTCAAACTATACTAGTGAGACATTCGTGAGGCTAATCGAGACAACTTACGAATTGTATAGCTCCCATGTCAATTATTTTACGAGTGATCGTGATACTTGCTGAATTTTTATAAACTTTTATTTAGTTCACCTATCCGTTGTCTGTAATTAAATCTTGCAAGTTAAATTTGATCCACTTCCCGGTTTCCGATTGAGCTGAAATTTTGCATGCGTGTATAAATTGGATGCCAATGTAATATTATTATGACATAAAGCTGATCTGATGATGCAGCTGGAAGTTGGTCATAGGAACTCCGTAATTAAACGACGCAACCCTATCAAGTTTGGGCTCGTTTAATTCGTCTTGACGAGTACTTTGGTATTATATGGTAACCAGGGTCTGATGATGGACCTGGAAGGTAGCCATAGGAACTCCGTAATTAAACGACGCAACCTCATCGTGTTTGGGCTCGATTAATTCGTCTTGACGAGTACTTTGGTAACCAGGGTCTGATGATGGACCTGGAAGGTAGCCATAGGAACTCCGTAATTAAACGACGCAACCCCATGCCCCATCGAGTTTAGGCTTGATTCATTCGTCTTGACGGGTACTTTGGTAACCAGGGTCTGACGATGGAGCTGGAAGGTGGTCATGGGAACTCCGTAATTAAACGACGCAACCCCATCAAGTTTGGGGTCGTGTAATTCGTCTTGACGAGTACTTTGGTTCTATATGGTAACCAGGTTCTGATAATTGAGCTGGAAGGTAGCCATGGAACTCCGTAATTAAAAGACGCAGCCCCATCGACTTTGGGCTCGTTTCAAATATCTATATGATATGGCGTGAATATGCAACTCCAACAAATATAGGAAAAATTAAAAAATCTAAAAAGTAAAAATTTAATTAAAGGAGAAAAACTTGTTATAAAACAAGCTTTTATTATTTGTTAATTAGTTATTGTTATTAGTTACATCAGTCCACTTTGTGGGGGGTCCAAGGTCCAACGGCCATCACTTTTTCATGTGTAACATTCACAAGTACTTACAAACCACCGACATAATATGCAGGGTTGAACGAATAGCTATTAACCTTACTCAAGTAAAAATAAACTGTCTAAACATTTGTTAATTACCTAGTATTTTATTTGAACACCTACACTAAAACCAAGAAACGAATAAGTCAGGTAAAAACTATTAACCTAGAATTTGATAACCTGGAAACTGAAAAGAAAACTCTAACATTACTGTAATATAGTCTACAACTCACAGAGCCACTAGTAAATAATATAAATAACCTAAGTTTTAAGATGAATACAGATAAATAATAATAAATATTGGGGACAATCTTACACAAATCGACCTAATCCCAAACTGAGTACCTAAAGCTTTTACTATGGGTACTAAACGACTATATACATACTTATATATATAAATAAATACTCAAATACATAAAAAACCAATATCCATGACTCAGGGAGAAATAAATGCGCATACCGAGACTCAAACCCAGAACCTCCAGCTTCGTAGGCAGGGTCACTACCAACTAGGCTAAAGCGGTCGTTAAACAAGTACTTAAATAAATTCTGTATTGGTACTAATTACATACATACATTTATAATGAACGATACTGTTCTAAGTTACCTGATATTTTATTTAAATACATATACATAAAAATATTAAGAAACGAAAAGTCAGATAAAACTGTTAAAGTATCAAAACTTTTCTACGCCGACCTAGCAGCCTCGCTCGACCCCCACCACGACACCTGCGCTGGCGCGCTCGGGAGACGGGTAATATACCTACAATCGAACTTTTGCCGGGCCGACACGGACTCTTAAGAGGAAACGAAAAGGTCGAGATAATTGAGAAATAGGCATTTGTAAAATGTATTGCTGTCGCGCCAACGTCAAGCCTCCCCCCGCAGAGCGCGATAGAAACAACTGCATCTTGACCCGAAAATACAAACATGAAATCAACGTTTCGTTGTCCCCTGATTTGTTTTTCTAAAACTTGACCTACTAAACTATTTTTTTTTAATTAAAAATCAAAGAAAGGTAGGCTTTGGCCGTGTTCCTATGTCTTCCTTTTTTTAAATAATCTAGTCAAAATTGTTTTCTGGATGTTTGAACACAGCGGAAAATCTGGCATTTTTTTTAGGTTTTTGAAGGTTTTCTCTCTTCTAAGAATACATTTATGAAAAAAAGGAAAACATAGGAACATGTCAATATTAGTAGTGTATGCATCTGCGGCGCCATGGTGGAGAGCCGCGGTCATCATGCACTGAGTTGTTGTTGTTGCGCAGGAAGGTTCCCACGTCACCACGCCCTTAATGATATTGTACGGAGGGCGCTTGTGTCGGCGAATGTGCCGTGTATGCTGGAACCTCCAGGCCTTAGCCGATCTGACGGCAAAAGGCCTGACGGTTTGACCTTGGTGCCCTGGCAGGAATTCAAGTGTCTGCTCTGGGACGCTACATGTGTCAGCTACTTTTGCTGCTTCTCACATTAGTCGCACCTCGCGAGCGCCTGGAGCAGCGGCTGAGCTGGCGGCAATGCGGAAGAGGGACAAATACTCAGTTCTGTCTAATTATTTATTTGTTCCGCTTGCGGTGGAGACGACTGGGTGTTGGTGCTCGGAGGCCAAAACCTTTTTTAGGGAAGTGGGGCATCGTCTGCAGGAGAGAGGCCTGGATCTCCGCTCTGGGTCATTTCTGGTGCAGAGGTTAGCCATAGCTGTGCAACGCGGCAATGTGGGTAGCGTTATGGGAACCTTTGCACCTGGAGTGGCGCGGGGCGGGTTATTTGATACTTAGTTTTAGTTTAGTTTAGTAGGGAATAGGTTTTAGGTTTCTAATTTTTGTGTTTATAAGTAGTTTTTAAGAATTATATTGTATTTTTATGTTTTTGAATAAATATATAGTAGCCATATATTTATGAAAAAAAATATATTGGTCTACTGCCATTATCCAGGGAGAAAACAGGGGACTACGTTTGTATGGAAAAACGGCCGTTGTGTTTCCTCTTATCTGTAACGACCTTTACATACAAAACAGCTAGGGAGGCCGCGGGTCGCCGACCCCTGCTTGAATGTTTCTAGTAGGCAATGAGACAAATATAAACAAAGCAAAAGAACGTATTATTTCAAGAAATGAATAGCCGCTTCCATAATAAAGTTACACAGTTGTCCCGGCGCAATGTTTGACCAGTAGGTACCTACATTCCGTGCCTGGTGTTTGCTCATTAGAAAACATTCACGGTACACATGACTATAATGTATATTATGTTTGATACAACACTGATTAGTTCATCAGACACATCACAATCCATGATACGGTTATATTGTGAGAAGTACAAAAGTCGCAATTGGAGAGCCGGGTACGACCGAGAGCCACCTCGTTCTTATTCGGAGCAGCCCGACTAGAGCAGCACCTCACTTTACAGCCCCCCTATTCTGTAACCTGTTTTAAGCTCACCTCAACGCTCACCCATAAATATATCTTGACACTGCGATGCGTAGTAACTAAGCGTAAGTCTAGTTTCGTGACGAGTGACCGGCGGGGTGATCCGCAATAGCTCGTAGCGAATAACAGCCCAGAGTTCATAAAGATGCGCTATGAGCATTTGTTTCTTAGCTCCAACACAGAATAAGTAATAGTAGGTGTTACGGACTCGTGCCATAACCTTTTTCGTCGTATTTATAACTCGCTTTTCCTATGTCTTGTTGTCTTAGCAACGGTTCCATAATAAACATGTCAAATAATAAAATACACGTTTTCCTTCAGAACCTTTAATAAATGTAAATAAAGTGATGCCGTAGGCGTAGTGGCTTTATAAGCGTCGGTAACAGTAGGTATGTATACTTACTCAACCGAAGGAGCACCTTCGTCATTATCATTATACTCACAAAGGGAATCGGGACAAGTAGCGAGCTCTTGTTTAGTTCGCCAAGATCCCCTTTAAGAAAACGAAATTAACGTTGATGAATAATCGATTGCGTAGCTATTTTAATTTCATAGCGTTAGCTGGGCGATGGCTGGGCTAACGATGACTGGTTTTGCAATAACAATTAAAACGGCTATCATTTAGAGACAGATTCGCTGATTAAGAACGCAATTTATTGCGCTGTTGACTGTTGCCATATTTCGAAATAAGTGTAATGTTATGTTACATAGTCTTAAAAAGGCTCTGTATAACACAGGAGCCTATACTTTTACTTTTTTGTATTCGTAAATTGAATTGACAAAATGAGCGCAGGCCGCCTCTCTAGACATGCCGCCTTAAACGACATTATCTGCCGTACTCTTGCCACTGTCAACACACCATCTATACTTGAACCAAACGGTGTCTCAAGAGACGATGGTAAGAGGCCGGACGGGATGACCCTGGTCCCTTGGAAGATGGGGCGAGTGTTAGTGTGGGACGCTACATGTTGTGATGATGATTCGCTGGCACCGTCCCATCTTCCACGAACTACTTCCAGGGCCGGCGGCGCAGCAGAGGCGGCTGAAACAAAAAAGGCCACAAAATACAGGGGTCTCGGCTATCAATACCATTTTATGGCATTCGGAGTCAACCCTTGGGCCTTGGGGTCCAAGTGCTCGAGACCTGTACAACGAGCTTAGCAAAAGGTTCGTCGACACTACAGGCGACCAAAGAGCTGGCAGCTTCCTTTTTGGTACGATGCCACGGCGGCCCTTTTTAGAGATAGTTTAAATTTTTAAGTTTGCTTTAGATTCTTCTATTATTGTTATAGTAAATAGTTTTATATTCATAATATTTGTATAACATGTATATTCATTTTATGTACATTATGTTTTATCAATAAATTATTATATTTATTTACTAAACGAATAATGCCAAAGTTACCATTTTTGTAGTGTAAACAGTAATTAGGACTTCTAATTAATAAAGAACATTGACAAAATATTTTTATAATTATTGAATGAATATGTTCATCAGTTTCATCACACTGGATTTAAACCCAGGACCGTTGGCTTCGCAGGCAAGGGTCGCTTTCAAATACAAGGATTGGCCGAAGATGAGAATTTTGAGATGGATATGTGGCCTGACGAGATTGGATCGTATAAAGGAATGAGTTATAAGGGGAAGCCTGAAAGTAGCACCGATAACTGAAAAGCTGAGAGCAAATCGTCTACGGTGGTATGGACATGTTATGCGGAGTGATGATAGTCATGATACTACAAGGGCAGGGTGGAGGGTTGTAAGAGAAGAGGTAGACCAAGAAATATGCGGATGGACTGCGTGGGAGACGATATGAACAGGAAAGATGTGTGTGATGAGTTGACGGGCGATGGAGAGGAATGGAAGAAAAAAAAATGCTGAGCCGACCCCAAGTAAATGGGATAAAGACAATCGAATGATGAATTATATATAGGTGCAACAATTAATCGCAACAACACGCTATACAAACGTTACTTTCTGGAGTAATAGAAATACAAATTATTTGTCTTTCTCTGGTTTCATCAACAGACCGACAAACAAAACAGATGACGTTACTCTCGTATTAACAACATTAGTACAGATTTAGAATAAACATCTCGAAAAATAGTTCGAGAAAAAACTATGACACTTGTCATTATTAGTCCATGGTCCGTTTGAGCACTATTTCCACAAAAGGTTACTAATAAGCACTCGGTCGTTATCCCCTCAGGAGTTATGGAGAGCGGCGTATCTGCATCACAACTTCGTACACTTACGTAATTTATGGATTGCAGACGCCGACCGCTAATGTTTGTACTCATCGCGAATGAATCAAACTCAATGACTACACATCACTTCTGTAAGTTGCTTCCTTGGAATAACATCTTATGTGGCAACTGACTTTAGTCATTTGAGACTTACTTCTCCTAATGCGTTTTGATTTGATGTTACAATACAACGCCGGCAGCTAGATCGCCAGAGTTAAAAACCCTTTTAAACATTATGTTAGCAAAGCTATGTATGTACTTGTGAGATTTCATAGTGATTCGTTGGCAAACAAGATCATACTTATTCGTACTAGTTTGTTGATCTTCTTGTGGCCCGTTTTGGTAGTAAACTCGGTTATCAAATGTTAAACGCATTTAGTACCTATAGGATTCCAGATGCGAGACAATGTCAATAGGTAGTTACGAATTATTGTTATATCCTATACTAGTTATTAAATGAGCAATAGGTTTGTATATAAATATATATACGGTGATTTTTAATTCGTGATCAGGAGTATTTTTTTCTAATACTGCATGTAATTGATACCAAACACGATTAACTAGAAGCTACCTAAAACAGACGTTCGTTTTTTTCTGAATAAAACAGATAAAACTGAATAGGGAATCGCTTTATAATTCAAAATCATTGTGACCCTAACGGTATTAGTCAGCGAAAATTTGACGTATGTGTGTTAGAGGTATCATCTACTTAACTGCAAGAAATTTAGGGTGACCAAACATTCAGTGGATAACATTATCATGGTGTTTACATTATCATTAAATTTAAGTAACTAAACAGTGATTTCATTGCATGAGACCTCATCCATTGAAATCCGTTTTGGTTGTTTATCAATATTTTTCGACTCCTGATCAAGGATTAAAAATCATCGTGTATACCTACACTATAATATAGATACATATTTGCAAACACGTTCTCGAAAACGGCTCCAACGATTTCGATCAAATTGGGAATATAGGTTTACGGGGACGAATTATGGATACTAGGTCTCAAATCTCGGAAAAAATGTCTTCTCCTTATTATCTCTATTGTCGGTGTCCTAGGGGTTTACTAGCTAACCGAGATACATAAGAGTTTTTTTAATAACATACAAAATTGTAAACGTTTATTATTACAAGATCGTCCGTTGAAAGAGTTTGTTATTTATTAAGTACCTAACTGAAGAGAGAGACACAGAAATCCGGTAGAATGGATGCTCTAACTTCCCTCTTCATTTCATCGGCTGTTGCAACACTATTAACGTTGCCATGTTGATTTGTGTGAACTATAATCCATTAGAGTAGCAACACATATCTGGCCCCCGTATCTTTACATTTTGGGTTAGGAAGTGAAGCATTACAAAAAGTTTGTGAACCCGTTCGTCCCTCATTTAGGAATCTAAATTCACGCTATAATCCCTAAATTACTACGTATCAAATTCAAAAGGATATCCTTGATTTAAATATGTTAAAAAGTGTGAACCATCGCGTGAGCTGCGCCAGACTGGCTGAGCTGTAATGTTGCGGTTTGCGGCTAAGAACTGGTCTGAACACTCATTTTGATAATCTAGGTTAACAGGGCGTAAGTGCCTTGGACAGACGAACGTATATACGCCCTTAGGGTCTGCGAAGCGGATTGTTCCTTTATTTTTACTCATAAAACGGCTTTACGCGGGTGCTAGCTGTAAACGGATGTTTTTAATTATTTTACCTTAAGTAAAAAAGGCAAAGTAAGAAATAAACAAAAAAATATGTTAAACAAAATCAATATTAATTACTTACATGCAACGATGTCGTGATGTCATATTTCATTACTTATGGATCACAACTTTCAATATATTTTTTTCCCAATCAATATTTTATAACACTGGGACCAATAGGTATAGGATACCTGTGAATATTCTATGGAGTCATCCTATTAGTTTAGCTAACCAAAGTTTGTAAATATGTCACGGCCGTATTCATAAACGTCCTATAAGCCTCTTTTAACTAAAATGGCGTTAAAGTTCGTTTGTCCTTATCTGTCACTTTGACATTTATGTTCATGAAACCACATTTTATTTAGCAGAGGCATTTTAAGTTTTATGAATAAGGGGGTTATTCTCTTATGAAATTTTTTTTTCCTCCTCCTGTTACACGTAACACTTTTTGACAGGACATAGGGCACATTACCTTAGCCCATTTATCTTATCTTATCTTATCTTATCTAGATGAGAGCCCTTTCGGATGCACTTCGACCCAGTGGGTCTCTACTCCCAACTTCGCTCCATCATTTCCACATAGCGACCTTAGCCCATTTAGTACTAAGGCTATAATTTACCTATGCCCATTGCGTGCGATAGAAAGGGATGGCCACGTTTAGGCTCGTTCGGCAAACCTAAACAGGGCATTATCTAACAGAGACCCTTCTGTACGTAGCATTAATTGCTATTTATTATGTGCTATAGCATCTTTAGGGCCCGCCGCCGTTCGCCATCTGCCATCACTTTACACATGCGCGTAAAAGTGGCGTGAGTTTGGTACTGATTGTATTATTTTGATTAAGTTCAGTTATACGAGTAAGTAAGAAGAAGCAGTATCATTGAGGAATATTGCATGACTAAACGTATACTAACTGGGTCATATACAGTGTTTAAAAATTCTTCTTTCCTGTGGTCAATAGTAAAGAGCTTGCGTTCATATAATAGTATTATATACAATCGTTATATAATGTATGCTTTTTCAGTCGAGTACCACGTTTAGGCTACGAAGCTTGCTGAGTGGCCTAATTAAGGTATCAGACTTAAAAAGCTAATTATATAACTATTTTATACAACCGGTTTACTATAATACGAGTTAACTGAACTAAATAAACAAACTTGGTACTTATCTATTGAAAATCTAAGCCCTGCTGAAACGCAGCGCAGCCAACGGCTTAGTATTCGTTGATATCTTTTCCTCTGTAGCCAAGAAGACGTGCGCGTGCGTTCAGTAAAGGCGCGACGTGACTGGTCGAATTCATTTTGGCTATCTAAACAGTTCTAAAAAGTTAAGTTGGGTGCTCCATAGAAAAAAAGTATAACAAATAATAAATATAAGGGGACAATCTTACACAAATCGACCTAGTCCCGATGAACATACTTATATAGATAAATAAATACTTAAATACTTAGAAAACATCCATGATTGTGTTTATAGTTTGGTGTACAAAGTCTTAATTCAAACATTAAGGTCGACGAGTATAAAAATAATGTTTTAATTTACTTTATCTACGCACATATCATTGGTGCTCTAAAATGCGATCAGAAACCGTAGGAAATGACCAGCATTATTACAACCGATTTTACTATGAGAACTTTCTTGTCTGTGGTAGTAGGTAAAATCTATACTGCACGGCTATCGCGCGACGGCGTGCGAGCTCCCTCGATTTTTCTCGCACTATCCGCGTCTCTCTTATTAGAACACTTAGAACAAGAGGTGTAGTGCGAGAAAAATCGAGAGTATGTCGCGGCCGTCCCACGATAGCCGTGCTGTAATGTTATTACAGTACAGATTTTTGTAACGTTATGAGTTTAAATTTGGAACAGCTGTCAAAACTCAAGTGGGTCCCTATTCTAGTATCCATACGAGTAGATATTAAAATAGTTATCGATTCGAAACGTTAATTTAGTATGTTTTTTTTTTAAATATAAAACACACGGCATCTGATCTCGAGTGATATGAGTATAGGGACTTCATTCGTTTGTCTATGATTTTTAAAAAAACCATTCGTCATGACGGAGGATCGAATTGCCGCCATTGCTGTTGTCATTATTTTGTTGGTTTTTTGCTGTTACTTACTAATACTCATGATAATATGTGTGTAGATAAAGTAGTATATGCAATTGCACATAATTAGGCCTTAAAACACTCGTGTGATCCTATTACGAAACTCGCTGACGCTCGTTTCATAAAACCACACTCGTATTTTAAGGCCTCTCATTATGGATCAGTTACATAAACTACTATTATCGCATAATAATATAATAAGAGTCGCCGTTTATGCGGATTAAGAGTCCAACCAAATATTTGACTTAGTAATTTAACTTTGACAAAATGTCCATAGGAAACACTCGAACCTAAATCTGTGTACGACTCAACTATCATAATACGCCTACTGATATTATTGTGATGATTGCTTCTACACACCAAGCAAGGGGGATTTGCAACATTATTCGTACGTTATGTTACAGACATCGCTATGCAGGTTGCGAAAAACGGCTGTGCAAATTGATGCCTGAATATCTTCTATATCTGCTAGCATGCATTGCATATGTTAAGTATGCGGGTAGTAGGTACGGAAGTATTTTCAGCAGGCTAACGGCGTAATATTAAAGAAACTTATGTAATAAACTTTCTTAAATTGGCTTTCCATTTGCGCAGAATTCCTAAAATAAACTTGTATCATCATCATATCAGCCGAAAGACGTCCACTGCTGGACATAGGCCACCCCCAAAGAGTGCCAAAGTGACCAGTCCTGCGCCACCCGCATCCAGCGGACTCCCGCTTGATGGGGTAAACTTGTAAAAACTAGAATAATTTGACAAATTCGATTGGGACGTGAAATATTTTTTTCTCAACGTTTAAGTTTAATAATTGTTGATTTATGTAAAATGTTACAAAATATTCACAGCTTGAGTGGAGTCAAAGTGTGTAAGTAGTTACTTGTAAATATATAAAATGCATAGATTATAAGTACCTAAGTATAATTGGCTAACTGTTCGCGGTTGATTTTCCTTTAGCCCAAGCCTACTCATATTGTAACTAGCTAAAGTCTATATAAACGGGGTCCGTAGATATACCTAATGTACGGACCAATAATATTAATTCAATTCTTTATATATGGGTTAAAAAGAGATAGAGACATAATGGACGCGTATTACCGGGCCGTACATTAACCCCTTTGTTTATTTAATTTAGTCGGTTTAGTAAAGTTTATATAACTCGCTGTTTGCCCTAGAGGGAACCATTAAACTAGTATTTCTAAAGTAAGGAAGCCTATGTACCTAAACCCGATAACATTAACAATTATTTTACTAGTGCCTAGGCTAGGTAGTGTAAACTGTAGGTAGAATAAGCGAGTATCTTTAAAGAAATAAACTCGAAGTACCGAATCGACAAAAAATCTATGTACAAGGTTTGTCCTAAACGCAATTTTTCTTTATAGCTAATTTTCTTGTCCTGTTTCTTCAGTTACACATTAAAAAAAAACTTCTTCTGCCTATTTAAGAGCTAAGAGCACAGAATAAGTAATAGTACAAGTACAGAAATTGCACTTCCTAGCAAAAACGACGTTTAGGCATAAGAAACGTGCCTACTCTGTGCATCTCTGTCTATCGTAGGTATAACTTGTATTCATTCACACACAGCACGTGTAGCGCTAGGGCTGTCACGCCAAGAATACATCAATGAAGGCAAAAAATGCTCGCCAGATGTCGCTTGAGTAAAGTGAACCGATATTAATTTAGTACATGCTTACTTCACATACAATGTATGTCAGCGTCATTATGAATAACACCACACATAAATTAAATGGATCTGCCACTTCTCTATTCTCTATTAACTAATTCAATTTAACTTTTGAAGTTTTAAGGACAGCATGGAGGGCTTTCTGTGTTCATGTTGACCCATGAAAAGGCGCACTTTCAGAGCAAGTGCATTGTAAAATATATATTCAAACCAGTCTTTCATTTCGAAGTAAATTGCAGGAGGTATCCCGTTAAAAGTATAGGTAATAATAAGTAACATGCATTTGTATTGTTTTTGTACATTGTACTGTACCTAACATCTTCATAATGTAAAGTAGGTACCCTAAAGTAGGTACCTAATAAAAAAATAAACTTATCGTTCACAATTTGCGGGCAGATTCAAAAAAGATAATCCAACGTCCTTTTGGGCATTTTTTAAACAGCCATAAACTGAGCAGCTGTGACGGTTTGTTGATTTTTACATGTTTTAAAAAATTATGTTACTTATAATTATAAAATAACACGTTGTTACGTTCGTTCGTCGCGTTCAAGTCGGCGGCGGCGGCATGTCTCAACACGTACGTGTGCTCGCTCGCGCGGTGCCGGCCCTCGACTGACTTGGAACCTGAGGTTCCGCGACCGCTAGGTTATTAACGCGCCGCGCCCCACCCACTGCAAGCCCCCTGCTAAGAGGGCCCTCCATCTACTTCGATATCGGACCTGCACACAAAATTTCACGAGAATCGGTTGAGAAAATGAGTACAGCTTGACAGCCGGACATACGAAAGAATTTCCGTCCAGCTGAAACAGACAATTTCGTTCGTTTTGCTCGCTCGTTTAATTAAGTACTTAGTTAGTTTAGTTACCTTATTGGTTACCGTTTCCAATCAGCTTGAATCAATAAAATTATTTAACGGGTTACCTATATATATACTTGGCTTCTTTCAAAGGGTGACATTTATATGAAAGTGACTTAAAATACATTTAAGTATTGACTGTGAGTAGATAGCTAGGTACAACTCACGTCAAAGGTATTTATGCCATTTTCATTTACATTTATGGAGCGTTGACCGACTGAGGCGACCTGCTCCATACAAATGTAAAAAAACACTTCAAAAAAAATATTTTAGGCTTTTCTTATCAGAACACGATACCTGTGCCTTTGATCGGTTCACATCCCATGTTTGGTACACTCTGTATGTCTTCGACGCCGTTTGTACAATTACGGGAAGTAAAAAACAACATGGTAGCGATGGATAGAGCGGCCTTCAGATAGTGAGTAAGTTTTTGTGGTATTGACATTTCGTCAAATGCATGGAACGTAATGTCAATGGTCGGCGTTTTTTAGCCTTAACCAATTGAGAGATCAAGGACGAAGTCGGATAGACAACGCAATTCTAGTTTTGCAAGTTTTGGATAGGATTGGGAAGATTGTCGGTTGGTCGGTCGATATTATAAACTAAACTTTAAAAATAAGTAACTAAATCTCAGTATATTACTTTAGAATATCATAGGGCAGGTTCATAATTGGGCAGATATTTTCGGCACTGCCACTTATTCCTTGTAAACTCTAGCCAAACAGATGTTCAATTGAGTCGCAAACTGCAACCAGCGAATGCAGAACAACATGATAATTATGGCCATATTGTGGCCCAAAACATCTGTTACTTGCAAGGCCCTATGTGGTTTCGTAAAAAAATGAAAGTCTCAATTATGCCAAGAAAGACTGCTGTAACCCTTGCTGTGACTCTAAGGGCAATTTGGTCCTTTTGTTGATATCGATAATATTTTGCCATCATGACAGTTGCACTGAAGCAAAAGTCAATCGTTTGTTTTAATCTTATTTCACAGACGAATAAAAAAGTGGACCGCTGAAGTGCTGCTGAGGCATACAGCCATGTCGCGTTCCTTTAAAAACAGAGCCTGCTACAGATAACACAGAGGGTCTTTGCACGATCCATTTCGTATGGCACTTACACCTCTATTTAACACACTAACGCCAACTTTGAACTCAACGAAAAAGCCTCCTATGGATGGTGGTGGCGTTAGTTACTTCTCGTGTATTAGCCTGTCCGTGTGTTGTTTTTTAACTCCTGAATAAGACTAAAGCTCTACTTTGACTACTTATAACACGTAACCTTCATAAGAAGAAACCGCAGGCCAAAAAACGATGCGAACTACTGAAATTTTATTTAGGTAGCACTTAACAATTTCGTTGATTAGTTCTCGGCCGCTATTCCATCCACGTATTCCAATATTATTTAGACATTTTCAGTCATATTTTATGTATATTTGTGTTTCAAAACAGATTTAAATAAGGATGTGTCCTCTTCTGTTCACTTTTACATTTTCATTCTATGATATCGTTAAAAATAAATTCGCAGATGATAAGAACTTACAATCAAAAAATGCTACCAGTGAAAATGTATCCAGTTTCTGATGACAATCAGAATTACCCAATTTGAGATTAATCGCAGTAACGTGGGCTTATCAAAATCGGATCTGATATCCTCAGTAAAAGAAGTGGAAAACGCTTTTACCGCAATTACGTTTTGAAGTATCAATCATACGATATTATCGCCAATCGTATCAATGGCTCTTACGATAAACTCTGCCAGACGGGCTTAGGAACATTGTTATTGTCTGATACGATACACTATGTGCCCTCTTTCGACGTGACGACGATCGACTATGAGTCGTGTACCTAAAGGCGACGCTTTATACTTTTGACGTGACGACGATCGACTATGAGTCGTGTACCTAAAGGCGACGCTTTATACTTTTACACATTTCATCTTTGTAATAAGAAGAAAGTGATAAATATAATTCTAGGCCTGTGATTACCTCATATGAAGGTCGAGCTTTAGTTTTATCTATGAATGAAACAACAACACGGACATAACTACTAATACTCGTATACAAGAGGGACCATTAGCGCCATCGCAATCTATAGGAGGCTTTTTCGTTGAGTTGGCTCTATTTTGTTAAAGAGAGGTCTAAAGTGCCATACGAAATGGATGGTGCAAAGACCTCTCTGTGGTTATAGGTCATACGTGGCATAGACATGAGCGGTCCTCTTTTTTATTAGTCTGTGAAATAAGTATAGGATAACCAAAAGATTGACTTCAGATTAGAACAGATTCAGATTGGTGTAACCATAAGACAACTCATCGGTCATCTTGGGAAAAGTCAACGATGGGTGCAAACATGCGCGTTTGTTCCTTCAATTAGTATACTATATGTTCGTATCTGGCCTGACCTTGTAACATTTTCTCTCGCTTGTGGCATATAATAGAGGTCTCTTCTAAAGCTTCTAGAGCTTCTAGAGCTTCTCTTCCTAAAACAGCTGAACTGATACCTAGGATTGCAGGATTGAATATACTTTGGGTACCGGAATACCTTGTCTACCTTTTTATCACGAGAATTTAAGAAATAATACGGTTAAAATTGCGATATTGCGTAGAAAAGTCTGCGCAGACGAAGATGCGTAAGAGCTTAGTTTCTAATGTTTTTGTAATTTAGGTTAAGTACTGCGTAGATGCGTAATCGCTCTTTATTACATAGGTAGCCTGAAATTTTTAATTCTGTTTAATTCGGTTATCGCATATGAAAAATACTATTACTGATAACAGATAAGAATACGGAAACAATAGATTTCCCAAGCTAATAACAACATTTCTTTTTGAGGATATTACGAAAGCAAATAGTTATTTGTGCAACAAGAGAGCAAAGTTTGTTTTTGCTGCGAGTGCTAATTTTGAGTCCTGAGGAAGCGAAAGATTCTAAAATTGAATCACGAGCGTAGCGAGTGATTCAAAGTTTGAATCTTGAGCGCAGCGAAGGACTCAAAAGCACGAGATGCAAATACTTTGCTCTCGAGTAACAACTACAACTTTTCACCTCAGCAGTGAGAACATATTCACATCAAAAAGTATATCATAGTATCACGTACCTATTCGTCTTAAGATTATTCAGGAAGAAAAATTAATTAGGCATTAGTGACTGCTTGTTTTAACAACTCAGCGCCGGCCGCGCCGTTATTCAATACTAGACAGACGAGACAAGGCGCGAGAAACCAAAGGATATTTCAGTATCTAAGTATACGAGTGTCACGTGACACTAACACACCACTAAAAACTAACCGTGCTATTGTTAAAATTCACAGATTTTACTAATATCTTCGAGATATTTTTGAAATATTTATCATTATCACAAAGGGCACACATTAGCATATTACGTGTATCTCGCGTGCACACCAAAAACTAGCCGTCACGTCACTGACTTCACTATATTTCCTAGTTAGATAGAGAATTGATTTATCCTAGTAGTTTTTATATTGAAGAATGACGAATAATATCCATAATAAAATCTCAAACAAATTAACAGCGCGCAACTTTTTAAAAGGGGCGGGGCCTCGCGCTTGCGTTCGGAAACTGCATCTGTGGTATACGTTCAAAGAATTTAAATTGTTTAAACTAGATTTTTTCATTAGCTAGCATACCTACTCGCTTCATCTGTCTTGCGAACATAAGGTATACGTCCCTGTTCTTGAAGCTATAACTCGATCTTTCGTTCTGTACACGTGTACAGTACGCAGGCGGAGTCGCGTGGGCTGCTAGTATTTCCCTCTGTCTCGACGGTCTGTGCTCGATACCCATCACAATAAGAGCTTAGCTAACTCAGTAGAAAATCCTTGACCTGGAGGACCTAAGGATAGCTCCGAAGTAGGAAAACGCATGCATCTTTACTCAACGATATTTATTGAAGGAATGGAAATGTCACAGTAGGTGACCAGAGGGTGCACTGAAAGGTTTAATACCAGCGCACCAAGGAGGTTAACATACATCACACCCCCTTTCTTAATTAACACTAATACATACAAAAATAGATACATTTTGTAGGAGAATAACAGCTTGTAAAAGTATGAATAAAAGTTGTTAACTCTCAGCAACATAATAACACAAAATGACATCTCGTCAATGAAAACTCACTCTATAAACCCTCTCAATCAAACTCAAAACCATATCGGACTGGAGGTTCCTCAACGCGTTTGCCCTCCGCGTCCTGGACTGGGACGGGCGGATTCATGGTGATGCTGGTCTGTGGAGGACCTGAAGCTTTCTGGCTGGGGGGCGAACTTGAGTCATTTTGGGTCGGTAACTGCGGGGTTGGAGCGACATTCTCGCCACCTCCTGGTATATCATTCTCCCCAACTCCTGGTTCACCAGTCTCAGCTAAAACAAACCTCTTTGAGCTGGTCAACATGCCGGTGCCCTGTGGTGCCGCCCCCCTAGCAACAAGAAAATTACGAGTTCCTTTCACTGCTGAAACTAAACCCGGGACCCAATTACTTTTACTAGTGAGTTCTCGCATCCACACGGGATCTCCGCTACCCATTTGTCTTGGCGACTTTTCGATATCCCTTCCCGTTTGCCTGCTTTGGGCTTGATAAACCCGCTGATAGCATTGGTTTGTTACTCAAAAGATACCTAGTACTGTACTCACAGGGGGTGTGTAATGAATGGTATAACAACTTTCGATATATTTTCACTGAATATAACAACGTTTAATATAATTTCATTGGGTATAATCACTCAAGGGACATAATAAACTTTTGGTATAACAACAATCAGTATAATTTCAAGGCGTATAATATTCAAATAGTATAATACATTTTTGTTATAACGTTTAATGGATATAGGTAGAGAATGCCATATGGCATTAAGTCCGCCTTTTGTACGATAAGTTTTCTTTTGTGCAGTAAAGTTTAAATAAATAAATAAATAAAATGTATATTGTATATAATTATTAGTGGTATAATGTTATGTAAGATATAATTCTAGTTTTCACACACGTCAATTATTTTAACCTAACCTAATCGCCAGCGTATCGACGTCACCCCGCTTCGCGGGGTGCCTATTTCCGCTCTAAGGGACACAAGCTAACCCTAACCTAACCTACAATAGTACAATTAATACAATTGTTACAAGTATCAGTGGCTATTATACTGTTGTGTGTTAGTGGTTACTCGGTGTCGAACCTACCTACACCAACCTGCCTTAGAGTAAAATATGTAAGAAATAAAAGTAGTAAGTATTCCAGATTATGCAAATAGTACATTATACCAACTGAGTTTTATATCGAACAAAGTTATATCCCATGTATGTTATATCAATCAATCAATCAATCAAATATTTATTTGCATAAAATACAGTACAAGTGGATGTCATAGTATTACGAATAGTGTCATGTATTAAGCCGGTTCAGGCGTGCAAATATTCAATACACTCTAAAATTAATTTTACATAATTATTTACACTATATTTAAATTATTATTTACATTTATATTACATGTCAAAAGGAAAAAATAATTCATATAATCACAGTTAATTAAATTTTAGGTCTATAATTAAACAATCTTATATGTCTCCAAAAATAATCTTAAGTATACTATAAAAATATTTATCCAGCAGCCAGCTATTCAACTTAGATTTGAACAGGTTACCCTCTAACTTCTTTAATTCCTCGGGCAGACGGTTGAATATGGCAATACACATGTTAAATGCGTTCCGCTTGTAAACATCCTTGTGACATTGTGGTTTCAGGTACAGGTTTTTCCCTTTAAGTCTTGTCTGCCTTTGCGAGTTTTCCCCACGTTTGCTAAAGTAGTATTGGTGTTTCTTTACAAATACGCATACTTCTCTGATGTATAAACTAGGCAAAGGCAGAATGTGCAGTTTCTTAAACAATGGGACACAGCTATCATCGAACCACGCATTGCAAATGACTCTGACACACTTCTTCTGAATCCTAAAAACTATCTATGTCCACCGAATTACCCCACAGAATCAAACCATACAGTAACACCGAAGAAACATACCCATGGTATGCTGTGAGCGCAGCCTCCGGCGAGACTGTATCCCGTAGTCGTTTTAAGGCAAAAACGAAGCGATTTAGGCTCGCACAGACTTGGTCTACGTGAAGCTTCCAATTCAAGTGCTTGTCCATCATAATGCCTAAAAACTTAAACGCGTCAACTTTGTCAAAGTTTTCATTATTATAATTCAAATGTAATTTTATGTCAGCCGAATTATATGACAGAAATTGCATGCATTTAGTTTTATTTATATTAATCTGTAGATCATTAATATTCATCCAATTGATAATATTTCTGTTGTTTTCTATCTTTTGAGTTGTATCAAATTATTCACGTAACTTCCGTTTTTGGCCGTGTAATATCTTGTTAAATTCACTTTTACCCTCTCCTGTTTTTAATAGTATTCATTTAAAGTAATCTTGTTTGTAATTTTATCACTCAAATGTCAATGTCACTGTCAGTGTCACATGCCCTTGCCGTTTGAGTGACATTACCGGCCCCAGTGTTGCCTTGCTTAAGTATTTTTGCGTTTTGTTCATTATCTCTGTAGAAGTGTTATTAAGTACTTTGTTGTTTGTACTGCTGGCGGGTAGTCGGATAGTTAAGCGTTATCTAGACAGTTATTGTTTTAATATATCTATATATAAATATATATCATTTACTAATATTTATGAATTGTATTATATACAAAGGCAATGTTACTCGATAGTAATGAAAGTGATTTTAGTGATTTTGTTTCCGCTTCATCTGATGGTGATGATAATAGTTTTCATAGTCTCCCTCCCTCTCTTCACGACTTACTTGACCAACAACTTTCTGACGTCCCCAAAAACTTGAATATTGTCCATATCAACGCGCAAAGTATTCCCGCCCACTATAGTGATTTTTTATTAACTTTTGAGTCAAGCACAATTGATGCTATTTTGGTTTCAGAATCCTGGCTCAAACCTTGTTTACCTTCCACTTCGTATTCTTTGCCTGGGTTTTGTCTGGTCCGAAATGATCGTATTGGTAGAGGAGGTGGTGGTGTTGCGATTTATCTCCGGTCTCACATCCCATATTCCATTTTACATATATCAGCTCAGTCCTCCTCTTCAGACGCCGCAGAGTATTTATTTCTCGAGTTGAGCTTAACTCACTCAAAAATTCTTCTTGGTGTTTTTTATTCACCCTCGCTTAATGTTAATTACTTTTCCTCTTTTGAAATGATTCTCGAAGACCTTATGCCTTCTTATGATCACCATATCATTATGGGCGATTTTAATACTTGCCTGCTTAGGAATGACTCTCGCTCAAGATCACTTAAAGCGCTCGTGGACGCTTGCAATATGATTATTTTGCCTTCAGATCCCACAAATTATTTCCCTAACTGTACTCCATCGCTCCTTGATCTCGCACTTGTTTCATCATCTGATCACGTTGCAAAATACTGTCAATACTGTGCGGACTCTTTTTCCTACCATCATCTACTTTTTTTATCTTATAGGATTCGACCTCCTAAAGCTAAGCCCAAAATTCTACTTCAGCGCAATTTTAGTCGGTTGAATGTTGACAAACTTCGCGAAGATGCCGCAAATGTAGATTGGGAATCAATCTTGGAGGCTTGTACCGTAGATGAGAAAGTATCACTTTTTAACACCGCCTTGTCTCATCTGTATGATTCTCACGCTCCGATACGCCCAATCAAGGTTAAGCACCTTCCTGCTCCCTGGCTTACCGAGGAAATTAGAGCACTTATATATAGGAAGAACCTGGCTAAGTCCAAATATAAGGGGAATTCTTCTGAAAAGAATAAAGCCAAGTTCCATGCGCTGCGAAATCGCTGTAGTACCGTCTGCCGTGATGCCCAGAGGCGTCACATTCACTCGGCTGTAGAAAATGGTGATCCTTCTAAGGTCTGGAAATTTCTTAAGTCTTTAGGAGTTGGGAAGCCTAAACAAAATTCAATTCCTAATGATGTAGACTTCGACCAGCTTAACCAGCATTTTTCTTCTTCTACCACATTCAACAGGTCAGTTAAGGCTGATACTCTTAACTATCTTTCGAGTGTCCCAACTCCTGACTTTCCTCCTTTCTTTCTTGCTCAATTCACTGTCAGTGATGTTAAGAAGAACGTATTAGCTATTACCTCCAATGCTGTTGGTGTCGACAGCGTTAGCCGTAAAATGATCTTCCCTATCCTTGATCTCCTTGCTCCTGTTATTACCCATATTCTAAATTGTTCCATCTCCTCTGGTGTATTTCCCTCGTTGTGGAAAGATGCCGACGTAATTCCTCTTCCAAAATCATCCAAACCTTCCTCTTTCTCTGACTACCGTCCTATTTCCATTCTTCCTTTCTTATCAAAAGTCCTGGAACGCCTTGTTCATCAACAGCTGACTTCTTTCTTGAACAGGAACAATCTGATGAATCCCTTTCAGTCCGGCTTCCGAACAGGTCATAGTACGGCTACCGCTCTCGTGAAAATTACCGATGATGTCCGAGCAGGCATGGACAACAGGAATGTCACTGTTTTGTCGCTACTTGACTTTAGTAATGCTTTTAACACTGTTGATTTTGATATTATGCTTAGTTTATTACGTTCTCTTAACATATCTCCTGTGGTAATTGATTGGTTTCATAGTTATTTACATGGTCGTCGGCAACGTATAAAGGTAGATTCTTCCCATTCATCGTGGTGCAACACGCTGGCTGGCGTCCCGCAAGGTGGCGTGTTGTCCCCTCTTCTTTTTTCAATCTTCATTAATTCCATTACTAGTAACATCGTTTCATCATATCACCTTTATGCCGATGATCTTCAAGTTTACTCTCAAGGAACTGTTAATGATTTACCTCAGGTTATCCACGCCGTGAATAAGGACTTGGAGAGTATTTCTGCCTGGAGTGAACGTTTTGGGCTTAAGGTAAACCCTGCTAAACCCCAGGTCATAATCGTAGGCAGTCCGAAGCTCATTCCGAGGCTTGATTTTATGAGCTTACCAGCTGTAATGTTCAATGGTGTTCAAATTCCATATTCGCACCAGGTAAGGAACCTTGGTATCATAATGGATCGCACATTATCTTGGATACCTCAGGTGAGCGAGGTCAGCAGGCGGATGTTTGCTTCGATCGGTTCTCTTCGTCGACTTCGTAACTTTTTGCCACTCGCCACTAAAATTGCGCTAGCTCAATCTCTTCTTCTTCCCATTCTAGATTATGCTGATGTGTGCTATCTGGACCTTACTGAGGACCAGCTTAACAAACTTAAGCGCCTTCAAAATGTGTCTCTTAGGTTCATATTTGGTTTGCGCAAGTATGACCACGTTTCCTCCTTTCGTTCTCAGCTCAAGTGGCTTCCAATTCGTCTCCGTCGTGATTCTCACATTCTGGCGTTACTCTACAGTATACTTTTTATTCCCTCTACTCCTCCATATCTCAAAGAGCGTTTTAATCGTCTCACTTCCATCAGATCTTCCCAAAACCATCTTCTTGCCCCACCACCTTCATCTACCAAATTATATAATGGCTCATTTACCTTTCGGGCTGTTCGGTCGTGGAATGCTTTGCCGTTGCATATAAGGTGTGCAAAATCTCTTCCTATTTTCAAAAATCTGTTGAAACAATATTACCTGTCTCTCCCTTAAGTTGCCTTTTATGTATTGTATGTATGTATGTATGGTTGTATATATGTCTGTGTATTTATTAATATATTAGGTATGTATTTTTTTTTTTTAAGTGTCCTGTTTAGAAATATTTGAAAGATTGATGTGTTACTTTACTCTTCATGATGAATTCCTGCACTACCTGTTAAAAATTCTAGTTTAAATGTTTCCTGCTGTACAAAGGTTGTCTGGAAGAGATCGCTTCAAAGCGATAAGACCGCCTGTTGTGTCCATTATTTATTAAGCAATTTTTTTGTAACCTGTTTGTCTCTCTTGTTGTGGTGCAATAAAGAGTATTTATTATTATTATTATTATTCATTAATACATTATTCAAGTCCCGTTCGTAAGTTAAATTATTGTTACATTTTAGTAAAAGTGTCGTGTCATCAGCAAACATAATCGTTTTACAAGAGACGGCATTTGGCAAGTCATTTATGTAAATGATAAAAAGTAAAGGTCCTAGAATACTCCCTTGAGGAACCCCTTACGTACGTACGTACATACGTTATGACTGTTAGATTAATAGTTGTTATATTACAAGTTCATTATATCTGTTGATAATTATATTACATGAGAATATATCAAATGTTGTTATATCAAAAGTGCATTATATCCTTTAATCGTTATATCCATCGAAAATATATCAAAAGTTTTTATATCGATCGTTACGCACCCAGTCATAGGAAAGTAATCAGTTACTTGATTACTGTCCTGTGACCTGTGACTAACTTTCTATGCTAATGCACTATCACCTAAACTGCAACTAAAGTGCATAGTTTTCTGCAAGAAGAGTTCCGTCGGAGTTGCGTAAAGAGTTGCGCGTTTACGAGCCTTTGTGCCGATGGCTGCTTGACCGAGTACTGTGGCAAAACAAAACGCTGTAAATTAAATTGATTTACGCTGTGCCCGGGATGGGAAACCATTAGGTAAGAGCGTAAATAATTGCGTTGGAAAGTGTTCATATTAAGTATGATATATAAGCTTTTATTGCCGACTGTTTTTTTTACCGACTTGAAATAAAAGGAGAGGAGGTTCTCAATTCGAATGTATTTTTTTTCTTTATCATTATTATCTTTAATGTTTGTTACCTCATTTATGAGCCGATTCGTATTGTTTTTTGCTTATAAGTATATGCTTCCAGAGAGGTCCTATTATTTTCAAAAATCCAGTTGGTTGATGGGATCCATGAGGAATTGAGAGAACTCCTCAAATATATTAGGCACGCGTGTAGTAATTTCAGTATTTTCTACTATAACTCATGTATTTACACCCGGAAATCACAAATGTGGTGAAGTGTAACTGATGATGAAGACCACAGATGTCTCCTGCAACTCCTGAATGATGTACTTAAAACTTTAAAAGTATACTTCACAGATTCTGATATGATTGCGTTGAAATAGCAACTAATGAAGTTCCAAAGGCCTCAGAATCACGTTTGTTGATGAATCGATGGTTTTTTCTGTAACAATCAATGTCCAACCAGCTATCTGAATCACTAAACTTTTTTGTCCTATTTTCATTTCGGCATTTACTATTCGACAAACTTCCTTTGCCTTTTTTTCGTTTGTCCGACACATTTTGTTTGACAAATCAATGATTCCCAATTATTGGTATACCCGCAATATCGTTATACCGACGTAACGATTCGGTTCATGATATGTTCGTATATTTTATCAAATAGGCTTTATTATATTTGACATAAGTATTATTGTTTTTACGGAGCACACATTTTAATGAAAATGGTTGTTACCTATGCAGTTCACCTAACACTCCTCCTCGCTTCGCTCGTCGTCGTACCTACACCGACCTGCCTTATATTTAGTCTCTGTAAAACTACTATTAATTTCACTCAAAATGAACATTTGGCTAAACGTATGAAATGCGGAAAGTACTTAATGATGGATAAGTAAAAAATTGGCTATGAAACAAAAGTTGTAACAAGCCAAAGCTCTAATGTCTGTAGTGGTAAAAGTTTTTCGGACAACTGAAACATTTAGATAACATCAAATGGTAAATGAAAAAAATAATGAATTGTATGTCTCGGAGAACTCATAAAAACACGAAAAGTTTTCGGACAAACGATATTCTGTCAATAAATTTTAGTGATTGCGATAGGTTACCGTTCTTGTGGTAAAGTGGATCGTAAAAAATCGGACTGCCGGACAATAAAATTCATTGTAGTGCACAATCGACCTAATTGATTGAATCAGGGGTTGCTTTGCGGAAGTTCATGATATGTTAAGGCGCCGTAGGTTCATGGTCTTCTCTCCCTCTCACTGAGCATAAGCGTGAGCGAGATGGAAGTGCGTGATCGCAAGCGCGGAAATCATGTTTTTTATTTTTATTTTTTTTCCCGTTTAAATAGCTAAAAACATAAACACTGATTTCTCTCAAACATGATATTGCCGATTTTTAGAAGCTGTTTTAATATTTAAAGCTTTTGTGCATAATTTGCAAGGAATATTTTAAGTGTATTTTAGACCCTTTTAGACCTATGTTCGTGATTTTTTTCTATCGAACGAAAATTGTTTAATCATGTTCCTAAACACTGATTTCCCTGCAGCAAAGCCCCAAGATTACTATTCGTATTTTTTTAAAACCATATTATTATAAACAGACGCATTATATTGTTTCAAAAACTCTGTTCGCTTAACTTCGCTGAACCTACGGCGCCTTAAGAGAACAATATATTCCTTCGCTATACCGCTAAAAAACTAAAAGTCTTAAAGGTTTTGTAGACGACGGTACCAGAGCCGACGTAATAGTAAATAGGTAATAGGTACAATGTATCGTTTACTCGGTAGCCTGGCGCGAATCGACTGCCTACAGACATTACGGCGGCCGACACCGATCCTAATTGATTTCCTTTTTCTCGGATATTAAAATGAAGTTATGTACATATACTCGTACATTTGAGGATTTAGACACAATATGTCTTCGAAATGAAAGAGATATTAAGATTCTGTAGTTCCGTGTTCTGAGCCCAATTAAATAGTTTAGAATTAAAATAGCGTTAGCAATTAGTAGATTAGTTACAAGATGGTGATGGTAGTGATGGTTGATGACGATTGTGTAACAATAAAAGGTGTCCTAGTCGTGTTCTATTATGTACAAAATTGAAAATCAGTACATAATTATTAGTCACATCTGAGCACTGTACCAATAAACACTTTCATCTCAAATTCATAAATACATGTCGAGAACATGTACATATGTAGATACTTATGTCTAATCCCAATAAGGTCTAGTTGCCCTCTGGGTTGGAAGGTTAGATGGCAGTCGCTTTCATAAAACTATAGTGGCTATGCCAAATCTTGGGATTAGGTATCAAAGCGGACCCGGGCTCCTTTAGCGCACAACAGGGAATAAGGCAAGGAGGATGACGACACGTAAATGGTTATTAAGCAGAAACGTCCGCAAACGAAATTCCAAATTTCATGATGATTACATGTGTAGAGAGCATTAGGTGTTATCAAACTACATATTATGCACAGATATAGGAAATAACGAGATCGGACATGCCGCGCGATTTGTATTGAATATGCCTGTCGCAAGTTCTTGAATTCGTAGTTTTATATGAAATAATAGTACAGTGGGGCAATTTGGAGTTGGAAGTCGGAACCACCGGGGCCAACTACTGGCTGGCTTCTTGGAGAAGGAAGGACTCTACATGATGAATTCCTTCTTCAAGAAACGCGAGCACAGAAAGTGGACCTGGATGAGTCCCGACGGTGCAACTAAAAACGAGATTGACTTCATCATGTCGACGAGGAAGCATATATTCAACGATGTCTCTGTGATCAATACGGTCAAAACCGGGAGCGATCACCGTCTGGTAAGAGGCACATTGAATATATGCGTCAAGCAAGAGCGCTCTCGATTGATGAAGTCTACGCTCCGTCCAGCATCAATTCAAATTCAAAACCCCGAGAGCTTCCAGCTGGAACTCCAAAACCGTTTTGATTGCCTAGGCGGCGATGTGGACGAATTGAACGACGGGTTTGTGGAAGCTGTCCGTGTCACTGGGTCTAAGTTCTTCAAGGCCCAAGGCACTAACGGAACTAAAAGGCTATCTAGCCCCACTAAGAAGCTCATGAAGGAAAGGAGTGAAATGATTCTACAGTCTTCAGCCGACGCGACCTTATACCGGCAGCTCAATAAACAGATCTCCAAGTCCCTTACCCGCGATCTGCGCCTAATCAATACAAATCGTATTGAAGAGGCCATATAGCGTAATAAGGGCTCTAAAGTATTCTCGAGAGATCTGTCTATAGGGCAGAGCCAGCTCGCGAAGTTAAAAACTGAAGATGGTAGAATCGTTTCCTCTAAACCTGAGATTCTGGGTGAGATAGAGCGCTTTTACGGACAGCTATACACATCAACGCGCAGACCCGAAGTTAGTCTGGCGGAAGACCCTAGAGCTAGACTAACCCGACACTATACCGACGACATCCCGGACATCAGCCTGTACGAGATTGTAATGGCTCTTAAACAGCTCAAGAACAACAGAGCACCCGGGGAAGACGGAATAACAGCCGAACTTCTGAAGGCGGGTGGAAAACCGGTCCTTACGGCCCTTCAGAAGTTGTTCGGTTCCGTCTTACTGGAAGGGAGAACTCCAAAGGCATGGAACAGAGGTGTGGTGGTGCTGTTCTTCAAAAAGGGTGACAACACTCTGCTGAAGAACTACAGACCCATCTCACTTCTGAGCCATGTCTATAAGCTGTTTTCGAGGGTCATTACAAACCGTCTCGTACGCAGGCTAGATGACTTCCAGCCTCCCGAACAAGCCGGTTTCCGAAGAGGCTTTAGTACCGTAGACCACATCCACACGCTTCGTCAGGTTATACAGAAGACCGAGGAGTATAACCTGCCTCTCTGCTTAGCGTTCGTGGACTACGAAAAAGCCTTCGATTCCATTGAAACCTGGGCTGTACTGTACTACAGTCTCTCCAGCGGTGCCAAGTTGACTATCGCTATATCGAAGTGCTGAAGTGTTTGTACGAGAGCACCACTATGTCAGTCCGACTCCAGGACCGGAACTCGAAACCTATTCCGCTGCAGCGGGGAGTCAGGCAAGAAGATGTTATTTCTCCAAAACTGTTCACCGCTGCACTGGAGGACGTTTTCAAGACTCTGGACTGGAGAAGGCTAGGCATCAGCATCAACGGCGAGTACATCACTCACCTTTGGTTTGCTGACGATATAGTAGTCTTGGCTGAGACCATGGAGGACTTAAGTACGATGCTCGATGACCTCAGTAAAGCATCCGAGCGAGTTGGTCTAAGAATGAACATGGATAAGACGAAGATCATGTCAAATGCCCATGTAGTACCAACTCCCATTACAATCGGACACTTTACGCTCGAAGTTGTAGACGATTATGTATACCTAGGACAGACGATCCAGTTAGGTAGGTCCAACTTCGAGAAAGAGGTCAATCGTCGAATCCGACTCGGCTGGGCAGCGTTCGGGAAGCTACGGCAAATCTTTTCGTCCAATATTCCGCAGTGTCTCAAGACGAAAGTCTTTGACCAGTGTGTGTTGCCAGTGATGACATATGGCACTGAAACGTGGTCGCTTACTATGGGCCTCATAAGAAGGCTCAAAGTCACCCAAAAGGCAATGGAGAGGGCCATGTTGGGAGTTTCTCTGCGTGACCGCATCAGAAATGAGCCTATCCGCAGCAGAACCAAGGTAACCGATATAGCCCTCCGGATCGCTAAACTTAAGTGGCAGTGGGCGGGGCACATAGCACGTAGAACCGATGGCCGTTGGGGCGGAAAGGTTCTCGAGTGGCGACCACGTACCGGAAGGCGCA
This sequence comes from Epinotia demarniana, assembly GCA_945867215.1. Lineage (NCBI taxonomy): Eukaryota > Metazoa > Arthropoda > Insecta > Lepidoptera > Tortricidae > Epinotia > Epinotia demarniana. Next base: position 9,734,500 of record OX244274.1, read on the forward strand.
GCGTGGGTAGGCCCCCGACAAGGTGGACTGATGACCTGGTAAAGGTTGCGGGAGTCCGCTGGATGCGGGTGGCGCGGGATCGGTCACTTTGGCACTCTTTGGGGGAGGCCTATGTCCAGCAGTGGACGTCTTTCGGCTGATATGATGATGATGATGATGATGAATAGTACATTGTGATACAAGTGAGGTATGTTGATAATTACACCAGAGGCGAAATTGTTAGACCTAGGTTATTTTATAGGCCAACACCTGCCTAACAAAAAGGATTTCATTTGTTTAGTCGAGTTAGAATACATTTGCCGAGAATTAAAAAAAAACTGTACATTCTGTACAACCCGTTAAGGCGCCGTAGGTTCATGGTTTTCTCTCCCTCTCACTGAGCATAAGCGTGAGCGAGATGGAAGTGCGTGCTCGGAAGCGCGGAAATCATGTTTTTTTATTTTTTATTTTTTGGCCGTTTAAATAAATAAAAAAGTAAACACGGAGTTCTCTCAAACATGAAATTGACGATTTTTAGAAGCTATTTTAATATTTTTAGCTTTAGTGCATAATTTGTAACAAGTATTTTAAGTGTATTTTAGACCCTTTTAGACCTATGTTCGTGATTTTTTTCTATCGAGCGAAAATTGCTTAATCATGTTTCTAAACACTGATTTCCCTGCAGAAAAGCCTTAAGATTACTATTCGTATTTTTTTGAAACCATATTATTATAAACAGACGCATTATATTGTTTCAAAAACTCTGTTCGCTTAACTTCGCTGAACAGCCTTAAGAATGCACCGCACCGTGTTCATGCATACATCTTGCTGCAAGGTGCCAAAACGTGACTTAATCGGGATATAACCATAACACACAAGTGTTGTAATGTTATAAAACACGCGTGTTTAATATCCAGGATTATGAGCCTAAAAGCGACACAATAACAGGTAAGTTACGAGCAATTGTGTTGAAAATAATATTTATAGTATTTACCTGAGAAAAAATATCCTATTTGTGTCGAAATTTATCAAATCACTGCGATGTTTGCAAGTAATTATTTCACAACTCTGCATTTTGGAAAAAATAGAACTTTCTCGGTGGACAACGGACGGTGAACTATCGGCGGAGTATGCCCAATGAGCTAACATGTGCGACACAGCCGCCAACGGCTTGTCCACTCTATTGTATTATAGGTACCTATGCTCTGAGATATTATGAATGATGGTGAATATCCACCAGAAACCTGCGTAGGTGTTCATCTATTCGCATGCATGGCGGATGGAGCAAGACCGGTCATTGTGACACTCTTTGGGGGAGGCCTATGTCCAGGAGTGGACGTCTATCGGCTGATATGATGATGATGATGATGATGCATGACAGCTAGGAGCAATATCTTGACACTTCTTTTTAACGGTACGTTTGATCAATTCATTAAATTAGTTTTAGAACTAGAATAGCAGATGTGGGCAAGAAGAACGCCTTGCATGCACCCACAGAGGTGGGCTCATACGGCTCCTTTGTGGTCGCTACAGGGCTGTTATTCGCTACGCACTAATGCGGCTCACCCCGCCAATCACCCGTCACGAAACTTAGACCTCTGCCTACGCATAGTTAGTACGCATTGAGGTGTCAAGATATACTATAAGTATTTGTGGGTGAGCGTTGAGGTGAGCTTAAAAAAAGTTACAGAATAGGGGGGCAGGACGGGCACAGGCGCCGAGGCAGGCGCGTATCCCTGGCGGATATGGCGGGATGACTTGGACGCGTTTTCAAGTGCAATTTACCAAGGATTGCGAGGGACAGACAGAAACGAGTGGAAATCCGGGGGGGAGCCCTTTGCCCAGCAGTGGGTCACTGCAACAGGCTAACCAAAAATAATAAATAAATAAACTAAGCATTGGATACGATACCGGGCTTTAATCTATATAATATAAATGCCTTTGTCCTGACTGACTCACTCATCAACGCACAGCCGAAACTACTGGGACTAGAAACTTGAAATTTACACCAGGACTTCCTTTTATGACGTAGGCAACCAATAAGACGGGATTTTTGGAAATTCCATCCCTAAGGGGGTTAAATGGGGGTGCATAGTTTGTATGGGGGAAACTTTATATTATGAACTAGAGACTTAAAACTTTGTAGAAAGATTACTTATTAAGATACAAAAAAGTAATTTCTGCGTTTAAGAAAATTCCACCCCTAAGGGTGTTAAATAGGGGTGCAATGTTTGTATGGGGGAAACATTAATTTTTGAACTATGAACTTTCTTTTTTTTTTGAGCTAGAGACTTGAAACTTTGTAGGAAGATTACTAATTAGAATACAAAAAAAGCATCTTCTGCGTTTAAGAAAATTCCACCCTTAAGAGGGTTAAATATGGGTGCAAAGTTTGTATGGAAGGAACTTTATTTTTTGAGCTAGAAACTTGAAACTTTGTAGAAACATTACATATTAAAATACAAAAAAAGTAATTTCTGCGTTTTAGAAAATTCTACCCCTAAGGGCGTTAAATGATGGTGCAATATTTGTATGGGGGCATCATTATTTTGTAAGCTAGAGACTTAAAACTTTGTAGAAAGATTACTCATAAAGATACAAAAAAGTGATTTCAGCGTTTTAGAAAATTCCGCTCCTAAGGGGGTTAAATGGGATGGGAGTGCAATGTTTGTATGGGGGAAAAATTATTTTTTGAACTAGAGACTTGAAACTCTGTAGAAAGATTACTTATGAGAATACAAAAAAGTCATTTCTGCATTTAAGAAAATCGTACCCTTAAGAGGGTTAAGTAGGGGTGCAAAGAGGGAACTTTATTTTTTGAACTATACTTTAAACTTTGTAGAAAGATTACTTATTAGAATACAAAAAAACGGCAGACAGCGTTTTAGAAAATTCTACCTCGAAGGGGGTTAAATAGGGGTGCAAAGTTTGGATGAGGGAAACTTTTCCTTTTGAGCTAGAAACTTGAAACTTTGTAGAAAGATTACTTATTAAGGTTACGAGAAATTGAAAGAGATTCAAAGCTCAAAAAAAATGCCTAAGGGCATTAAGTGGTATTTCGGCTAGAGAGTCATGTAAGCCTGTTTTTAAAAGGCTCAATATCCTCCCCTTGCCATGCATGTACATTATAATAAATAGATGTGCATGCCTACTTTTATAAGGTATTGACATTATATGGACATTATTTACCATTTACCATACCATCTTTATACGTACATAATTTTAAGCAAATAAACAAATTTCACTTCATTTCATAATATACAGAAAAGTAATTTCAGCGTTTTAGAAAATTCTACCCCTAAAAAATGTTAAATGGGGGTGCAATGTTTGTATGGGGGAAACATTATTTTTTGAACTAGAGACTTGAAACTTTGTAGAAAGTTAACTTATTAAAATACAAAAAAAGTAATTTCAGCGTTTCAGAAAATTCTATCCCAATGGGGGTTAAGAAAGGTTGAAGGTTTTGTACGGGGAACACTGGATTTTTTTAAGAGATGTACTCTTCATTGACCTGTCTCCATTTCTCGATTTCCAGTGCTGAGTTTAAGATTGTTTTAACAGCCTTACGATTTTTTTTTTTTTTAATCTCACTCTTAATAACTAAGATCCCTATTTTCTAGCTCCAAATCCATGCGTCGCTCTATATCTTGCAGAGTCATTTTTGCCAAAGATTAAAATTAGATTAAAGCATCAGGTAACTGACGGAATAAGTATTACGTAAGCATTCTGCAAACAATTCCCGTAATTTGATTGGAAAAATCACTAAAAATTATTTTCACTTCTCATGCTCAAAAAGTGCATCATATTAGATTAGGCAAGCGGGGCTAAAGTAGTACATTTAGCCCCTAGGGAAAATATGTATACATATTTATGATTTATAAAACATTTTAATTTGACCACTCACAACAGTTCAATATTATATCCACCAATCACAACTCTTTAAAAAAACATTAGTATTTGCTATCTATTAACCAGAATACAGCTAGACATTAAAATCGACCAATCCGGAAACAGAATTCAATTCAAACATTGGGTGTTTTTCAAGCGTGGTTAACTGCATACATGACTCATGTATGCAGTTAACCACGCTTGAACGTTTCGATGGAGCTATAATCGGTCAGAGGCGTTTATTTTTTTAATTATTGTAAATTAGGGAATGAAAAACTCCTAAAGTTTGAATTGAATTCTGTTTTCTGATTGGTCGACTTTAATTTCTAGCTGTATTCTGATTAGTAGACAGCAAATACTAATGTTATTTTAAAGAGTTGTGATTGGTGGATGTAATTGCATGACATAAGCTATGAAGATTGAGCGGGATAGACTACGCCGCTATTAGACGGTCAGAGGCGTTTATTCGTCTTCTGAATATTTTGTATTGTATCTGTGTCAAAACAGTTTATTAAAAAGAATAGCGCCAAATTGAACAATCTTTTCGCCTTGGTATAATTGTTGATTGTGGATGGATAATCTTTGTTTTTACTATTTTCTCGCAGTCGAAATGAAAAGTAGAGTGTATAACTCTGGTCTAAAAGCCATATTACCCCTCGAACTATTTCCCCTCACTTCGTTCGGGAAAATATCCATCTCGTGGTAATATGGCTTACTTTAGACCCTTGTCATACAATCTACTATTAACAATCGCATATCAGTGTCTGCCACTGTTTGAAATGTAATATGTCTAGACCATTTTTACTAAGAATAAAATTCACTTACCTATTTTATATCTTTGTCATCATGGCGGCTAGTTAATCAATATAACTCGCTAATGTCACAAAAATCAGCACTAAAATGATCCATGCCACAGTAAATATTAATGTAATTTATATTATTACAGTGGTGGACGAAGAAATTTATGATAATAAAACAAAAACAAACACGGAAAGATAAAGGCAAATACATTTTTGCTTCCTTGCTCTTATAGTTCATAAGCCCACTCCCAATACACAGACGTCTCATGACAACACGATAAAATGTATGGCGGCAGGTCGAGAAATTTGTGCTGAGCAAGAATCTGAAGATCCCTTCACTTCCGGTAAAAAATTGTATTACATTTACGTATGATTGCCAAGTCACAAAATTAAGCTAGCAATTAAATATTAATAAGAATGCCTGAGACTTGGTACTACGAAATATCTCACAACTTATTACGGTGGAAGAGTTTCGAGACTTGGCCTCTTATTTACATGGAATGTTTTTATAGGATATCACTTCTTTTTGTAGGTTATTATATCAATACATACAAATTAAGAATGCAGTCCCTTTCTTGCTTTTTCATTTTTTGCCCCATTCACTACAAAATGTAACTTTGTAATCCTATAAAAAATTTCAACACATTTGCTCGTAACTTACCTCTTATTGTGTCGCTTTTAGGATCACAATCCTGGATATTAAACACGCTTGTTTTATAACATTACGACACTCGTGTGTTATGGCACCTTGCAGCAAGATGTATTCATGAACACCTTGCATTCTTAAATTAACCGGGTTGTACAGAATGTACAGCTTTTTTTTAATTCTCGGCAAATGGATTCTTACTCGACTAAACAAATCAAATACTTTTTGTTAATTAATTGACTATTTCAATTTGGATGTTTGGAAACGTTTAATTTGGTAAAACTACTCACTTTTGATAAAAAATTACAGGAATAAACAATTTGCTGTAAAAAACAAGAAAAACATAATATAAGTACCTTAAAGTAAAATACAAAACTAAACACTAAATTAAAAACTAGGATTAAAATAACTATAAATAAAAAAATTGGCCCAAATCACCTTCTGAGGGCAGCGTGACCAGAAGGCTGGCAGCATTTGCACGTTGTATGGCAATGCTGGTCCGCTGTGCCAGATATGAACCAGCCCTCTGGTCACGCGTCACTTCTACCAGGCGTTTGGAGCACTCCTTAAATAATTCAGATGTTTGCTGTTTGATGTTATTGCGTGTTTGGTTATTAACTAAAATGTTAACTCGTGGTGACTAGAAAAGTGATAAATAGAATGGACGCCAGCATTGGAAATTTTTGGCGATGTACCTATACGCAATATGTAACTAAATTTCCCGTTGCCATCAATAAGTAATAGTTATTTGTTATGCAAGGCTGCAAAGTTGTTGTTTGGCGCAAGTGCTTAGTATTGAAAGCCGAGCTAGCGAAGGATTGTAAAATTGAACCATGAGCGAAGCGAATGGTTCAAAAGTACAATCCTGAGCATAGCGAGGCTTTCAAGGCACGAGACGCCAAACAATTTTGCTGCCGAGCGAAACACACAATTTTTCACCTCACCACCGCGAGGAAAATTGTAGGTAAGTAAATGTAATGGAAGTAATTTGGACCTTATACTCATTTTCAATAAAGGTTTGTTTACATCTCATCAAGATCTAGCATTTTATAATTTATCAAATGTAACATAAATATTTTTGCATCTTTAAATAACCTCACGCTTACCTACATTAAAAAAGTCAAAGTATTGTTGGGTACTCACGGTTTAAACTAAGACTCAAATACGCTTATTTCACTTTTTCCGCTAACTTAGCAGGCATCAAAATTCATATATGTATATATTCTGCACTAAAATCTATAAATAACCGCCATTATTTTGGTTTTACTGTCTGTGGCTTTAGAACAAAACAAAACTAAATGTATATGAGTTTTTTTCTTAAATTAACTTTTCAAACGGTGCGTTCCAAATTTGGAAAAAGCGAAATTTTTATAAAAATAAAACGACATTTTAAAATTATTTAGTCGTATTTTATCCTTATAAGTCAGTCTAAATGTTAATATTTCGTATGTACCTACTTAATTAAGAGAGAATAAGAATTATTTATTTTATTTTATCAAAATAATAACAATTTATTATTGGCATAACACCATCAGTTTCTGAACGCACCTCTCATTCTGTATAGAAAAAAGTTGGGTCTCGCGATCGACCGTCACGTTCCAAATTCAAAAACTCTTTCCACGCTAGCGGATAGAATGGACTTTTGGGCGCAGATTTTGAGCGATAAAGCACGCCTTTTCGAGCCGGTGAGGTGAAAAGAAAATAACTTGGCAGGCCTGTAAAATTTTCATTTTATGAAAATGTTTTTTTTCTTGCTATATGTGTTGAAAAACTTCGTATGAAACGTGTGAGCTTTGATAATTACATCTTCGGCTCTCTTATCATATCACTTGTATCACAATGCACTAGTATTTATAAATAATTTATAGCCAAATATTTTAGTTTTCCCTTGATTACATGTATCACCGTATCTAGTATGTTCCTAACTAAAGAGAGCGATACTAGGTATAAACTTTGCCTTTTCTATCGGCCAAAGTAACTTTTAACTTATACCTGGTATATTTATATTTATAGTATATTTCGTTATCTAATCACTGTTAGCTGTATAAATATTAGATAATGGGCGCCCTTATCACTACACCCAGCAGCAATTATTATTATCACTGAACTAACAGACGTCTCGTATTTACTTTCTTCCGTGATATGTGCCGTCTGATATCCCTCACATTATTGTTACATAATATTAAGGTTGGGTGAGGCGGCCGAAATTTCCTCAAGGAAATCAAAACAAAACAAAACATTCTTAGACTGGCTGCACGCGCGGCTTCGGCCGCGTATGGAAAATAAAGTAGGCAAACCCGCCGGATAAATTACATGCATGTCTGTTCTATAAGTATACACAAGTGAAAGAATTTGACACTAACTTGTTTAACCAGGATTAGACTGCTACTAAGAGGGTTCGAACTCTGGCTCGTACCACTGCGTTTGTCATAAAAACTTATAAGTATAGGTACGAAATATCATTTGATATTTCTAACAGTAGGTACCTAGCTTTTTGGTGAAGGTTGGTCTTGAGGAAGCCGGTCTAATCACAACATAGGTCTAGTTTTCCCGCTGAGTCGAAAGGCAATGCGAGCAGAGTGACACAAACTTGTTTAACCTGGATTAGAGGGCTGCTATGAGAACTTTGTTATAATTATAACGTGTTTAATTAACCATTATATGTGTCGATATAACAGTCTCACAACAGGGTTATATCATTTGTCACTGTTAAATCTTCCTAAATATTCCAAAGCCGAGACCCATAAATTGTGCAAGTTAGAGCTAGGGTATTTGAAAGTGACCGCCATATAGGTAACTTCCAGTCTTCCAACACAGAGGGGTTAAACTAAGGGTTAAAGGGTTAACTAAGCGCGGACTGCGGATTTCTGCCGTGCGTTTTTTTTCAAAAAAAATGCGAAGTACTGTACCTCCTTGAAGTGCGCTCACTGCGGAAAATAATCCGTATGCGGATTAAAATCTGTGGTTTGCTGCAGATTGGTTGCCGGCGCCGCACGAATTTTCTGCATTTCATTTATTGAATAAATCCCCGCACTGAGGAATAAAATCCGTGCGGACGCCGGTCAACAGCCATCCAGTGACTCAGTTGTTCTTGGTGTGATAGTCCATTTTCAACGTCCGTTCTCAACTTGAGTTGGGATTAGAATGGCAAAACGTGCGGGTATGTCACCGCTGTGCGCGTACAGAACACACACGGTTATTTTCCTTTGCGATTTTAAAAACGCACCGCTGCTCGCCGCACCGCAGTGCGCGCTTAGCCTAATAGTTAGATCTCCCGTGTGCGCTGAATCACTTGTGTAGGTAACTTTGATATTTAGGGTGGATTTAAACAATAATTGTAAACATAGGTACCTAAACGGACAGAAAAATAAAACATTACTTAGGTACGTTTATTCCATAACAATTAATGAAAAGACATATTAAACAACCTAATTGAAAAACAAACCTAGCAACGCGCCTCCTGCTGCCGGACTGGCTTTCATGATTAAAACTGTTTGGTTTATTTTCCAGCAATAATCTAAGTAGGTATGTAATAGGTACATATGGTTGCTGTGCAGTTTTAACAAGTGCTGCCTAAGATACCTAATCACTCATTTGTCTTATCGATGGAGTTCCCATGCTAAGTAATATTGGTTTCCTCTAGATATAATAACATAAGCCTTATTAATATTCTATGCACGCCCCAGGACACGTTTTGCAAACAGACTTAACACGAAAGCAAATAAGGCTCACACGTGCAGAACACGATGCATTCGCCGTCCTTTTCTATTCGTAGAATCGGCCTTCTAGAGTCCAGTGACGGATTTTTTTGATCGGTTCATCGTCAAAGACGGATAAAGTGGTCAGAGTGTGTAGGCCGCCATCTAACTTCGTGCATTTGGACAAGGTTCAAATTAGGATTTGGCACGTGGCGTGGGACTATTCTTAGGCATAACTTACCTTCTAATTAATTTATCTACGTAAGTATATTTTTCTGTTCTTTCACGTCCTTTTTAGGGATTGCTTTCGGTACTTATGGTAGCCATAGATACACGAAGCGATTTACTTGCGCCAGTTGCCAGTTTAGAATTGCACAAGTATACTGTAACGTGTATTGGAAGTGCTTGGAAGAAATTCGGAAATTTGCGCAAGTATCTTCCAATACACGATACAGTATACTTGTGCAAGTCTAAACTGGCGCAAGTAAATCGCTTCGTGTATGGCTACCATTTATAGTATAAGAAGTTTAGTGTATAGGTACTTATATTCCACTCCGTCAGGTCGATCATTAAAGCATTGTACGCGCGTCAGACCCCCTAGCACACTAAGTTTTATGTCGGACATAAAGCATTTGTCCCATTCTGGCAAATATGCGAGTGCAAGAGGGACAAATGCTTTACGTCGCACATAAAACCTAGTGTGCTAGGGGGTCAGGTGGATCTTAATGTCGCTTTTTATATGGAAAAATGTCAGTTACATTGTTCAAACCCGCGTTCGAAACGTTACGTGGTTACCCCTCGGGACTCAAAATACCTATACTCATTTTCATCTACATAGGATAATTAGTACCATAACTAACTACAACTTAGAAAAGTTGAAAAAACCCCGACATTTTCATTTCAAAGTTCAATATCTCAAAAACGGCTGAACAGATTTTCATGAAACATAGTTAAGAACACTCGGGATAAAATTATCTATGGCACAAAAAACCGGATTCAAATCGGTCCATCCGTTTGGGAGCTACGATACCACAGACAGATACACAGACAGACACGTTTTACTTATAACACCCCTCTCTTTGAGTCGGGGGTTAAAAAATACGGATTACGCACAGAGTTAGATATACTCACTCATTTGTAATAGGTATGTGTAGCTAAGTAACTATGTAGGTACTTTACCAGTTTTCTTTACAATTGAATGTATGATTTGCACCAGGGAAAAACACATTTTCGTTCAATTGGTAGGTATGCTGTAAGCCTACTTACTTACTAACTATAATGGGTCAATCAAATTCTTGAAACTATAAATGAAAATAATCGCCATGGCTTCTAACTAAGTCGTTATTTAACTGAGCGATAACAATATTATTTTTAACATCCGTTTCACTGTACCATCCCATAACTCTGCCCATTCTATCGTTGTGGACCCTGAAAAGCTTGCCATGCGAATTGGGACTTCAATCGCTTGTTATAGCGATGTTCGACGGCTGATGCTTGTTTTTCGATGTGTCATGGACGGTTGTGGAAATGAGATGTCTTGTCAAGGCCAGGCCAAGCGTTATCTGGGTGTAGGTTTACCAAAGTGGCCGAGGAACGCGTGGCCTGATCAAATTATGGCCACATAAATAATGTACAAATTGTGCAAATTTGTAAATTGAGCGGATTTAAGTACCTATCCATTTCACTAGTCTTTAGGTACTAAAAGTATAGTTTAAAGAAACTGTCATACATATATGTGATTTCAAACTTAAGTTACGAAAGTTAGTGATGAAAACCGGCCAAGTACGAGTCGGACTCGCGCACTAAGGGTCCCGTACCATTATCTATAAAAACAGTAAAAAAAATCGCGTTTGAAAAAAGTATTTGTTGTTATAGCGGCAACAGAAATACATAAGTTGTGAAAATTTAAACTGTCTATAGCTAGACAGTTTAAATTTTCACAACTTATGTTCGCTCTCGCGCTCTCAACTCACGCGGTTCTTGAGATACAGCCTGGTGGCAGAAAGACGGATGGACAGACGGACAGACAGCGAAGTCTTAGTAATAGGGTCCCGTTTTTACCCTTTGGGTACGGAACCCTAAAAACAAGATCTGCTAGGTCATATTCAGCAGTTTAGAGAAAAGACTCAATTAAGTAGACCAAACAAGAATAGTCTTGCCTAAACCAAAATTTCATACCTACCTACTAATTTTGACCACCAACCTACCTACCAACACCCAATCAACCTTATCAATTCCAGTTTGATCAAATCTGACAATAGACCGTTAGCAATGTCACAAAGAAAAGACTTCTCAAGGTTTCCTGAGTTGTTTTCTGTTTTAGGTTCCTTCTTTCTTTCTCGTTCCTCGATATATAAAATTCGTATTCCCTCCATCATTGCAACTTAGGTACACTGATTAATGAAGAGATACTTACACGTTAGTTGTTGATAACAGTTTCTCTGCATTTGTGGTAGGTACAATTGCAGCCTAATTGCGAATCTTTCCCAATCGATGTCACATAAACCATCTTTGGTCAGATAGATTCGCAATTAGGGTGCTGCTATAACTTAACTCGACGATTTCTCAGTGGCACATTTTGCCCTAAACCTAATCATGTCCACAAACTTACAATTAACACGGTCGCAACCAAGAACCCGCCTAGCGGGCACTCGTAATGTATGCTCGGATGCCGGCTGAGCCCGCTAGGCGGGCAGTAAATGAACTTACGCGCCTAGAGCGAATTCTGTCGGTTTCTGGTGAATTGTTCCATTTTTAGTCCGGTTGCGAAAGTGTTAAACTTGAGATTATTCGACTTGGCCGAATTGCATCGAAGTATTGCATTGAAAAACCAACTGTACCGTCCTAAATATAAGATTCCAATCCCAACGACACTTTATAAAAAGTTGGACCACATTAAATATTCTCAATCAGAAATGTTAGGTTTAGGCCTGACGTAACGCCCTATTACGGTTGGTTATTTTGGCTCGGGTGATCTGTCTTAATGTCCTTGGCATAATTTTTGTATTCTGTGGCTTGGACGAATCAAGTCCAAATAACTAGGTATAGTCGGCGTCAAAGATATAAATTTATCGCCTTATTATGGATTTAGTGCAAAAGTTTAACACGTTCCCTACCAAGAACCCGCCTAGCGGGCACTCGTAATGTTTGCTCAGATGCCGGCTGAGCCCGCTAGACGGGCAGTAGTATCTATGAACTTACACGCCTAGCGAATTCGCTCGGTTTCTGGTGAATTGTTCCATTTTATGTGTTAAACATAATCTAAGACGTCGACTCTACAAAAACATTTTCTCACAATTCCCAGTGAAACTACTTGGATACCTTCTATTGCAGTTTGTGTAGTCTTTCTGCTGCTGTATTTTAAGATGAACATTCTCGTCCACTTTATTGTTTGTTATCAGGTAGTATCAGCATGCAAATCATAATAAAATCTAGAACATCATTCAATTACTCAAGGAGGTAAAAACAAAAATAAAAAACAGGATTTGAACATATTTTTACTATAATTCAATAAAAATGCAGATGGAAATAAGGAAAACTTATAAGAAAAAAATGTCATAAACAAGCTTTAGCCTTAAGTTGTTTCGTCTAAAAGAGAATACGTAGTCAATTTTTTGGATGGTTAAGATTAAACTTACAATGGAATTAAATAAAAAATTAAATACTTAATTACAACTGACATAGGTAGGTGTACTAGAGTTTAAACCTAATGCCTGTTTATATTAAATGACTCATGATATATTACTAACATTAAGTTATGTAAACTTAATACATAAATGTCTGTTTAAATACAAAAGAAATTAAATAAATCAGCTTTAATGGTTTATAATTCGTAATGAACTGATAATAAATAATATTCGCGAACTTTATGAAAACGCTTACAACTAACTTATAATTAGGTACAAAATTATTATCGCTATTATACGGAGAAAAACTGAAACTAATAAACTATAGGAAAACAAAAATACCACCATCTCGGTCTATCATGATCATGACAATTAAACACAAAACCAAGAACGGGCAACATGTTCGTTTATTGATCATACAAAATCGTAGATCTGACAAGTATAACAAAATATTATGTATTAGTTGTATTCATAAGTGGCGAGAGTGCAGTCTCTTGGTAAGATTCGAAAGCGTATCAGGCTGCTTCTATCAGAATTTCTCCTAATCACTTACATTGGTCCCTTAATTAAAACATTAAACTTTGTTATATAAATATTATAAAATATCACACTTTAAATTCAAAGAAAAAAAACTATGCTAAGTCGAAACTAATCACCTTAGTTCTGTCAAAAATACAAAAGTAATAACTGTGCCAATTTGAATACTTTATTCAAAGGGAGACAATAAATAAACAATCCATCTATCTCGATCAACTAAAAATTAAATATTATAATCGATTTAATTTGTTATTAAAGTAAAAGGCACTCTGTGGGTGCGCCGCCGCCGCTGTGACGGCGCCGGCCCGCGTACGTCGCTTGAACTGAGTTATCGATTGTAGTCACTTACGCAGCTTATGGTACGCGAGTCATCGGGAGTTCGGCGGGCGTCCTCTTTTACTTTTTGCAGCGCGCCCGGAGGCGATCAGTGCGGCGTCGAGCCGAGAGGGACCGGAGAGTGAGGCACGAGGTCGAAAAAAAAACAATCACGAAAATCCCAAACAGGTTTCCGCTCGCAGCCGGTCCTCCTCGCACGACGCGAAACAAAAAATCCCGCGGACGAGCGCCGGAGGTGAGCGCGGCACGGCGCGGGATTCACCGACGGCTCTCATACAGGCCACGGACGATTGGGATCGCTAGCGGTGCGGGTTAACGATAACTGCTACTAGACCCTCTGGCCCGTATCAGAGCTTTCGATACGCAGTCGTTAATGCGGCGAACCAACAAATGTAGTGTTGTGGACGCGGCGAGGCGCCGAACTCCCGACGAGGTGGCGACTGATGCCGGGTCTGCTGTGGATTGACTATGTTCACGTTGGTGTTTGAGGTTGAGAGGTTGGCAGTACCGGAATCAGTCGACAAAGATTGATGCAGCGAGACGCCTGGTGCGTCCGTGTGCGGTGTGGCATCGCAACTGCTAGTTACACAATAATTATTACAGTTAAAGAGACTCGAAATAAATAATAAATTATTATCTTAAATCCTTAAAAATAGATCACGATCGCCTCCCCGCGGTACAGAACCGAGCGCGGTTAGGCAGTACGAAATAAATAAAATGTTCTATATCTAACTTTACAAGAGACCACCGCTCGGCGGAGGATCGCTAAGGGAAGACTTCCGCGAGCTATGCAATAAATATCTAATAATATAAGGTGCCATTTACAAGTGCGTGCCGATAATATTAAAGATGTACTGTACGTAAATCACTATAAATTCACACCGCAAACTTTCGAGACGCCAGTGAAAACTTCGTTAACGTTATATATTACAGGTCGAAGTAGTTAGGAGCATCTGCAAACTGGAGATCATTCGTTGAGCGGGTGTGCGGGACGGCGCGGCGCTCGGGCGCGGCCTGGAAGACGTCGAGTTTAGGCACTACGGTGACGGACGATCCTTGTCGCTCGGTATAAGTTAACTTAGGACTAGGCGGGCGTCTAGGCGATGATGAGGTCGCCGAACGCGTTGGAGAGGCGGTTGAAGACGGGCAGTCTCTCGTCCTCGGGGTCGGGCGACTGCGAGCCGCGGAAGGCGAACGCGGGCGGCGACATCGCGGGCGGCGAGTGCGGCGACTGCGGGGCCATCGGCGATTGCGGCGAGTGGGGCGAGTGCGGCGAGCGCGGCGAGCGGGAGCCGTCGCTCATGTACGAAGCCATCGAGCCACCAGACGACAGCGACGCCGAGGAGCCTCCCGGGGAAGTCGACTCGCGGCGTCTGGCTTCCTCAGCGTTATGTACGAAGTGGCATCTGGGCCCGTACGGACAGAACCCCACAGAATGGAAGGTGCGGCACAGTTCCGTCTTGTACTTGGGGTGGCGCTGGAGGTTGCGGAGTTCACGCATGCCATGTGCGAATTGACACTTGTCGCCGTATTTGCAGACGCCCGCTTCTTCGAAGGGGCGGCAGAGTTCGGTCTTGTAGCGGCTGGTGGCGGGCGGCGGGGGCGCCGGCTCGCTGGTGGTGCGCTCCAGGCGGCGGTGACCGAGCCTGTCGAGGATCCCCGCTATAGCGGCACGGTGCGCCGGGACGGAGGCTGCGCGGGTCAGCGCCGGGTGCTGCTCCCAGCCGACGCCAGCGGCGGCGCCGATGGGGCCCGTGGCAACTGTTGTGTTCATCGACTGCACTGGCCGAGATTGGTTCTGAAAAAGAGGAGACAAAGGAGATTATAGTCGAGCATAATTACACACAATGAATAGTCCCAACTCCTAAAAGGACTATAAATAGATCCGTTATCAAGTGCAAAAGATGGTGCATTGCAGGCAAAGAAAAATAAACATAAAATAGTGAACCTTTTTTTATTTTACTACCTACAAGGTTTAAGTAATAAGTCGGGCTTTACTATTAATTTTGGCCCTTATGGTGTAAGGTTTACAAATCACGTTTGCTGGGATTTACATTATTGGTCGTATACTTTTTTTTGTTGATGAAAAAACGTACACAATCTGGCCAGAGGGTCGGGTACCTGCCAAAGTTAACAAAAAAGACACCCCGCAGTCGGTTTCGTCGTTTACCTGCTCGAGTCCACCTCGTTTTCACTAATGGTCTTCACGTTGGAATGGTTAATAATTCCAATTAACTGAGCCTTAAGTGGTAGAATACTTTTTAGAGCCCCAGGGTGAGACGAATTTTAATGGTAAACGATCGTGGGGACGGGGCGTCCGGTCCAGTTTCCTATCATGAATTATTTATATCTGTAAAATCCTTTTTCTAAATGGACCTCAGACGTCTATGTAGTTCGGTAGTTACGTTTTAGAAATGTAAATGGTGGTTGGTTCATTTGTTTTCACGGTGCGTCGAACCTGACGGCCGAAGCATCACCATAACAATGCTAGAGCTCATGCGAGAGGCAGTTGACACGGCGGGCACAATCGCGATGATTGTGCACTATTGTTCAGTAAGCGGGGCCCGTCGCCGTTGTGAGGAATAATTGTCGCCGGGCCGGTGCCAGTCGCCGACGCCTCTCTGCGCTGCGCCGGAGCGAGGGGCAACGGTCGCCACAGGCTGCAACCGGCCGGTTATCTAAAGGCCCCTCCACATTCGCGGTTGTGAATCGCGGCGCGTATCGCAGTGAGAATCCCGCGTAAACTCTTCCTCAGCTCCACATTCGCAATTGCCACAATGATCACGTTTGCAGGCTCTTTGCGGGCCAGAAACCGACAACGCGAAAAATATGCGCGAACGCGTGAAACAGTGAACGTGCTGGAGCCGATTCGCGCGCGAATATGCCTTTACAGTAGGTGGTACTGGTACGGTATCTACATACTATCATATCTCTATGCAATTGACTGTTCTTACATTCACACTACAAGATTCATAGCTTAAATACAACCAATTACTGACATATTATTGAAGTTCCAATCCCGAGAAGCTATAACGAAGTGTATAGGTTAACAAATGGATATCGTAAGGAATCAAAGGTTTGGCGGGTACTTAACGTGGAGACAATAGGCGGCCGACCCACGCGAAGATTCAAGGTTTCGCAAGAACACTTACAATATGAAGGCTTTAGCAGATTTGTGAGGTCCGAGCTTGGAGAAGAGAGCGGCGTGAAGGTCGGGCCGATCTGAGCGACACGGAACATGAGCTCTATACATAATTTATGATACGCCGCATCTTGTATGCGGCCTCAATCGATGTGAATGACATGTCATTGTATATTCTATTCGCCTCCGCCCCGTCCGGGGATCGTAAACACGCAAACACTTGTGTTTAGGAATACGGCAGACAAATTATGCCTGGCTATTTTGTTAGATGATTTACACAGCCGGTTTACTGGCATAGGTAATGTGGACATCTTTATGAGAGACGGATGTATAACTTTGATGTTTCTAAAAATCTGTTGAAATCCGAGCTCGTACATAAGGAATTGTCAGCGCAGTTTCGCAGTTGGTAGCAAACGTTGGGCAAGCAATTACACGCGTAGCTTTTATTGGTGTACATATGAGCACCCATTGTTCTCCGTGAGCAATAACCGCTAGTAGTAAAGGTTCCACAATTAAGCGATTGTCCTTCTACTCTACGCGGCTTGCCCGGAACCATAATTCTATTGTAACAGTTGAACTATGCAATATTTGGCATGATTTAATCAAGTTCTTGTTTGTCAAAGTCCAAATGCATATTTTTAATACGATAGCGTGTTAAATCTGAGCAAGGCAGAGGAAAATCGTTTAACATAAAGTACAAAGAAAAGTTACCGTTGTACTACTCCCAAAACGTCGAGCCGCGAACGACCGGCGGTGAACGGAATTGATAGTTTGGAATATATTTCTGTCCATTGAAACAATATGGCTCTAGGCCCGTCAAAGGCGAAAGTGTAGCAAACAAATGAGCGTGCCAGACCCGTGGCGGTGCAATCGCGGGTGAAATGTTGCAGTTAAAAGCGCAGGGGTTAAGTTGGTGTCCGCCAAGTGTCGAAGGAAAACGACGGCCAAGGCGTAATTAGAGAGTTATTAGAGCAGAACATTGGTTAAATGCTGCTTGCTTTCCATCGGACGTTGCGCCCGCGCAACCGAGCTCCAGGGAAAATTGTAATCACTGTCGATTTCAAATGGCCGCGGTCGTTGCGTTTCAAACTGAGGGCATTCAGCCGCAGCCGCCCGGCCCACGGCTCGGGTGTTTATTGTAATCACTCTAATGCTAGACATTAGCCTTATCGGCATACACATTTCATAGAATTACTTATTTAAACAACAATATGGTTGTGTGAGATGAGGAGTGTAAATAATATTTGGCTGCACTGCGGCTGATGTTTGTAAGTTTTGTAACCAAACTCCGATGAACGTTCGAATAACGCTTCACGTCACGAGTTCGTGTGAGCCGTTTTGGTTAGCGAGACGTGTCGTCAACGAGATAAACACGCGGCTCGAGCCAAACTATTGTTTGAACTTTTCGTTAGAAGTGAGCTAGCAACGGAGCGCATGCGGCTATAGTTTGGTGTTTAGGTTTCAAACCAAAGCGCACACTGGAGTTTATAAAGTTCTGAACTCTATTGTGTTTTAAGTGTATGCTTCTGGTGAGGATGATATAATCGTCCCAAATTACAGTGATATTTTATCGAACGAGTAAACATTAATGTTCTATTCACATGGATGAACTGAACAGGGGCCAACGACTCTTTGGCAAACTTAAACAAATGCCACAAGCGCTGTGTGTATAAAGACGGTGCAAATACAGATGCACAATGTGTTCGTTAAGAAAACGCCTAATGAGAATAGCACATTAAAAAATAGTTGGTAAAAAACAAAGGATCATACGATTCGTTGAGTAGATGCGTAGATATTAACCTAATTCTAGTTTGACTCGTGAGGGAGTCAGTTTAGCAATTTATTCTAATAATAAATGTATCAAGAGGGGACAATATATTGTTTGTAGTGTTAAACTTGGTTCGCCTCTTATACAAACAGTATCATCACATTTGGTAAATCTATTGGGTCAATGATCTTTCAGAGCACCTCTGCCAAAGCAGCTTACATACTCGTATTTACGTTCACAATCAATGACCATTTACACCTTTGGATGTTGACGCTATGTGAACTCAAGATCCTGCTAAAATATCTTTTTTTGGACGACCTCCAGAGATCATCGGCTTGTAACAAAGAGCGCGAAACTGGGTTGAAGTTGTCAGTATTAGCAATTTAGATGAGTCGAATTCTGTAAAAAATCTCATGCGAACGTTTTGTGGATGATAATATAACTTGCAATCTATACTAAATGTGTTTTTGCAAAACGTTGTACCAATTTGGAAAGTCAGATTTCAGATTTCAGATTTTCAGAAAGATAACCACGAGAAGAAAAGCTAGAGTTTGAAACGATGAGAAATATCACGAAACTTGAGCAGAAGTTAAAAGGGCTCTAAACGATTGGAACAAGCATGAAATCGAGCCGGCCGAGTTGCCGCCTGGCGACAATTGGTGGAGATATATAACTCTCGAGAGACCTCCTTAATTGGCCGTTAATTGCCTTTAATCAAATGCGTTCTATATTTAAATGAACATTTAACGATTTTTAACGCTTAACCGCCGACACGCATAGTCCTGTCTATCTATACATCCACTTAAGAGAGTTTCACGAAGATTGTTAACTAAATCATTTCCTCTTCTACAGTAATAAGGATACTTGAGAACATAACAAATTTAGTTACAGTGCTAAACTGGTAATCGTTAAAATAAAGTTGGTCGGTAGAAATTGGTCCATTTCTTTAGGAGCCAGAGGGTCTTGTCGATTGGCCCCATCAAGTTTATTGAATGATTGCGCGAAAATAACCAGTGTCGAGATGCGGCCCCTCTCAGCGTCTCACCAACAACCTCCCAATAATGGCTGTGTGTAGTCATTAACCTTTCAGTCTTTCGCCTCGCCCCTTCGTCTCGAACAATAACTTGTTTATTTCGATTAGCATTGAGGAAATATCTTGCCATGTTGCTATGGATAAAATACTATATTTTGGCTAACAGCTATGTATACCTATTTAAGGTAGGTGTCAGTGCTTTGCAAATCGCATTTATTTAAAAAAACATCTACTTCATTCACTAGTTCCTCGTATTAATATGTATTTAGGTTAACAGCCTACATAGACTTTTCCTCTATTAACGAGATTATTATTAGCTGAGGTAGGGCACAGCGAAATGTCATCCCGCTCGAATTTGGAGCAGCCCAACTGGGGAAGTACCTCCGCCTTGCAGAACACCACAGGCATAATGAGTTAATGACACTTGCTCTGTAGTAGTGTTGTGTTGTGTTCCTGGAGGTGAGCAAGGTCGCCACAGCTTCCGAGGATGCGATGTGTTGAGAGCGTGGGAACTTGTTCCTTCAGCTGTCAACACGGCTAATCCTCAAACATATCAAGGGTCGGCAACGCACATGTTACTCCTTTGGAGTTGCGTGCGTCTACAGGCTGCGGTGTCCGCTTACCATCAGGCGGGCCGTACGCTTGTTTGCCACCGTCGATGTATAAAATAAAATAAAACATAGTAATTATAGCGTCTCCCTCAAATTAATGTAAACAGTCTTCGCTTTGTGCAAACACGGAATCATAACAATGGCCGTTATTGTGATTCACCTGGTGACAGTGCGTGTGCGCCTGCCCAGTTACGGAGATGATTAATTATGTTATGTGACACATTTCACTATACTCGGCCAGGTTCATCCTCAACAAATATACAGATCAATTTTACATACAATCATTATTGACTGCACATGTTAAGGGGCAATCCGAGGTTTTCATCGATTTTTGACAAGTTTTGAATCGTATCTCCTATACTTTTGCACTAGTAGTGCAGACTGTCTACAGATAGAATTATAATTCAGGCTATCGGTTCTTCAATCCTTTATCTCCATTTTTGTTTACCGGATTTATGAAATGAATACTCAATTTTGTATGATTTTTTAAACATTGTCTAAAAAACACTTATCGTGTCTCTATTGACGTGAAAGATCTAACATATACGAAATCTACACATTTGGGTTCGTCTATAACGTCTCTAAAAACGTGTCTAAGGTTTTCATTTTAAACTAATTAACACAAAAGTTATGGCCAGAAAACCAGTTTTTAGGGCTAAAATTGTTCAACTTTGATGCCGAATATCTCGAAAACACTGAACTTTGGAAACCTCTCATACATGAGAGGAGGCCTGTGCCCAGCAGTGGGACGTATATAGGCTGATGATGTGATGTGTGTGTGTGTGACTGAACTTTGATTAGGTACTTCATTTCGTTTTACTCAAAGTTAACCTAATTCAACTTTAGGTTTAGTTCATACGTGTCCCAGTTCGAAGTTGACTATCAACTCTACTCTACTCACTAGGTTAAAGTCTTCAGTCAATCTGTTACTACTTATTGTGGGACAGTGTTTTTTTTTAGTAAATAATACATAGGTATTCAAAAAAAACAAATCTGACTAAATACTAGAAATGGGAAAGGCTACATTTATATTCGATCTACACGAGTTCATATTTTGTTGGAAACCTATAAATAAATAGACAGAGAGTCGTGTATAAAATTAAGCGTGTAATAGAGTGTCCTGTAATTATTTCCAGTGAACTGAACGATTGCGCTCCTAGTTTTAATCCAGGCTGCCCG
The DNA here is from genome assembly GCA_945867215.1 of Epinotia demarniana. Lineage (NCBI taxonomy): Eukaryota > Metazoa > Arthropoda > Insecta > Lepidoptera > Tortricidae > Epinotia > Epinotia demarniana. The sequence goes on from OX244274.1 coordinate 9,755,743, forward strand.
ACGTTCGCATTAATAACGTTATGCTCTGCCCACAGGCTATTAAAATAGACGCAACGACAATTATAGCCATGCTCTCCCGCGGAGCTAAACACGCCATATGATTGTAATGAAGTGCAACAATTATAATATGTTACGAAATTTGTATCACATAAATTACTGCCATTGTACCATGGTGCTGACTGCACATGACCTATTTCGCTGCTTGATCAAAAGTACTATTTTTAATTCATTAAGTAATTCGAAGTTACCATGGTAATCAAACTTCATAATCATTGGGAAGGATAAATACAGGCGGTGCCGCTGTTACAATGACACCTCTATACATGTAGTGTACGTTTCATCCAATAATCTAAACTACACTTTTCATATGTGTCACTCATATTTAGAATGAACCCTGCCTTCAGGCAGGGTATATTCTGAATTCTAAGTGAATACATGGGTACAATTTGTATAATCGTGTGCTAGTATGGGATAACACATTAAGGTAAGTGAGGTGGCTATGTTAATACATATTTAGTTAGCAACTGTTAGACGAGTAAGGCCGGACGCAGTCGCCGCTCCGGGCGCCTCCGCGCATGCAGATAGCCCCCAGTCGTGATTGCAATGCCAGATCGATCCACCTATGGTATATAAATGCCATCACATGTTACCCGTTCGTATTTATAATTTGAATACCCGATTGTCTTCATACATTAGACGAAACAATGGAAATGTATTGTAGATATTGAAGAGCAAGGAAATCACGTACATCGTCAGCAAGGACGAGGTTTCAAGAATTGAAGGCGTAAACGTTATGGCTATTGTTTTGAGAATTCACATCAGCATAAGTATGTAGCAGCAGTAGCTTTTGTTCGTTCGGATCTAGCCGGGTGATATGGTATGCGTAAAGCGTCCGAAACAATACGAATGGACGCAACGGGATTAAATTACAACCATCAGCCATGTGCTTCGCAAATCATATGTACATACATATTATATGCATATATACTAAATAAATTACACGTTAGTGGATATGACATCAAATTGAATCCAGTAGATCTTCCTGTAAAAGTAAACCTTCAATTCCTGAATAGACATAGAGAACAAAGTAGATAATTCCTCATTATACTCGAAACACTTCGAGGGCGATATCAATGGTTTGTCTGGAAGTTTCTACCGTTGTTATCAGAGGCGGACTTAGCGAGCGGGGAAGGTGTAGATGTGCGCCTTTGTCCGGGTCCCGGGTACAGAGAGGATAAGGTTGGGCGTAGGTCGCCTGCGTCGGGCTCGGCGTGTTTATTGCGCACACGCTATAAACCCGGCGCGACGAGGTGGGGCGGTCGGCGGCCGTAAAGCGAGTGTCAACAAAGGGCTTCGTTCAGCTCAAGCTTGTTTACCCCTCGGTTGCTCAAAGCGGAGGAAGCACGTCCCCCGGCCCAGGCCGCTTTTAGCACCTCCTTATTTATAGATGCAACAACGGAACGCTGCCCCGAGGTCGATTTGCAGAACCGACCGAGTAAACAAAGCTGCACTGCGACGGCGGTGGTAACTCACGCTCACTTGCCGCTTTGATATAGAGATTTAGTGCGTGTTACGTTTCACCACAGATGTCATGTTACGATATTTCCTAGCCTGACGAGCTATATCGTTAAGGAAATACGAGAGCTATTAAGTCCTGCTATGGTACTTGGAATGTGGCTCCGCGCTTAGAGCCATACGGGTCGAATAACTAAATCAGTTGGCGAAGCCAGCATGTTCTGAGCGTCATTGTGTGGCGGTCATTAGTGGCTCCACTTAGACCCTTACGTCAGTCAAGTATCTGGTTGCAGTAATTCCTTTGTCCATGCGATTTTTATTGTTGCGTCAGCGTCACGCAGCTACACTTTCCCCGCAAATTGTGTGATGTGTGATTCACGTTGTAAAATCGGATAAACTGTTTTCTATGAAGTATGAATGTGTCTGCGAACACAGGTTCAGTTATTAGTAGGTAATTGCTTTGAATTTCCAGATTGCAGTTGTTTACAAGGTAACACTTATAGCTGGATTCTTTAGGCTTTGTGAAATGGTTTCAATTTTTATTTTTTCTCCTAGAAATTAAAGATATCATTTTCGATAATTTTAACCGATACTAACAATTTATTGGCGACAAGGAAGATTAAGAGATGGCAAGTCCATAATCACCGGCTTTGCTTTCCGTCTGACAGTAGTTATAGACGTAAAATAGCGTTTATTGACGTTGCTGCAGTGACTTGCAGGGTCACTGTCAGTACCGCCCCGTAACTGCATTAAATTATAGTGATATGTTATAATTATGTTTTCAGGCTGTATGGCAGGTATTGTCCAAAAATCTGTCTTGAATCCGCTTTACTAGTGCATAGAAATCCAAATTCATATGCAAAGCGTTGATGAGTCAACTTACGAATGTCGTAAATCCACCTTTGTCCGAGTAATCTGGGCTCACCTGTGAACAAAAGAAAGCGAATGGTTAAAACGGTCGGATATACATAGGTACAAAGACTCTATGTACTTTAATTAACTATGGAAGATTAACGATACGAGCCATTAGTGCAAGATCGTTGGGTTGGCCCGTGGTGGATATTAAAAATGATAAGTAGTCACTTATACGGATAAGTCAGGTAAAGTGTATAAAAATTTAAGCCAATGTCTCGAATGTAGAGCCGAATTGTGCTTCTGACTGAAGGCCTATACATATTAATAATGAATGGGTGGAAAATCTATGTTGGCACACTTTGCACACATCACGAAAAAACTGGTTTTGTGCACGGAGACAGTTTATTACGCAAAATATACAGTATAGATTAGTAAAAGTATATTGGAAAAAATGCGCTTTCTCTGGTATACGCAAATGCTTTTCCCACGCGAAGGGAGCATCAAGGGAAAACTAAAGTAAATAATGAAAAGTACTGAGTTCCGTTAAGCAGTGATATGTTCAACCTTTGTTGCGCGTATATTGTTTTGAATAGATGCGGTACGATATACAATCGGTGCAAACGCGGAACAGAGAGCGGTGGCGGGGCGGCGCGGCGCGGTGCGGAGGCGGTACCGGTTGGAATGTTCGAGCTAATACGGAGGGGCCGCACAGAAAACCGCGCCGCGCCGCGCCGCACTGTGCGGATCATTTCATATTAGCTCGAACATTACAACCGGTACCGCCTGCGCGCCGCACCGCGCCGCTCCGCTATCGCTGTCAGTGCGTTTCGGCCTTTACGCGGCTTGCTCCCTACTTGCGGCCCGAATAGCTCGCGAGTATACGCTCAACCGGTCTCCATCGAAAGTGACAGCACTTCCTACAAGAAAGTAAAACCGTACCCGGAGCCGTTCGGAAAACTCGTAGTTACAGATAGATTCGTTATTAACCAGATAGAGTTCTCGTGATATCCGCGGTCTGAGTAAATTTCCGTAGCGATGTCAAAGGTTTCCGCATATTTCAGGATTCGCAATATAACAAATATTTATGACTACTTCGTGTTTGCTTGTGTGCCTGTAACAGGAACTCTACTATGGATGCGCTCAATGCTCTAGGGTGTACTTTTTCTTTACCATTATACTCACTGAAAACTGTTTATATTAATTTAATGACGCTAAATGATTTTAAATGCTTTTTAGAAGCTAATCTGTTTTCGGTTCAATTCGGAGCGATAACGTTGCGTAACTTACAATTTGGTCACCGATACGATTTCGTCGACATTTTCCGCAGTTACCCGGCGACCCCGAACAATTAACTACGTTAGTTGCACGTGGAAATTACTGACTACAATAAGTATTACACCACCGCGGTTAGACGTGCCGTGTCACGACCCGGGCTCATAATGGGAGTGGTCGTTTCAAACGCAACCGGGTGATGGCTAAATCAACCCGGCAGATCACGGAGGTGAACAATAATTTAATAACCTTGTTACCAAAAGAATGGCATCATCTGGAAACTAGAAGTCTAGACGCAAAACTGTAATGATAGCTTGGCTAATTACTAGGCACCGAAATTGTCATTTAGAAATCATGTTTTTCCTATCATGAACTTCGAAACGATCTAAGTTAGGAAGAGTCGGCCACGTTCAAATTATTTCCTCGGTAGCCAAAGGATCGAGAAGCGAGTTGAGGAAAAAATATTGTTTACAATGTCGGCGTCGGTAGATTAATTCAAACTAATCACGACAATGGCAGATTGCCGGGGAAGGAAGACAAGTTTCTACTAACGATCATAATTTACTAGAAGCGTGAATGGAAAACACGAGCTGTGTAAAGTTGATAGGGCCCCGCGAGCGCCGATCAACGAAGCAATCGGGGCCACTTGTGCTAATTAAAAACACTTCAATTGAATTGGGGACATTAATTCAACGGGCGTATCCCGCGCTGTTTATACTCGTATTGATACTACATAAAAGTTCTATTAAACTTATGGAACACTACTGGAAGATTATCTAACCTCTGGGTTAATATTAATTTTACGACTGGATAGAGTGAGTTGCACAATTGTTTGACCAGCACATTTTAACTGTAAAAGATACACTCGAAATGAAAACTACTAGATCGATTCAAATGCAGAGTTTGATACCTAATGCCGTACTGCAAACAGCCCAGAGATTGGGCATCTGAACTAATAACTATTGTTAAAAGGAAAAATCGTTCAAAATTATAATAGTTACCTACACCTACTACGCAGATGTCCCCGTTATTGTTCAACAATTAGAGATGTTGGAATACGACATACATACATTATTAAAATGTGTAATTTGTGGACTTGGAAAGAAGAACAATGAACTTGATGAAGGAGAACATTAGTTAATATAAATGGTTTACTTCCTCTATCTTATAAAAACTTTCGTGGTTCGGTCTAAATGTAAATTAAGGTTTTTGTTTCGCAATTTGCGCTAAATTGTTCCGAATTATTATACCTACTTAATATTTGTACAGGCATTGTTGTATCTAAGCCTCGGTTGTTTGGTTTCATGCCCTACTATTATATTTTATTTCAATCAATGACTTGTAGTGATGTGTGTAATGGATTTGACATTGTGAATGTAAATCATGTCGCGATCCAACGAACCCATAGCTCCGGTCGATGGGATCGTTTTACTCGCCAATCAATTATGTTCTTCCAAACATATTGCAACCTTGCTGTCAATTTACGACGGTCACAATGTGTTGAATCGCTCTATATCTAGATTTATGGGTAATATATTAGAATTGAATACTAATAAAAGTCAATTTCATAATTATTCTAGTTTATAGCGCCCTAAACAGGTCTTGCTGGATTGCGTTAGATTTATAGCGAGGCAAGTTTACCTTGTAATGACCGAATGCTTTATGGAAATGGCGTTATTTACATTATAATTAATAACGAGTATTGTTACATTGCTGGCATTCGATAAGGTCTTTGTATAAACGAGTAAAATCCGCTGTAAAACCAAACTGATAGTCTACAATCTAGATAACACTATAAATCTTTCATTTTGGATTGTCAATTGCAACCTCCGACTACCAACTTGGGCATTGGTCCCATTTCACTGGTAGGCGTAATACAAAAACAATCGAATAGAAGTAGAGTGAATACTGCTGACTTGACACCTTATCAAGGACTTACCAAATAATTTGGTTCAAAAAATAAGTCAAGATCAGTATTGAGCAACTTGGGGCAGGTACGACTCTTAATGAGCAGAATTGATGAATAATGGACATATTAATGATGCGCAGCCTTCACCTCGTGTCCCATTGAGCGACTTATGACTAACTATGACAAACTAACTAAACTTAACTATACTTAGCCGATTCCTATTCCTATCTCTTTTAAAAAATCCTGATATTTTTAAAAATCCGATATTTGACTAATCCCTATTCTAAAATTATAAACCGATTAGTGCCAAGGAAACCTTTTGTTACGTCTAGTTTCTATTGACAATAACGATACGTTGTCGTAACTGTAAGAAAGCTTATACCATTGTCGAGAACCGGTTCTGATAAGCAGTTCACCCTAATTAATGTACCTATCTAATTATGTTTACTTCTAATCTTAATTCATTCAACAGTAGATACCTAACTAATGAATGTTGCTAGGCTAAAAAAAATAGTAAAGGCAAGTCATTACAATTTAGTTGAAATTGGCAAAAAACCTTATTCATATGGATGAAGGAGCGTGACCTTGAAGCGGAGTTCGCCAGTCAAATATTAATTAAATATATATAACTCGTTTGGTGAGTCCGGCGGCGTCGGCGCATCGTGTTGGCGCGGCGCGTCCGCGTCGCGCGCGCCTCACCGAAGCCAACAAAACGAGTTATTTTGTTTGAGTTTAGTAACTTGCGAAAAACCAGATACTGGCAAGGATGCCCGTGTATTCTACTTAGTACATGGAACAACTCTTGAACTCAAAAAGGCTGCCGCTACAATTTAAAAATATATTCAGGTACGCTGGTGCTAGTAACCTACTTGTTTGTTAATTTTTCTGAGAGAATTTACAACCTTTAGGGGCATTACCCGGAATAACGCTAGGAGGATGATGTCAAATATAACAAAGCCGATTTGATAAAACACAAACAGATTATCCACGGCATCGTCACGTCGGAATTATGATATTGCGGGGATACCAATAATTGGGAATCATTGATTTATCAAACAATTACAAAAGCGAAACGATAAAAGGAAGAGCTGTTAACGTTCGAAGCGAAGTGTCGTCGGACGAACGAAAAATTGTGAAACAAAGTTAGTCGAATAGTTAATGCCAAAACGAAAGAAGATGAATAAGTTTTGTGTTTGAGATAGGTAATCCGCAATAAAGAGTATTTGTATTGTATCGTATAGGCTAAATAATAATTAACATGGAGCGTCCATAGGCCGAGAGCCGAGCCAAGAGACTGAAATGACTGGAACGCAGGCGCGATGCGATAACCGGGCTCTTAATTAGCAGCAAAAAATACTGCGTCTTCAAAGAACTTCCACAAAAACCACTTTGCTGGTGGTTAAAGTATTATTACGACAGTGCGTTAAACTGTCGACAATATTCCTTTAATTAGGTATTGTGACCATAACCTTCATATACTTTTTGAACTCGTAAGCAGAAAGTGTTACACCGTTGCAAAAATAAAACGAGCAACTCGTAATTTTGTTTAAACAGAAGCAATCAATGAACGTATGTCTTTCATTGCGTGCATAGTAAACAAAGCGTGATTCGCGTGATACCGTGCATCGTTGCATCAGCGTAATTAGTAAATATAATATGGAGACATTATGACACTAGCTTGAAAAGAAAATGTCACAAGCGACTTGACGAATTACTTGAAAAGGTTATCTTAGGTTTGAAAAAGTTACTAGCAAATGTAGGTACATGGGGATTTCATTAATTATACAGGACTAATCGCCTAAGACTCGACGCAGAGCGCCTATTTAGGTTACCGTAGAAAAGTGGGAATGTATTTTGCAAAAATCGTTACTTTATTTTTAACCTCAAACCAAGTTAAAGGGCAGAAACTCGTTGGATGGGAGGCCTACGTTCAGCAGTGGACGGTCTACGGCTGATGATTTGATAAATTTTCAAATCAGGGTCGCTTTGGGGAAAAAGGTGGGGAAACTCTGGTTTTTAGTCTATGATTTAATTGCCTAAAACGGTCGCTTATAACATTTCAGTTTAGCCATGTCCCAGCGGATCTACGGAGTGGTGACGGACGCGTGACACACGCGACGGCAACTCTGGTGGTGCAATCACAGGTTCCGATTGTCACGAGGGACGCCGTTAATGATGCCACGAGTAGCTGCTTCATATTTGATGCAGATTATGACATTTTCACAGACATTAGTGTTAACCCTTACCCCTACTTGATCATTTTATGGTAGGTATTTAGTAGTTTATTATGCTTTTCGAACGTACCAAGTGTTACACGAAATTTTGGATTGAAGTGCAACATTATGCTTACTAAGTTAATTTTTCAATTCTCTTCTATTATAGGCAACGATCTAGTTGTTTATCTTCAAGGAAACTATAGGTCTGTTTTTATGCTAAATGTAGTCTGTATACTTATTATGTAAGACTGTTTGTTTCTTAACAATAAAAAAAAAACAAAAGTCCTTGTAAGATGAGGTGCCCAGCGTCGAGAGGTTTATAGCGTGCCCAAATATTGATCAATTTATTAAACATATTAGAAAGAAAGAAAGAAACCGTTTATTCGTAGCAAATAAGAAAAAAAATCTGTCGACACATACGCACATATATATTTGCCACGAAATGGCCACAACTCAGCGTAATGCATAATGCATATACGAGTAAAGCATATGTAATCCACCGCCATAATCGTATGTTTTCACAATGATATGAAAGTGGGAAAGTAGGATATTTTGGTCTAATTCACTTGCCGATGGGGAATTATGAATCGGTGGTAGGTATATCGATATCGGATGAACATGGTTTAAACTATAGGATAACTTAAATTACAGAATTCGTCATAGTCTTTGGATGATTCTTCGTCATTGATATTAGTCCGTATTTTATTGGTTTACGATTTTTTACTCTTCACTCAAACTTACTCATATACTTTCTAAGGTATAAGAGCTGGTTTTTACACTCCTGACTAATCTTAAGCGACGTTAATCATAGTATATTGTTAGCGTTTCTTGTAGGTATATATAAAACAGAATAAACGAGGCTTAACTTTAATTGACTTAAGAAAAAAGTAGTATGAAAACTGAAGGGTCCACCACGGAAAGAACATGTCTAGTCACTTTGACAACATTTCGAGATATTGCGGTTTTTAAGTTTAGAATGTTTAAATTAACCAATTACAATTATCTTCGAGATTAGATGACTTTCAAGTGCAAAAAAGTGGTTTTATATTAATGTTTACAATTATAGCAGAAGGTGTAGGTAATAGTTCGTTGAGAGCTCTACATTTTGAGATTAAAATCTCATTTTTCGAAAAAGTTTACTAGACATGTTTTTTCCGTGGACTCTTCCGTTACTATCTCCACCGAATGTGCTTCGGTAACTGGAGTTGTAAAAAGTAATTAAGATAAGTAGGTACCTATACCTCGGTTCTTGCGATCCAAGTTAGTTACATAAAGTAAAATTCCTTCAAAATTTCATTCCAATTATAGTTTGACAGCAATAAAGTTATTTAATCGTGTAACAAATTATAATAACAATTTTAAGCTGGCGCCATTTACGCAACGCGATTAGGCGGGCGGATAAGGGCTTGCCTGCCGACAGGGTCCGAATTTCCTTCACTTTCCAATCGTGCATCAAGCTAGTTCGCCGTCGGGCATTGCAATTGGAATAATTCAAAGGTGCTGTTATTATTAGTGAGATTTATAGTATTTGGAAGCCGGAAGTGTGGCGCTGAAGGTCGGAGCGCGCAGACGGCCTTGCCGGCGGGTGTGCCACTTTCTCCACCACCAGCGCAAGCGCCGAGCCCACACGTGCGTTACGTTACACTTACGTACTCGAAACAATACCCTGTTCCACGAACTCAATTACGCCGACTCACTTAATGTTGACATAATCACCCCCAAATTACACTTTTCCATATTCTAGTTATTTGTAAACAATTCCGATTACATTACCCGTGTCTTCTAGAGGCATTGTGAATAACAAACAAAGCCTTGGTTTCGCAGTGTGCTCACCACGGGACATTCTCTTTCCATAGTAGAGTATTACTTGTTCAGTTTCGTAATAATTTTACGATGGAAAACAAAGTCATGAAATTTTGTTGCTGAGGGGCCTGAATACTATTAACCCAAATTAAATTACATTGAAAAAAGAAACAATTACAAGTTAATCGCTAGTGAATATATGCAATCCATTTGTTGTATTCCAATATCAACGGGAAACCAGATCTGTTTAAAGTACTTATGTGTATAATGTATACTCGCGGTTAATCTAATCTTAATCGTAGAGCCCTCATAGAGATGTCATTTTTTGAGTATCAATCCGCACCTAATGTGACAAGTTCGCGTCCGAGATGAATAATAAACTGCTGATGCTGCTTTAAATGCGTTTCATACTAATCGTTGAGCAAAATGAATACTAATCCTCTCTGATATAGGCCTTCTATTGCATAACTCCGCATTGCGATCAGATCGTTAACTCTAATACCTACTTCTATGTGGGTCACATACAAGTGTGAAATATAGTCATGTAGCAACACTGTCAAGTAAATGAGTTCAGTAAATATTTGGTGACGACTGATTTTGACAAGTAAACCTAATGGCATAATGGAAATGTTAAAGGTTAGCAGGGCACGGTAATCGAAGATGGCATATTGCGACAGGTTTAGGAGAGGTTCAATAATAGCCAATTCGTGTTACTAAGTACAGCTACCGTAACATTTCAGCAGAGTTGCTTCGATTTATTGATGACATCATTGTCTAAATTAGGCTTTATGAGTCAAATAACAGTAATAATGAAGTATGGTGGTTGGTTTGAGGGTATGGCCGGCAAAATTAAGGTTTTTTTTGAAGTTATCTAATTTTGTGTTTAAAAAAAATACTTTAATCACGTACATGTGATATAAACTCTTCGTCTCCTCCAGAAAATACTTGATAGAATGCTTTATCTATCGCAAGATAAATGAGACCATGACTTGAGTTGCAGCCTATCTGTCAAACTAGTGCCAATTCACAAAATGCTTTGTACTCGACTGCATTGCCAGCTTCTATCACACATCTGTTTCTATCGGTGGAGATTTTCCACGCACAGGGGACCGATTTTTGACTTTCGAGCGCTCGAAAGTAAATCAAAAGTAAATACGTTTTAGTGTCAAAATGGCAGACTACTCTTAATTTCTCCCAATAGAATTGAATACGAGCTGTCAATACCACTCGTATTTCAATTTTCTATCGCTATTTCAAAATAGCATTTCATAATTTTTGTCAGTTTTCGAGTGAAAGATTCGAGCGCTCGAAAGTCAAAAATCGGTCCCCAGGTCTGCACGTCTATCATGGGACGGCCGCGACATATACTCTCGATTTTTCTCGCACTATACCTCTTGTACTAAGTGTTATAATAAGAGAAAAATCGAGAGAGCTCGCTGGTGGATACTCGCCCTAAGCTAGCTCTCAGTACAACTTAGATGTAGTAATAATAAATAAACGTTACATAATAAACGATTAAATCAACAAATAACTAGAAGTCATGCGAACTGTATATACTATCATTCCCCGTATTAACTCTTAATTCAGCAGTTATTGAATATAATTAACCGTATTGTATCACCCGATGTAACCGCAACGAACATCCGTAGGTAATAAACTTTACTCAGTCATGCAATAATGTTACCTGTGTTATTGAATCAAATTTATCGAGACATAAAATTTACTTTTAGCTAGCGTGCGCGACATCTGACCCTTTATAAAAGTAAAAGTCGGTACGTACACTTATTGTAGAGCAAGAAAGTGGCTCTGGTCTTACCTGTAACAAATAGGAGACATTTAATGAATTGTCATAAATGGCAGGATATATTATGTGCACGTTATGTATCATACAAGTCACAATGAGGAAGCATTAAAACCAGATAAGTCGGCTGACAAGCGAGTAGAAATAGACGTCGCATTAAATGTGGTTTAATTGTACGTAAACGAACGTAGCGGTAGACAGCAAGTGCAATATTCTTCATAAGTGCTGGTAATTTACTGACTGTATTTACAAATTGCCCATCAAAGTATCTCTATAAAAGTGGTTCTTCTAAGACACGCTGAAGATCGCTACCGTCCTATCTGCACAGTATTTGGTGTCATAAAGATATGAGGAGTTTATGAAATCGTACGAGTTATATTATCTCACCGCACTTGAAGTCATCATAAACGAAGTAACTCGGTGCTTTATAGTATACTGTATTAACTATAACTATGCAAAACTTCGAAGTATAGCGGTTTGCTCACAGTATTCTACTTATGATAATATAAATGCGAAAGTTTGGATGTTTGTTACTCAATCACGCCCGAACCGATCTGGATGGAAATTTTGCACGAAGATAGTTCATATTTAGCCCGGACCAAAATATAGAATAGTTTTCGTCCCAGGTCCACGCAGACGAAGTCGCTAGCTAGGTAGCTAGTAGTGAATAAATGCTATTGGTCATAAGACCAAATCCTGTTAGGTTTCCGAGTAGGTCCTATATGAAAACCATACTATACTTGTAGATGAAGCTGTACCGTAAAAAGATCTTCAAAATAACTATCAAACAATATATTAAAATGGTTATCTAAACGCGTTCCAATTTGTTAAATTTTATGATGGTGTTTCGTATGGCGAAGGTACGTAATGTGAGCGAGGTATGCAATGGGCGAATGGTAACCTTCATAGATGCAATCAAATGGATTAACTACACCTACAAGCCGAAGACGTAACTCAGTTTATTCATATCGTAATAAAGCAAAACTGTATCATACCAAACTGCGTAAATTTATTCGACACGTGAAGTAAAAAATGTAAGCCGTATTCTTACATTTAATTGCTAGACCGCTGGCTTGAAGCTGACATTATAATATAGGCATCACGGATATTTCGAAATGATGTAGTTGGGTTTGCACTTAAAATGGAGATGATTGCCAGGGCAGAGGCCGAGGGAAGTGGTCCAATGTGTGGGACACATTGTGCGAATATGGCCGTCGCCACTGGTGCTTCATCTTTACTAATTGCCTGTTATTCTGACTTAACGCAACAGATGTGCAACATCCGTTCTTCATTTGTTTTTTTCCGACTAATTACTTTAAATTGAAATGTCGCTTAAAATTTTGTAATGCTGCTTATTTGTGATGCATACCTATTTTGTTTCGTGATTGTGTACGCGCGATGTATAATTGTATGAGGAAAAATAATTCATAAATAGCAGGATTACGTCGAAGGTTGTGGGTGTTAAATCATGAGGCTCTTGATGTGCGGCGAGACGCGGGTTTAAATCATATTATTTATGGCAGCGTCGTCGAAGTAAATTCAAATTCCCATCTATGCTGTTGGCGAGGGATGTCATGTCCAGAAACGTTGATTTATTGATAATTGATGGAACAATTTTATGTTCCAGGGATGATGATGATTCCATCTTGAAGTAAAAAGTACCAGTGTTCTTGGGTTCGATATAATCCTACGCGGTATTAAAAACCATTACAAATGCTCATGGTAAGAGCAAATGCAATTCTCATGTATTCTTTTTATTTATATAAGCTATAAAAAGCCAACAAAGGACGGGCGGCGTCGGCAAAGGTTCCAGCAAGCGCGCTCTCGATTATCAGATACGGTGGCTACGCTAGTGGCTAGTTCTATTACAAAAGTAGAGAACAGTCGGGCGATTACGACTAGTTTCACTTTCGTTGGAAGCGATGCGGGTCAGTGCAGTGCACCGATACGGCCTCGGTGCACTCCGCGTAGGCGAATACATGCAATACTGCAACTATGGAATTTAAATTATGTACCTACATTATTACATATTGGTTGTGGTGTTCAATATTCGGCAGACAATAGGGAAACTTGTGTTAACTGCGTTGTTTGCGACTTTTAATTGCAAAGTGTAAGAATGTTGTGTCAATTTGTAACATGACCTGTCCAATAAGTTGTATGCACTCGAGTCCTCGTTATAGCACTTCACAGTAGACTGCTCCGAAGCGGATGCGGCAGTTAACGATTATTTTTAGCCATTTCTCGTTAAGATATCGTAAATAAACCGGTAACGTTGACAAAATACAAGTTGAAAAAACTGATACAACACAAGAACTCGGCGTATTATCTCCAAGCGATAACATTTGAACTAGCTGTACTAGTTTTGGAAGATAATAAAATAACTTATCAAATTGCGTCAAACGAAGATTGTTTTTTTAGTTATAATGGCTTTAGCTCCCGGTATCGCTAAGGAACTTGTAAGTGGCACATGAGTAATCCACGCCAACACAAGTTCGCTCTTGTTGGTTGTTTCGTTATCGCGCCGTTTTCCACCGGCTCCAATGCACCGAAGCATGGCTTTCCGCGTCATGCCATAGACCACCCCGCCTGTCACGGTGCTGGCTCCTCGCCCACCGACTCGGCGAGGGTCTGGTGTGGTAATGCATTACGAAACATTTCAAGCGCGTACACGTAAATGTTTACGATCCGTATGTAAGTATGCATATTGCACGGACGCCGTATTACTCGAAAAAAGTAAGTTAAGGACTCAACGTTACGAAAGCGACAACTCCTTTCAACGGCTTACTTATTTCGAAGCAATCGTAACAAATTGTAGCTTGAGTTTTATCGCTTTTCGTAATTAAAAGTAAATTTTCGCATAATTACATAAAGAAACCTGTTAAATTACGATTCTTCGCTAAGTTGGCAGATAGTAACAGAGACGGTACATTTCACGGACCCTTGAGCACGTAGGTACGGTAGGCGTGCGTTACGGCGGTGAGCACCGATTTGATGTAAGCGTTGCAGCTAGGGCGAACTCTACCTACCACCTGTTATGGAATTCACCTGTATTAAATAAATTATACTCGTGTTTTTACGTCTGCTAAGTACTAGTGTACTGTTATGATGGTATCACGCTTGGATAAGTACGCAGTTCGTTTATTGTTTTGCCAGTATGTTCAATAATGGAAACAACGCTAGCTGGGGTACTAAAATTTGCATACTGATAGTTCGCAACGCGGTAGTGGAATTCAAAATATGGCAATCGTTCAGTCACGTTTTTCCTCGGTGTCACTTGATTTTCTTCCAATTTAAATCTTTAAACGAGTCTGTTCTGGTTCAGTAGCTAAGTTACCCAAGATGACGAGGTTTCGAAAACACAAGAGTGCAGCAAGAAATGTTTAATGGATCCAGAACTATGAAATTAAGTTTTATTTTTACGCCAGTGTTTTTACCTCTCCGTTTAATGACTGGCACTAAAATATTGGTGTTTCGTATGGTTGCGCACAGATGGAATATTTTATACAGTACCATAAATGAACTGACAGCCACTATAAAAAATTTACTTGATTTACTTATTTTCCGTGTTGAGACGAATTCCCAGCCGAAAAGCGCGAATTTCTTATTCAAAATTTTCATAAATAAAGAAGTGTTACGATAGATAACGACACTAACCACAACCGAGATAATATTGAGGACTTGAGGAGTTAATATTCGTGTGCTCGGAGGCTTAAGAGGATACAGTCATACAAAGCAGGAAGCAAGCGCGAGACCTTGCGCAGTTCAACGGCATTGATGACGCCGGCGCAGTACCCACGCCTTCTGCCTTCCTGCTTGCTGTCATGAGCTTCCGCACTCCGGAGAAAACTGACCTCTAAACTCTGCCCCGTGCATAAACTCACCTAAAGCCTCACCTTACTTACCTAAGGTTTAAATAGCTTAAGACTAGCCTGCCACTTAATGCATTATGCAATTACGTGCCATTATTTACTTCGCAGTAATATGCAAGTTTTTAAACGAGTGCTTAACAGTATGCGTTTTGGTGATGTAATGGTAGAGTGTAAACGATAAATAAATATTGTTAGTTCCGATTGCGCCGGGGGCGTAGAGGTTACTCGGATGGAACGTGCAGTGTTTTGAGATTGAGTTAAGGAGGACAATGTGCTCAAAAGGAGTCATGTCCGAAATGGACACGATGGATGGTATGACACTAGTTATGTAAGAAGCGACACTGACCTACCGGCGCGGCCGGTCGCGCCACTTTCCTTTCATTATTGACACACATCTTGAAACGGACAACAACCTACCATCAAGTTCGCTACGTGATCAACTGATCACTGATCGAAGAGCATGGGAATGAGGTAGAAGGCATATTAGATTATTGTACAATTATTACTGCACAAAAGTAAAGTATCGAGTAAATAATATCCTTATTCATACGCATTACACTGTCATAAAAAATATACAGTAAATAATTGTTTTGTTCCCTTAAAATCTGACTTTACAGTACATTTATCGCAAAAATGCTAAAATAATCAGACAAAAGATGAGAATTTCCTGGTTGACCAACCTTCGATGTTAGGTATCTACGAACGACAAAAAAGTTCATACTACTTTTTAATTTTTGACAGGACAGACTTTAATTTTTTTGTAGGTACTAAGTCATGACTCATGTCACAATAGACAGATACAATTTGGATACAATACAAAATGTAATTTTTACGTTTCGCGTAGGTAATTAAATCGTATATGTAATGTTTCATTGTCTACCACGCAATAAGAAAGTCCTTCACTTACTATCACGATCCTCACTAGTGGGTGGTAGTGTTCAGTTGACGACTGTTGCAAAATAACACAAGCAATTATATTATACGTGACGCAAAACGCAATAAGGACCGCGGCCGCTTTGATAAACATCTCGGTAAGTATCTATTCATAAATTCAAGTACCTACCCTTTGTAAGCGACTGAGTAGAATGATAATTGTTAGCTTGATAAACAACTTGATATACGGCAACCACAAGCTATTAATTGACAGTTATCAACACGACAATGAGAGTTAAACTAGCACACTATCGAGTAAACCATTGAAGCGGGGACGGCACTGAAACCGCCAAGTCGCAGTACCGTCTTCGTTAATTTAAATATTGCCTTCCGGGGCTTTAGGCGCCGCATAAATTAATAAAATTCGTTTATGACATGACTAAACAAGCTAAGGACACGCTGGTTAGCCGCTGGCACCCGGATGCATACATAAGTAAATGTTACAAATACAACAAACACAATGGTTGGCGGGGTGACGCTGACGCCGCGCGTCCTACTGCGAGGTCAACAGAGTTATGTATGGTACACATTGGAACCAACCGCAGCCAGCAGCAGCATTCCCTGTGGGAGGCCCATAAGGCCCCCAGAGGCTGTACAGAAACAAATCTGTTACTGGCCGCATTGCAGGCCAATCAGGGAAACAACAACAAAAAAACCAGCAGCAGCAGACGACGTGTCGCAGCGACACTACCGGTTTCTATGTATTTCTATGACGGCGACAACCGGCGACGTGTCCCTAGCTACGAAAAGTATTTCTTAGAAATACGTGGAATTACATAGAACCCAGTATGTTGCTGCGACTCGTCGTCTGTTGACGTCTCGTTCCAACTTATACATTAAGGCAGCATTGCGCAGTTTTAAAACTAAAAGCACGTGCTTCGCTAATTAGACAACTACAAATATTGCTAGAGACATTAAAATATACAATTAATTGACGTTGCATCATTAGGATATCAGAAGACAACGTCGAAACCGCCGTCGTAATCAAACCTAATTTGTGTTTTTTTGTGTGTGCTTGATAACGGTTATAAAATTATTATTTCATAGTTTCCTTGTTAGCCGGATTCTTCCGTAGGTAATACTACCTACTTGATTATCAATTAAATAATATAATTGTTTTATGCTAAATGACGAAAGTAAAATTCCAAAATTAGTAGTTTCTAGCACGAATGAGTCGAGTCGCCCTAATTAACCAGTTACATAATTCCAATTGTTTCTAAGTGGAAATAATACTAAATACATACAATGGGTGTGCGCAATGCTGTTACATGGCAGGCACGCCGTTTTACAAACATAGCGAATTTAATTAACCACTCCTTAAGATCGAGCTTAAAATGAGATTAATTCTCATTAAGCTTTCGTGGTGCGATGGAACGTGAAATGGGATGACGGTATTAAAAGGGGCAATAAAAAAGTGAAAGAGTTCGAAAGTTCACTTCCTGTACCCGAGTGCATAAGATATGGCGGAATGCGCGGATTACAATCGGCGCAATCGCGTCACGTTTGTGCAACGGCTTACACAGTGTGCGCATACGCAACGTAGAGGGGTGGCCTTATTACGAAGCTCTTTTCGTCCAGAGCGGAGTGACATTAGCGACAGCTTGACGAGATTTCCGTGATTGTGAGCGGCGTTCCGAGTAGCTCGGTACGTGCATAACGTAAATCGGTTATTGAAGCCTCGATAATCGGGCGCCGGTTGTGAAACCCGGCGTCGCCGGCGCCCGGTGCAGCGCGAGCGCAGCGCGACAGCTCCTCTCCGCTGGGCCGTATCATTACGAAACGATAAAAGAAAGTTAAAACCGTTTCGACCGATAGAATGTCGCTCTGTTCGCCGCTTGTCAGTGCTGTAATACATCCACGGCGTGCTGTGTCCGTGCTCCGCAACTTGTGACGTAATTGCTGCGGCTCAGCGTCCGAATAGCTTCTGTTTGTTTACACAGTATTGGGCACAGCCTCGTTTGGAATCAAGAACGGCATCTCATGAATGTTAAGTGACAATATTAGTAGATGGTACGCTGACATTAAATGCAAGTGTCCTTGAACATAAATATACATATAAGCTTAACACGCGGACTTATCTCAAGTGAATGACCCTATTTTGAAAACTAACTTGTTTAGTTAGAGGTGTCTTCCTTGGCTCACTTAGCTCGGTATCAATTAATAGGCTTGATCAATAGTGCAATACATCACTAACCTCTACTTCTGACATTTAACCAAAGAGCCTTTATGTTGGTGTATCGTAAACATATGTAGGTACTCAAGTCACAGCATCAATCTACTCGAGTTAATCCTTCGTTATCAATGTTCTTAGTCGTTCTCTTGTTACTTCGTAGAATTCAGGAATTACAACAGCCGTAGGTACAATTATGCATCCGTTGCAATTAAGATAACCGATACATATGTAATAATGAGGTAAATTTTATGTTTTATTTAAATTCAAGTCAAATAAGAATACGAGAACTTTATGCTGCAATGACATGATTAATTTTTAAATACACCGGATTAATGCATTTAATGAATTTATCTAGAATTCTAGACTAAACCACCGGTCAAACGGTGACCCCCTTTTGCTGGTGAACCCATCCAGATTCTCAAGTGTTGTTTTGCTGTTGCGTAACTTGATGTGTTTTACGAGCAATTATGTAAAGTGGTGGATCGAGCCGAGAGAAGCGTGCGCAAGTAGGTGGGCAGGCGGTCGCGGCAACGCAAAAGTGTTACACGTTGTGCCCGATTCCGAGCGCGCGCGCGGTCCGCAGTGACGCAACGGCTTAGCGAATGTGTGCCAAAACTGCATCGAACCTACAATGCCTTAGCATTAGGACCTTACACTACAAACGGTGCAAGTAGTTCAACTAAAAGTTAGCTCACCTCAACGCTTACGCACAAATATGTATACCTTGACACAGCAAGTAGTAACTAAGCGTAGGTCTTTTCGTGACGAGTGACCGGCGGAGTGAGCCGCATTTGCGCGTAGCGAATAACAGCCGAGTAGGTACGCTTACCATGAGTTTGACAATGACGGCTTACGCTAACGAGTATCAAGTTTACTATCTGTGCATCCCGCTCGTACTGTCAAAGTGCAATAGAGATGCACAGATAGAAAACTCGATACTCGTTAGCTTAAGCCGTCATTGTGAAACTCATGGTAAGCGTACAGGTGATATTGGTCAGAGACACGAGACTTACGATGAAGGAAAGGATGGATCAGACCTAAGAATCCAACTGGAAGGTGCGATCAGATATCAAACCAAATAGATATAGAAGCGATCCTGAGCAGTGAATAATCTATTTTAAAAGTACACACTGTAAGATAAACTGTCAAGTGCTCGACTCAGTACTAGTGTGATCATCAGGAAATATTCCAGGTCCATATTAGTTAACCGGCTATAACTATAAACATCTTACGCGGAACCTCCGGATCTTACGCGTTTACGTTAAATCATAATAATCGTAACTTCCAGCGAAGCATGAAGAAGATTTATGCATCTTAGTCATATATTAACAACGCAAAACCCACAAAGCGTTAATTTCAAAGTGATTGTTGTTTTTTGAAGCTGTTCACGTCAAGTTACCAGACAACACTAATAATGTTGCTAGTCGTTATCAGACGAGAGATAAGATAGGCAGTACAGTACCCTGTGTTTATGCGCTGCACTCCGAGACCCCCGATAAAGAATTATCGTTGTGTGTACGGTAACTATTTGCTTACTCACTCGTTAAATGGTAACTAACGATAAACTGTCTATTCTTTGTCTACGTTCTACATCAACGACGTCATTGAAATAAACCTTTCCTTTGTTACTTTATGCGTGTAATGTTAACTGGGCTGTTATTCGCTACGCGCTAAAGCGGCTCAACCCGCCGGTCACGCGTCACGAAATTAGACCTCTACCTACACTTGGTTACTACGCATCGTGGTGTCAACATATATTTGTGGGTGAGCGTTGAGGTGAGCTCAGAACAAGTTACAGAATAGGGGCTGGAGTTATTCATTACGGCAGTACTAAAGTAAAGTAGCTACAAACTTAGTCATATCTCATACCTAAGTATGATGAACGAAGAGACACATACAACGGGTACTCAAGACACCTAAAAAAATCTATCACTGGTACTATTACTCAGGATGTTGTGCGAAATATATATTCAGTGTAATAGGCGGTTTAGAGGTATGCAAAATATGTTAATCAGTAATAAAATTTTGGAGGAAGCTTGCCAGCGAGGATAGGACATGATCTCAGAATAGGAACGACTGACGATGGTAGTATATACATGGTTAATACTTTACGATATATAACGAATAAATAAGTACTTTACACAAGAAGTTTGTCTAAGGCTAGTCAGACCACTAAAAGCTAACAAAGCACGTGTAGGTACGTATTGACATCGCCGTCGGCCGTGGACGGAGCGATTACGCGTAGACACTGTTCCTCTTGGCTCTCAATTAAAATGAAATAACGTAAATTTCAGTTAATTCTTTCGAATGAACGATACGATGACGTAATGTAATAATGAGATATCCTGTGAGTTATTGGAACATTGCAGATTGGAAAAAAATGGGTCACTACTACGTCATCACGAATTACAAATCCATACTAACAGTACCTATAAATGCGAAAGTGGTGTCTGTCTGTCTGTTACCTCTTCACGCTTAAACCGCAGAACGGATTGAGATGAAATTGGGCACGGAGATAGTAAAAATCTCGGGAAAAGACATAGGATAGTTTTTATCCAGGAAATCATCCCCTAATTGGGTGAAATGGGGGGGTGAATGTGTGTATGGAACTGCAATATGTACGAGTTTCACGCGGATGGAGTCGCAGGAAGAAGCTAGTGTGTTTATAATAGTTATAGTTAAATTACCTATCACAAGGGAATGACAACGCATAGCAATGTTTAGGTTTTGTAAAGTTACTCATAGTTTGAGTTACATAACAAGATACATATAAAATATAAATAGTTTCCCTCGTACATAGCCGACTAAAATGTTTACACTCCCGAGCATTCTATGTATTCTGATATGATACACAAGAGGAAAAAACTCGTTGGACAATGTCGTTTGTCCGGCAATGAACCCTCGCATTTGCTCTGCCGAAACAATTAGCGGAGCGGCGCGAATGTTGAAACCATGTCTATTTAATAAGTCTCATAACGGTCTACTGGTCTTATAATGGCTTGACAACTAGAACGATCTTATTGTGGCTTCGGAAGAACGGCCTCGAAAGTCCTCCGAATAGCGCGGAGCCCGTGTCCCTACGAATGTTGGCAGTTTTCAGCGGGAAGTAGTGTAAAAGTTTTTTTTCGTAGAATTCGTACTCATAGTCGTAATTCGATACGAAGTGTTATAAAACCGGTTTAAGTCGATGTAAGTTTTTCTTCATGACACTGCTTTGTTATGAAGGAGTCATGAGACAATTTGTTTCGTAAAGCCAACAGAAATAATTGCGAGTCAACAAAGATTTAAGCGTTTACATGTGCATCGCAACATAAGGTCTATAATCCAGTGTCCTTAACTTTCGGGGACAGTACGAGTACACACTTTTGTGTTTTTTTTTCAGCGTCTAACCTACATAACTAACATAGCGTAATATGCCTCGTGGTGCCTAAAGAAGGCAAATAAGTGTTCGCCAACCGGCACAGTAACCCCTTGTAATTGTAAGGTCAAAACTTAATGCTGTTAATTAACATAATAAAATCACCTGTTCACCTGGTGTTTACTTCCAAAACTCCGATTAAACATGATTATCATGCACATACTCGTATTATGAACTTTTATCTTTATCACTTTAAATAACAAAATATGAAGTTACTAAATAAGTACTGAAATTCTACCTACTTTTTGTTTTAAACGAAACGTATTTAAAAAGTACGTTCTCTTTTGAGTATTTGGGGTAGGTATAATCAGCTGCTTTAACGTTTCCGTATTCAAACAATTAGTCATGACTTCATAAGGTAGTTCATCACCTATACAAATAACTATAACCTATTCTACACAGTTGTCGCTGAGCTGGTTGTAACGAAATATATTATGTTTAAAAGAAAAAAAAGTTTACATCCACGAATACTGTGTACAGCCAGGTTCCTTAAAGCTATACTGTGTGTATAGTTAGGTTCCTTAGCTAAGAGTCAGATTGCTTTTATAAGTAAACGTCGTACGTGGGTAGTAAAGCCATTGTCGCAATCTCCGCACAGGGCCACGCTGTGACTGTGAAACCTCCAACTTGCCTTAAATTAGCGTCTAAAGTATATTTATACCTCGACGCATAATGGCATCTCCACATTGAGCAACCGAGAAGCTCAAGGTAAGCCACATATTAAAAAACTAAACAATATTCACGCTTGTTTGGAAAGCTCGACGCCCTGGTGGCCGTTTGACCGTATTGGTCACGTGTAGGTATCCTCTTTGTGTGTTGTGTTTTTAACGGCAAGAGTGACAGCGATTGGAAGTACATAGAGTGCCATACAATTTGAATAGAAGGCAATGTAGTCCGTTCAATATGAGGGAACAAAGAATTGAGTCATGTCCAGAGCACTGTCGCAGAGAAAGGAGCTAAAAATAGTACAGTGACGAGACTGGGGCCGTTGGACCTGGCCTACGCAACTTGACTTATTGGCCTTTTGCCCCTGACGTGAGACTTGCCCAACGAGCCGTTGGCGCGTCCCTTTGCAAAATGTGACCTCACATTACCCCACACATTTGACTACTTAACTGCAAACCTAACGTAACAAACTTAGGATTTTCCATCGCGACAAACATTTCACAATGCTAATTTAAACAACTATACAATAACTAGCTACGCGATTATACGACTTTAGCTTGTAAATAACGAGTTCTTATTATGACTGAATTGTTAGTGTTTGCGTCAAATCGGTGTTAATTTTTAAGTAAATTATAACTGATAGATAGATCGTTGCTCTTTTAATCCTACATTTAACGTAAATAAGGGTCATCTGTTTGTAGCAAAAGTAGATGAACATTATAATATATATGCAAACCATTTTCAAGACGGTGTTACCTACACAGCTTTATTACGTTTGAGTCGAGAACATTTCGAAATTTTAGAATTTAAATTTAAGTAAAATCGGCTGTGAAAATTCGTTAATTATGGAGGCGAACAATCTTTTGTTTGGCAAGCCATATCATAACTCAGCCCTGGATCAGCAAATCAAACGAAAGCTTGCGACATTTGATGCCCAACGATTCATCTGAAATACGCTTCTCGAATTGCACTGCAACGAGACGCGATACCAAAATGGCGCCTCCAGTCCCACGCAGCATCGCATTTCGCCAATGGAGCATGAGAGGAAATACTCTAAAATTACTTATTGTACTAACGAATGCTTCGCTAGCACCAGCGGACTCCCACGACCGGCGATTGTTTACGTTACACTCGAAGGTTTCTGCAACGTCTCGAGTGTTGAGAAACATCGTCGACTTTGCAGCTAGGAACCGGCCGTTTGAGAAACCTTTCCAACATTGATTGCGAAAAGTATGGAAAGCTTGTATTTACATATGCAGAATATGACAAGACAGCAGTATCTTTGACACGAGTGTAAGCAAACGAAGTAGCTTAATGAATTAAAGACATTCCGCTTCTGGCTAAAGCTGGATCCCCTATACAAGCGAATGCTCATATTTGTCTACGTTTGAGGCCGGTATCTACACAGAAGGACTAAATTGTCTTAAGGTATCACACCTAAGAGAACCACAACCATATAGTTGAACATGAGAGCACTTGTACGCTATAACAAAAGGTATATTATTGCACGCCTTAAGAACCTTTGTATGGTTCTCTTCAAGCTTACATAAGTATAAAAACGTAAATACACTAAGTATTTTAACACGACAACCGTTCATTTGTTATGATGTTGTTAATGACGCCGAAAATAGATGGCGGCTTGGTCAAGTCTAACCGCATTAGAACTACCTAGCCTCTTTACAACATCATTAAACAACATGAGATACTTGAACAATCAACATTAAACATGAAGTTTCTTGGGCGAGTATCTCGAAACTGAGAGACCGATTAGGCAAAGTACCTAAACATCCAGAAGATTAAAGAATACGGATTTTCAATGAGTACAAGGGCTAACTTAATTATAAGTGACACGTTTCAAGCATCACGAGACGACATAATGCTTAAGTTCAATCTTAACTCAAGTTACGTGTGGCGTGTCATAGCAGTGGAACAGTGAACAATCTGTCACTCTCGTATATATACTAGCAGTCAGAAAGGGATGGGATGGGACAGATCGCCCATAGACAAATCACTCACAGAAAAACGCAACCGTCGTAGGCCAGCCGAAGAGCTAACTTGTAACGTGACATATGTTTGTGTCGCCCAAGCAGATGGCCGTCCAGCGACAGCCAAGTCGCATCCAGTGTTAGACTTTCTGCTTTAGCATTTGTTGCCCGCATCCCACAGCTATTTTAAGAGGAATGTATTGGTTTGGTGTGTAATGTATGGTAATGCGGGCAATATCGCGAGTTGCAAGCGTGGCGCGATTGTACGCTTCGCCGCCCCACGTGATTACACGCCTTACTGACCAACTAACAACCAGCGAATGAACTAGGCCGAAAATCAACCTTTTTTTAATTTCAATAAAATAGTATAATGCTGGCAAATGCTCCGCAATAGTGATACCTGTGGGTTTTGAATAGTTGACGAAGTCATTGTACCAGAGGAGTTACGCGTAGACACATATGCTACTAACGACGTTATGTCTTGCCTGACTTCCCCCTACATTGTAAAGTGTACACTAAAGTCGAAACTGGTAAAGGGTACTTTTAGAAATACTCCTTCTTTTTTGAAAAGAGAATAACCTATGTCCGTAATTTGACTAATTTGACATAGACAATGATACAAAATATAACATTCTCTATTATAAATTCAAGGTATATGGAAGTTATATGATGGAATACCCTCAAAGACCCCCAGCACCGGAAATTAAATACCAACAACTGGATGAAACTAACCTAACAGAACGCCTAATTTTATGTACCTATTTTGCATAAGATTGTATTAACGTTTTCTAAACTTATCACTAGTTCTTGGTATACCTATGTAGAAATGTGACTGGTCTTTTGACAGTTCCAATATGACGTAAAGAGTTATGTGGCTAGAGCGAATCGATAGTCATAATATCCGATTACGATTCATGGTGGCTAATAAAAGGAATCGATTGATTACTGTGTAATAATTATTTTTAGGAAATCAAATAGAGAGCCTTTACACAGTCGTCTGCTAACAAAAGTAAAGGTACGAGTCCAAACACCTCTAGATTCTTAAGAATGTGTTTCGATCTACATGCAAAATTAATTTGATATAGGTACTCCTAGGTAAATTCATAAATTCGTGGATCGACGTGATTCTATTTCGTACTACAGTGTCAGTAATTAAATATGTAATACATTGTTATTTTCCTATGCACAATTGTTTGTTTGTAATCAAATTGACAGACTCCAATCGATTGTAACAGTGTAACTGTTCGCATACCTAGTTTTCAATGCAAATTTCTGCACAAATAAGCCGTTAAAAATATTACAATCATTTAATAAGTCCTAAAAAAAGCGTTCATAGATATTGAACTTTGTTTCGTAAGTCGTAAGCTATTGAAACTTTTTTATTTCCATGAGCAGTGCTAATTTACGTTATATGGGTTTCGCGATGTGTCAAATCAAAAGACCAGTCGCATTTCTCGTAAACTATATGTTATCCTTAACGCATACTAACAGGTAAAATTATAAGATATGAGACAGAAAAACAAGAAAATATCAGCCAGGGCAACAAATTGTGTGTCGTTAATACTACAAGGTAGGGTAGAGGATCCCTATCATTTTATCTGAGAGCCTGAGACACCTACCATCAATAGTAACAGGACAAAGGGAACTTTCACAAAGCGGTCTTTGTAGGTTCCCCACCAGGACTGGTGCAAAAAATATACCAACACAATAGTGAGCAGTGGTGTGTGTAAATAAATAAAAGACAGGTAGACGGTTGTAGGTGTATTTATAGAACTGAACGGTCCTGAGCAATTTTTTTTCGAGTTGAAAACTAAGGGTTTTGTTGAAAAAAGATGCACCTTTCAAAATTCCCACTGGCAGTATTTTTTTTTGTTGTACAGACTTTTGGAAGAAAATACCATGCTTTCATTGCGAGGACACCTGAGTCTGGATGAACAATTTGTACAATATCTTATTTTTGCTACTAAATTTTATGTTTTGATCATAATATATACCAATAGACTCAAACTTGCTATTTCGTATCTATGTAGGTATAGATAATGTAACGACACAAATATTCATTGTTTCACTAACAATATCAAACCAAACAAATATCAGAAACTGATTGCTAAAATTTGCAGGCACTAACTTATCATACATAGATACGAGTATGTACTCTTACTAAGTAAAGTAAGTATTATTCTAGCCAATTATCACAGTAGGGTATTGGTACTACCACCAACGTATCCTGTTTCTCGTTAGGTAGAGAAACCAGATTCTGTCAAAACCACTCGGGTGTAATACGTGCTTATAAAGGGTAGGTATGTATACTGCGTAAGCATGTGTGCGTGTCAAAATGTAAGGCAGCAACCCCAAGCAACAAGTGTCTTCCACATGTAAAAAACCACAAAAACCCCGAGCAGGTAACATATGATAGGAGGATAGGAGCAAACGATTTATAACTATGTGAATTGGCTAATAGGACCGGTTTTCCCTCGTCACCGCAAACGGGTTTCAATAGCGTATCAGCGGCAGGCGATAATAACCTTTACGAGTACGGCGTAGGGATCGTTTTAGACAAGCGTCATCACATGTTTGTGACCCCTTAACCAAGTCTGTTATGTACTCTGTCAGGCGGAGATTACTCAACTCAAGGGTTCAAGCAGATACAAGACGAGGTAGGTAACTCAACTTGGCTACTAATAATAATAATATGATAATACCACGTGTAGTGAGTTTTTAAAGTAAATAAATACTGTTGCTAAAGTGTACGGGTATGGGTGAAATTATATTAGGATCCTTTGGACGATATGGTATGCAATAGCGCATCTTCAAATAAGATAAATTGTGTTTCCTGCCTGAAGGTAACATGTAGGGTACCTATGTGTACAGGCAGTTTATAGCATTGCAGGTAGGCTTATTTCTAAATAAATAGTGAGCAAGTTTCAAGCAGCAAACTAGGTATCTAATAAGGTTAGTACTTTTACAAATCAAGCGGGTGTCGAGTCGGGCTAGACTACCCAAGAGTATCTAATCTAACGCCTAGATACCTAGGTAGCCTGGTAACCTCTAGCTTAGGGAACTGGTTTTGACAACCTAACGTAGACTTCATGGTTAGTATTTTTATTAGTATTACTTAGACATAGGAATCAATGCTTAATTTTTAATCTTGTTTTTACTTATGTACTTTTCTAGTTTTTAACGTAGGTATTTAATTTGAAATTACGAGTTATTATTATATTACTTAGTGTTTAGGTATTTGTTTGACATTTAATTTTAATGTATAATTTTGATCGAACTGAAGTCGTAATTTTAAATTTGGTGAATCTTGTATGCCTTGTAGCAAAACTCAGTGAAACATGATTTTTAATACCCTACCACACCCTTGTATTTTTAACTTAATTTCATCCTATTTATGATAAAACTAGCTGCCCGGTCCGGCTTCGCACGGATTACCCGTTTTCCCGTAGGAATGAAGCATTTCCCCGCGGTAAAAAGTAGCCTATGTTCATCAGGGATAAGATAATATCGGCTTCTAATGGTAAAAGAATTTTACAAAATGATCCAGTAGTTTCGGAGCATATTCAATAAAACAAACAATCAAATCTTTCCTCTTTATAAATTAGTGTAGATAGCATAGGTGTAAACGGGCAAGTATATACCTACCTACCTAAGTGCGAGAGTGACGAATTATATTCGAAATTATCGCGATCGTGCCAGGCTAGCTGGTCTGTTAGACAAAAAACTAAATACCGACATATAATACCTAAAAAAAGGGATGGTAAAGAACGAAACATACAGTTTGTAGAAAAATCTTTAATATTTTGATCTGATACAATGACACATGATCTACTACTACGGCGGACCTTTAGGTATAAGTAAATAATTGATAATTGCTTGTATTGAGGAATGGGTAACTCGGTAAATATGCATCTTACTTGAGATAGGTACCTACACATAGTAGGTACTTGAATTTTATAAACCTCGTTATTGGTGTTTATCAAAGGAAGTATATCACCTGTTTTAACCATTTACCCTATTAATTATTAAAATTCCGTACATAGCGGGAATAAGTTGAATCTTAGATTTATCAAAATATTCACACCGCGCCGTGTACCTACCTATACCGAATTATTAATTGAAAATTTAAAAAGCCTAGTATAATAAAAAGTGTAGGTATTGGTGTTGAACTATGTAATTACTTAATTAAAGACCTAATTCGATTGTAGGTACCTACCTACAATTAAAATAAAAACAGTAGGCAACAACAATGAATCGCTAAAGTGCCTATTTTAAGGCGGGTATGTGTTTTACGTTTCATTCGTGATAAGCAAAAATGGTCAATTTAAAAGTTGGTTAATATTGTAAATAACGAAGGAAGACCTAGGTATGTATTTATATGTACCTACCTATTAAATAAAATAACCCATCAGAATTATTCAAAGGTTGGTAAAATAATATTTTTAGCGTAGAATAGAAATAATACGAACACAATACGGTGACATAGGTAAGTAAGTTTGTATGTTCAGAGGGTTACTATCAAACTCCATCCTATTTGAAAGGTTGGTGTTAGCGAAATCCTCCAAATTGATTTTGCACATCTTGGCAGTAACAAAACTCATTGTGTGAGGATTGCACGTAGGAGTTTATGTGCATACGTTTAACAAAGTTAAGCTAACCGCCTGAACACGTGTTTAATACCAAGGTTTAGAAATACCCTTTTTTATTTCATGGTAATTATATCAAACAGGTAGAAACCTGCGTGTTTATTTTATTGTAGGTAGAACAGAGAAAAGTAAAAAGAAAAAACAATGAACGGCATGAGCTTGCTGCATTCAAATAAAACACGTTGTTTACGAACGCTTGTGAAGTAGGTATATTGACAGCTGATAACGTACCTATTGTTTTGAAAGCAAATTACATCGCATTTTTTTATTATTTACGACAGATGACTACCCGTGGTTATTATTGGAATTGCAGATATAATATTGGCACTTGAGTCGAAGTATTTTTATTATAGTCACGGTAAGGAAAGACAAGTTTTTATACCAATAGAATTTTGATGAAGATTTTGTTATGATGGATATTGTTCAACTTAAGCAATAATGTGTATCAAGATATCATAAATTACCTAAGTAAGCAAAGAAAATATGATATTTTGTTCAACATACCTTCAAGAACATATCACCAAAGTCGTACAGCGCAGACTGATGCATTATGGCAGTAGACATTATTATAAACCAACTCGGCACTTATTCCAGCTTAATTATTATGGTTTATAAAACTGTTTCACTGTAGTACGGATTTGATGGGTCGACGAACTCACTATAATTTTAGGTTAGTTTTTGAAAGTTCACGATAGATATAGGTAACGAGAAATTTAAGGGAACCAGTAATGTAGTAAATTCGTTGCTTTTTTGTTTAAATGTTCGATGACCACAGATTGTGTCCTAACAACTAGTTGGCCGCGGATTTCCTTTTTTCCGTCTACGATTGAGCCAGAATTTTTTTGAACACAAATTCGCAAACGTAGCGAAAATGTACAAAACTGTCTTTTGTTTTCGAAGTCTTTCTTCACTTTTCTTCGCGTCTATACGGAAATTCACAAAATTTGATCGAAAATCTGCGCGAACTGCATCGAAGTTAACTTTAGTGATATAAACTTTTTTCTGTTTCCGACTTAATACTCCAAAAACTTAGTTCTGGCTGGTATAATTCGCAAAATAAAAAAAATATATTCGCAGAGTCAACGCTCGCGCAAAACGCACCACACGTTCATTCCGTATCACGCTCGCTCGCGTACTGAACTAGCCGCGATCCAGCGGCCGACCGAGCCGAGCGGGTAAATTATGTTTTCAAATCAAACAGCGCGAACGTTTCGGTTTCTGAGCGAGATTCGTTTTCCATCGGGTGCGTTCGGTTACTATTCGGCACTATTCGGCCGTTTGTTTTGTTTTTGCTTCTCCCGCCACAACAAAACTCCCTCATGCTCATGCTCGCCGTGTTCTCTTAAATTCGGATGGTGCCTACGCCTGCTGCCTAGGTAGATAGATTCTTTATTTTAAACACGATATGGTACCTACCTTAAAGTTGAATATCGGTAATATATTTATGAAAGAAATGTGTATTGTACCAACTGTAAGCGTAAAATTATCCTTATATCTATAGGTAAAGAACGAAAGTTTTGGCAAAACTCAATATTTCGAATAAGCAGCAATACTGCAATAAGTACTTACAACATAAAAAGTATTTCTTTGTTTGATCGGTACGGTAAGTACGGGTACCCGTAAGGCCTGCAACACACTGGCGCGGCCTGCGGTGGCGGACAATATAATATATGACAGCGGCGGACAAGTTTACTGTTGTCCGCCGTGGCCAGGCCGCGCCTGTCTGTGAGAGGCCTAATAGATTTTCTTATAGTATATAGTAGGGAAGAAAGAAAAATCTTAAGGGTCAAATTAATTGATAAAATACGCCACACAAGTATCCGAGAAAAAACTAAGGTTATCGATGCTCTCGAGCATGCACTCAAACTGAAATGGCAGTGGGCGGGTCACATTGCCAGGATGCCAGAAGAAAAATGGATAAAGAAACTAACCACTTGGCCAGGAGCAGGAGGAAAACGAAAAGCTGGACGTCCACGACCGCGCTGGGCAGACGATATTGAAAGAATATCTACAAACTGGCTTACTGAAGCTCAAGACCGAGAACGGTGGAAGAGGTTGGAGGGGCCTATACCCGACAAGGGTCCTAACACTTTAGCATATATAAATAAATATAAAGATAAGTTTTAAAATATTGTAATTTTTTAAGTGGTTACGGAATAAAAAGGCTTTTTTATTTTTATTTTTATTATATAGTAGGGCAGTTTCAGGTGATAATGTGGACACGTTGGACAAAAGCACCAATTTTTTTTCAGTTACTTGTTAGGTCCATAGCTTTAAGTTTTTGATAGGAACCAACTCCTCCATCAGCCATCTTTAATTTTATGGATAATTTTTGTTATAATTCAAAATTATAATTATAATTAGGTACACCACCTACATATCTGGTATAATTACTGGTATATATCATTAATATCTCGAGTTCTAAATAACGTAGGATCACAAACTTGGTGTCTATATATATATATATATACATATTTGGGGTAAAGGAATTAAACTAGATATTTTGTAGAGTAGAGTTTCCAAAGGATATCAAATGGAACCGTGTTCCTAAGCTTCCGCTGTCCGTCCGGCTGTCGGCGTATCAGCAATAGCTAGACTATTCAAATTTTCACGGAAGCTGTTTTTCTATTGCTCCTTTCAACATACATTAATAATAATAAAAATTCAACAAAAAAAAATCAATTTCGTAATTTTATGGCGCCCACCCTTAGCAATCGATAAATCTCTAGAACTGTAATATGTAGACACTTGAAATTTCCGCAGAATATGTATTACTATATAATAACAAGTGAAATGCCGCCAGCATCCTCGGTACAATGCCTCGAGGGCCTTTTTAGATTTAACTTAGCTTTAATTTAGTTATCATCTTGTATATACCTACTTTAGAAAATAAATTGCATTTAATATAACAAGTAATAAAAATATAATAACGTTAATAATTGGTTTTTTAACGTAGGTAACTTAAACCAACTCTAAGAACAAAGATGTTTACATGTATAATATATGCAGTGTTATATCGGTAAAATACTTATCTAGTTGAATTCCCTGACCCCAAATATGTATATTTAGATACCAAGTTTGTGATTCTAAGTGCCTTAGAACTCGAGATATTAATAATTAACTATAATTAAAAATGCCCGGCATAAAATAAATATGACCGACGGAGGAGTTGGTTCCTATCAAAAACTTAAAGCTATGGGCCTAACAAGTGCCTGAAAAAAATTGGTACTTTTGTCCAGCGTGTCCACATTTACGACAATTTGTTCGAACACCCTGCCCCACTGCTATGCTTAGGTACTTACTACGTCGTCATTGGAAATGTCCAAATGTCATATAAAATAAAAATGTTGTTAGATTGCTCCACCTAGATTGACACCACTTTGATTTAATTTACTCGAAGTGTTTAAATAAGCCGTGCGTATCATCATTTACCTAGCAATTTTTTGTAGAACCTTTAGAAAAAATCCCTTTTATTCATTTACATATCTACTTTTTCAAATCTGAATTAAACATTAACCAACCAAATAGGTTACCTGTAGATAAAGGAAATATGTATAGCTAAACGTATTTAGCCAATAAAATATATCAGGCTCGTATAATGAAGTTCGCCAAACGAAAACTTGATATCAAAGAAATAACCCGAACCGCCGGTTAAGGTTACGGTTAAAGCTCCACAACTATCAATTTTGGAGTAAAACAAAAAGGCAGTTGTTTAAAAAAGTTAGCAATTTTAGAGCTGGTTCGACCAGCTCCAACGTGAGCAAGTTCGAAATTTAAAACTATCGTGCTGTCACTTTCTGTCCTGTCTCATTTTCTGAATGAATGTGAGGGATAAAACGAGTGTGTTGGTTTTTGAACGTCGCTTCGGCTCCTTGTATAAGCCATTGGAGTCGGCTCGACCACGTCCCGTGGGCAACTTTTTATATAGCATTCGTTCGTTGCAAACCAGTTTCACGGTTTTAGTGTTATGTTATGCACAATATCGTGCTGCGTGTGTTGTGGTACAGCATAAGTACTAAGTAGGTACATGAGCATAGTCTTAAAAGTATCTTTATATTTTTAGTGGGTGGGTAAGTTGTTGTACTAAAATCATGTAAAAGTTGAAATAATTTGTTGGCTTGTCGGCTCTGTGTGATAATTTATTTTATTATTGTCCACCATCATATTTATGCCATTAATACGCACTTAGCAATTTGTGACGACAGTAGGAAACTTGCATTATTTCATTAAATTAATCATTCTGAAAGATTTAAGGATCAGATAAAGACATCAGATGCGAAAAAGTTCAAATATGAGCAAATAAAAAAATTACATTTCAAAGTTCGCGTGTAACGTGTAAGGTCTCACAGACTGGCGCGGCCTGGCCGCGGCGGACAATAGTAAACTTGTCCGCCGCTGTCAAATTTACTATTGTCCGCCACCGCAGGCCGCGCCAGTGTGTTGCAGGCCTAAACGCTCACTGGCTTGACGTGACGCCACAGATTACCTACAAAAAAAGGCAGATAGGCTCTAATAAATGAAAGTATTCTATATACCCGATCTCATCTTACTTTTGTACTTAACAACGAGTAAGAAAGGGATAAAATGTTATCTGCCAGGTA
The DNA here is from genome assembly GCA_945867215.1 of Epinotia demarniana. Taxonomy (NCBI): domain Eukaryota; kingdom Metazoa; phylum Arthropoda; class Insecta; order Lepidoptera; family Tortricidae; genus Epinotia; species Epinotia demarniana. The sequence goes on from OX244274.1 coordinate 9,789,405, forward strand.
TTCATACGTCATTGTCTCTGGTTTTTCGCTCGCACGATGTATCTCGCTCTCTCGCTCGCTCGAGATTCAGTGCAGCGAAAGATATTTTGTTACAAGTTATCGACATCGATATTTACTTTTCATATATTCGGCATCTGCACCATTCGAAAATTAATTGTATCTCCATACAAATACATGGAACATACAAAAGTTCATTTACGGCATTTACCACAATAAAAACAAAAACCATGGGTCCTTCCTTACGCCTACAGACGACCGTATTTTGCAAAATGCTTGCTTTTTCATTCAAGATTACGACGCAAAACTGATAACGTACTTACTTAAATAATCATTTCTTAACCTCTTAATCATTACTTAAATAAAAATTTCGGCGCGCGGCGTCAGTGCAGCGTGATTTATACCTACGTCTTATGGTGTGTACACACCAAGCCAACGAACGCCTTCTATGATCGTTCGTTAGCGTGTGCCGGCAATCCGCTACGTGGCAGTATCATTGACGCAGGCAAAGCCTGCGTACACACCAGACCAACGAACGCCAACGAAAGATATTCGGCGTTGGCTACCGCACGCTCCCGCACGTTCGTTGGTTCTTGAAGATGCGTCCAGAACGAACGTGCGTCGGGCGGTAGCCAACGTTAGTAGTCGAACAGGTTTGATAACCGCATATTGATCATGAATGATGACACAGTGATTATAATTGCTAGTTTTCTATATCCTAACGAATTAACAAAAGGAAAAAACCAGAAATGAAGGCGGAGATGGTGGACAACGACATATTTTAAAAGCAGAAACGTTTACAGTGGAAGTAAAATACCTACTTAATTGCAAAAAAAGAGTAACGTTTAATTGACAACTTTATCAGAATGTCTTCTGAAGATTTTGAATGGTTGTTGAATATAATTGGACCATTCGTTTGTTGGCCTTCGGCAACCAATCCACACCACGTTGGGCCGCTTGCTTTGCATTGCTTCAAATCCTTTGATGTTGCCGCCTCGCTGCGGATCGCCGGCACAGGCCAACAAACAACCGTTGGCGTTTTTTAATCCGTCGAGACACAGCCGACGAAGGCTAGCGAAGGCCAGCGAAACCCATTTGCTGTCGTTCGTTGGCCTGTAGGCTTACCATGAGTTTGACAATGACGGCTTACGCTAACGGGTATCGAGTTTTCTATCTGTGCATCCCGCTCGTACTGTCAAAGTGCAATAGAGATGCACGGATAGGAAACTCAATACTCGTTAGCGTAAGCCGTCATTGTCAAACTCATGGTAAGCGTACTGGTGTGTGCGCACCTGCGGGGCTAGCACAACTGACGCCGCGCCGCGACGCGAGTCGAGAAAGACTTACTTTCCTCTTTCTAATTTGCACGGAGCGGGTGAGATAAGTGACGATCAGTCGCGCGGGAAGCGACAGAGCAGCAAGTTGTGCTAGACGTACTGAACGAGAACCAAAGAGCGTGCTACAGCCAACACGGAAAATCGTTCGTTGGCGTTCGTTGGCTTGGTGTGTACGCACCATTATAAAAAAACTGGCCAAGTGCGAGTCGGCCTCGCGCACGAAGGTTTCCGTAACATTATCTATAATAACAGCAAAAAAAACGTTTGTTGCATGGGAGCCCCTCTTTAATATTTATTTTAGGTATTTGGTTTTTAGTATTTGTTGTAATAGCGGCAACAGAAATACGTAATTTGTGAAAATTTCAATAGCTATCTAGCTATCGCGGTTATTGAGATACAGCCTGGTGACAGACGCACGGACGGACAGCGAAGTCTTAGTAATAGGGTCCCGTTTTTAATATTATAATAAGGTTTATATGTATGATATAGTACCTACCCGTGCGAAGCCGGGGCGGGTCGCTAGTAATTAAAAACATAACAAAAAAAAATAGAATAAGTAAATCATCCAGTATGCACTTTTAACGGCACAACAATAGGTAGCAACCTAGCAACTATAGCAAGTTATTGTGAGAAATTGCCAGGTGTGTATGTTTATAGAGTTTCATAGTCTAATGTCAAAACAGATCCCTATACCGTAGGTATATATATATATATATATATATATATATATATATATATATATATATATATTTAATTTATTTAGGAAACAAACGGTTGTTAACAGAATCATGTTAGCTTATGAGATATACGATTGAACCTATAGTTCCATTAAGTATAGGTACAGACAAAAAGTATTACAAATGTCGAAAAAGAGTGGGTAAGACCATGCAAGTCTATTTCGCAGAATGATGTAAGTTGTTTCATATTTTAATATAATGAATATATATACCTATGTTTATTATGTCTGTTTTAGGGTTCCGTAGTTGACAATAAGGATAGTTTCGCTATGTCCGCCTGTCCGTCTGTAATGTAATATATAATTAATTCAAAAGGAAAACTATCACGGCTAAGTAAGCATAACTAGTTTAACGAGTCGATCAACTTAATACTTGGAATGGCCCAGTATCTTACAAATTCGGGCGACGGAACCGCAATGTTTAGTTAGCGCGCGCATGTCGATGTAACAAAGACAGACATGCAACTAGGGAACCTTAGGTACATTGTGCGTGGCCCGACACGCACTTGACCGGTTTTTCCGTTTATCACCTATACTAAGAATAAATAAGTAACTGATGGAGTCAACTGAAAAAAAACACAGCAACTCTTTATCAAAGTTGTCAAAGTTGCAACTCTTTAAAAAGACATTGATATAGGTATTAGGTACAGTTGTCATGAAAATACATAGCTACAGCGAGACAGCAGACTACTGGGGCACACATTTTCGAGAGATGTAACGTCTATGGGTTCATTATATTACCATAAAATAAAACTAAATAACTAAGTGAACTGCGAATACGACAGACTGCGTGTAAGTAATGCGTCATGTTTAAATTCGTACATTGCACAACAGTTTGTAAAATGGATACTCGAGTAACCTAGGGGACTTTCAACGTCAGATCTATCCTTCGGTATAGTTAGAATGCCCTAAAACTTAGTTCTAGTGCATTTTGGAAATGCTTCTACCTTTTTTACTACGACGATGGCAAACAAGCATACGGCCTGCCTGATGGTAAGCAGACCCCATCGCCTATAGGCGCTTGCGACACTAGAAGAATCACATCACAAAAGCGCTGCCGAGTGCCGACCCATTATTGAATTGAGGATTCGTTGTGTTCAAAGCTAGAGACAAACGCAGGCCCGACACTCATTCACAGCGCATCATTGGGAACTCCGGCGAGATTAGTCGCCACCAGAGGCTCTAGTATAAAGGTCACAGCTCATTAGAGCCACCCGGCGCCCGACCCGCACCGCCTCGCCTCGAGCGGTTAGTGTTCTTTATATGGATTTGTACGGGCATGCGCTCACTGCAACAACTCTATAGTTACTACATTTACGAGGCGAGGCGGTGCGGGTCGGGCGCCGGGTGGCTCTAATGAGCTGTGAGCTTTAGATTTACCGAAACAAAACGTTACGACCGCGTTCGCGTTTAGTTGTCAAATCCCATACAAATTTAGGGTAAAACGCAAACGCGATCGTAAAGTTTTGTTTCGGTAAAACTTATGCTAGAGCCTCTGAACCGCAAAACCAAATAGCCGCAAAGCAAGAGTGGAGGTATTTTGGCTGCCTTCTTCGGTTCTTTTTCAGATGGGCCGCTCCATATATCAGCGAGATGACATTCCATTGTGCCCTACGTCTCTTTCCTATAATAATAAATAATAATAATAAATATAATAATTTAGTCTCTTAATGAAGTAGATAATGCTAGAAAACTGTAACCCACTTGTTAACGGAGTCGCACAATACGCGTAATGTCACAACAGCAAGGCTCATGTTCTCTAAGTCGGGATATAATATTTCTCGCTTCAGCATTAAAGTTTTCTCATGGGAAACATGCCGTAACCCGAGTTACATTAGAACCTGAAATGTAAGCGTTTACTGGGCTTGTGTCGAATGGCGTACTTTGGCCTTTTTCACAACGCTTAGCATAGCTTCAGGCAAACCAGTAATATGACCCGTAACTACGCGTAGACATTATGAACACCGAGGTCTAATTAAACTAGGGATAAGCTCACAGGCCAACACGAATTGTTTGTAGTAGGGCTTTGTTCTCGAAATACAATACCCGCCGTCATAGCTGCTCGAGTTGATACCTCGGCAGTTTTTTGCTGCGAAATAACTTCCTAGCGTGCTATCAGTCAGTGGTGTGGCATGCATTCATCTAAGTATAATGCTGTCTTCAGAAGGCACATACAGACATACATGGTGGAGCTCTTTGTCTTCTTGTTAAGGCGCCGTAGGTTCATGGTCTTCTCTCCCTCTCACTGAGCATAAGCGTGAGCGAGATGGAAGGGCGTGCTCGGAAGCGCAGAAATCATGTTTTTTAATGTTAATGTTTTGGCCGTTTAAATAAATAAAAAAGTAAACACTGAGTTCTCTCAAACATGATATTGCCGATTTTAGAAGCTTTTTTTATATTTTTAGCTTTTGTGCATAATTTCATAATCATAATCATAATCAAGTATTTATTTGCTCTAAACACATAACAATGCATGCAAATACATTTTAATATTTTTGAGATTAAAAAAACAAAACAAAAACAAATTTAAAAATTGTATATGAAATTAACAGAAAACAGTCAAACAGGCAGCAAAGCAGTAGACAGCCAAAATACTTAAATAAGAATAGTAAATTATCGAATAACAAAATTAAAATAAATGTCAATGGTATCAGGATCATTCGTCAAATTTTTTCATATAATATTCCTTAATAGAGTAAAACGGACGGGCTACAAAATATTCTTTTAGTTTCATGTCAAATGTTTTTAGATTATCGCTATTTTTTATGTCATCTGTAAGAAGATTATAGACCCTTAATCCAGTGTTATTTAAACTTGTCAAAATGAACATAATGCACATCATTAAGAATTAGCCTATTTCTCTGACGGAGATTGTGAATGTTAGCCTCGCCTTGCTGTAGATATAGGTGTTTATTTGTGAAAACATAAACACAGATACGGTATAGATAGAGCGAAATGACGGTCAAGATTTTGTTATCTACAAATATACTGCGGTGTGAATCGGGAATGGAGGTACATTTCTCAATAATTCTCAATGCCTTTTTTTGTTTTAACAGAGTGGAATTAATATTGGTTCCATTTCCCCAAACCTCTATGCAATACCTTATTATGCTCTCGAAATAAGAAAAATACATGTTTAACAAAACTTCTCTATTACCAACATTCATAAGGGATTTCATAGCATAACATGCACCTGCTAGTTTTTTATTGACCTTATCAATATGATTCTGCCATCTCAGAAAAGGATCAAGATCTACACCTAAGAACCGCACACACTTAGCTTTTACGATTGGAATACTACATTCGAAGTCAGAATTTAATTTGTAACGAATATTTTAAGTGTATTTTAGACCCTTTTAGACCTATGTTCGTGTTTTTTTCTATAGAGCGAAAATTGCTTAATCATGTTTCGAAATACTGACCTCCCTGCAGAAAAGCCTCAAGATTACTATTCGCATGTTTTAAAAACCATATTATTATAAACAGACGCATTATATTGTTTTAAAAACTCTGTTCGCTTAACTTCGCAAAACCTACGGCGCCTTAAAGCGGGTTTACATTGTCCTGAATTTTGAATCCTGATTCAAGAAGGTGCAATCGCATTTAGATTTAAGATCCTTAGCTTCCTTACTTATAAAGGAAAGAAGGAGGTAGACGCCGTCTGGTTGAACTATAGTATCCGCAAAACCAAGTGGCTAGTCGGGCAATAAAAGTCAGTACAGCTGTTGTTGCACGGCCCGTCCATAAGGCAGTGCAGGTGCGAAAGAGATAGCATTATCCAATGATTTATGACCTGACTCGCCACTTGGTTTTGCGGATAGCATGAGCGTAGGAGCTACTGGAGCCTCAAGACGGTGGATATAAAAAAAAGACCGGGTTGCACTCCGGCAGTGCCGGCAGAAGTGATAATTTTAATATTTTGACCTTTCGAATCGAGGAATACCGTAGCGACAGAAGTAAACTATTTCACTTGCAAATTAGCGCGTGAGAACTTATTTTATGTCGGCTGCACGGGTAAGCGCCGCGGATTGCATGGCGTTTGCGCCCTTTTTCTCGCTAAATGCTTGGACTTTTTTTCATAAAGTCACTTTTCAAAACGCCACCTTTCGAGTAACAGAATGGGTCAGTTTGACTTATATACATTTCGTGGTATAACACTTACCAGATGTTTTATTTAGGTAACTAAATATGTAACGTATTTATAAAGTGAGTAAGCGCAACCGCTCACTTGTTTTTTGACAATGATGGTACCTGAATTATCGCATCATTGGAGATAAGTATGTGTTTACATCATTACTTTTGGACTGCTGCTTGGTGGAATTTATGTAAGTAGGTGTGCATGTGTTTTTTTGTAAACAAACACCTGCATATTATTTTAACCTCACCGAAACCTTACCTAACCGCCAGCGTGTAGACGGTCACCCCGCTGCGCGGGGTGCCTATTTCCGTACTAAGGGACACAAGCTAACCCTAACCTAACCTACAAATAATATTATTACTGTTACGATTGTTTGTTGTTTTTTAACTAATACGGGGGCTTCGCCCCCGAACCCCCTGTGTGGGTAACTTCGTCTCCCCATCCCTACTTCCCTTGTAACTCATATAAGAACACTTAAAATAAAAGTCTGACTATGTTATGCTGCCTTGTTCTTTGTAGTTAAAAGTTGGCTTATGTAAGAAAAGGGAACTGTTGCACTGACGAAACGTTATTCGGTTAGTAGTTGTTTCTCCAACTGAAAGATTTTCCAAATGATGGGTACGCCAAAATTTTTAATATAATTCATTATAATAATAGACTTAACAATTATTCTACCAAATGAACCGTTGTCATACAAAAAATTGCCATTAGTTAGTTGTCAAGGTGAATCATCGGCGAAAAAATGGTTGGCAAGTGAAATTCGGACATAACAAGTTCGGAGAAAAGGCAGAACCCCCTGGTCAGTTAACTGGTGTAGGCGTTTGTACCCGATTAGCGAGAGTTGTTAAAAAAACCAGTGTCAGTTTTGTGACGAAAATTAAGCATACAAATCATGTGGGAATGAACTTCTTCACAGTTAAATAACGTGTTTATGCATCATCGTCCTCCTAGGGTTATTTCTGGTTGTGCACTAAACGAGGCCTCAGTCCGCATTCACACCTGTCAAGACTTGGACTAGGCACTAGTTTTTTTAGGAAAGCGACTGCCATCTGACCTTCCAAACCAGAGGGAAAATCAGATCTTATTGGGATTAGACCGGTTTCCTTCACCGAAAAGCTAACGGTAAATATTCCTTACATAAGTTCCGAAAAACTCATATTAGCTACATACGAGCCGGGATTCGAACCCACGACCGCTGCCTTGCAGCCGCATGTGCAACGTAATTCTGAAATTAAAAAAGGTAACTTTTATGCAAACTGAATACTTAATTGTCGTATTTGTCGTCACAAAACTGACACTAAGTAAATTTCCTGTTTATATGTGTATATTTTTGAAAACGTCCAGGTACTAAGTAGAAGAATAAATTGTAGGAACGGCTTAAAAATCTTAAAATATCTCCACAGACAACCTTTGATAACTGAAACCTGGCAAAACGGTTCAATTGAAAGTCAGTAATTCCAAGAATAGACTCTAGATAAATTCGGAGCCAGTAAACGCTCCGATGGCATGATTCCGATTCAAGACAGTTTCATGAGGTTAAATGACTCCTCCGGCGGGTCAATTATTGTTTTGTCTCAACAATCTAGTCGTATTTGTTCTGAACGCACATTGATTCAGTATAAAAACGTGCTATGTATACGTTGAAAAACTTTATAGAAAATGACAAATTATTCAGAAAAATCTAAAGATACACAGCCAATTTCGGGTTATGAAAAACTTAATAGAAAATGCTTCGTGGTAATAAAATATGGTAATTTGGAATATTATGGTTTCGTAATTACCATGGGTTGACTATAAAAATAAATGGTTCGGACAAACATTCCTTATTTAACATTTACCTACCAGCCAGCACCATACAACTATATAGCCGTCAAAAAGTCCTAATTCCATATATAATAGTACATTGTGATACAAGTGAGGTAGGTTGATAATTACATCAGAGGCGAAATTGTTCACGCGAACCGCAGGTGAGCGTGATAAGGAAGCCGAGGAAGTAATTATCAAAGCTCACGCGTATCATACGACGTTTTTCAACACATTTTGCGAGGAAAAATTCATTTTCATAAGATGAAAATGTTATAAGGTAACGGCGCCTATTACCGTGGTACGCGAGATAGTTTTCAAATGATTATAAAAAATGATGGGTATGAAAGCTCCTTAACGTCCTAGATTATTTTTTTTATTGAAGAGTGTTTATTTAACTTTCAGAGTCGTAACTTTTTGAACCAATTTTAGTTTATTATATTTGATAAAATAACTATTGAAACCACGAAAGGAGAATCTTCTATTACCGTGGTAATGGATGGGATGTGATTCTATTACCGCGAAATTAGCTTTAATTACCGAGGGTACAAAAAGCAGCAATTTTCTAACATCGGTAATAGTCACCTGATACACAATTCGGCACCCAATATCGAGGGTTAAAATAATATTCATGACTTTGGTTCCGTACTATATAAAAATAAAGAAAACATAAAACATACTTAAATCAACAAAATGATGTCCACTGGTTATAAGAATAACTACTATTTGCATATATAGCAGGTAAAGACTACCTTTTATTAAATCACAGTTACATTACATTATACTATGGATTGGGTATTTTGTATTCAAAGATTAAATAAATAAAATACGGGGTATTATAAAAAACCTAATAAGTACAATACTGAGCATACTAACAGGCTAAATGATTCGAAAACAATATTATATAATAAATTTTGCGTTTTGTGTAGGTAAGTAACACCTTTATCTATACTTATGTGTCGTTTCCGGGTTGTTTGAATGTTTTAGGACTTTATTTAATTTACAAATTTTGCTGGGATATGTTATTATCTCCGTTCACCACACATCTTAATAATACGAACCAGAGAAATCAATTTTATCAAATGAAATTGTACGAACGGAACCCTAGATGTGATTTATTTTAAGAGAAAACTAAAATGTCACTCGGTAATAGGTACTTCTTTTTAACCTTTTACCGACCCAATCAAATATTGAGTGGGTCGGTAAAAAAATCCCATAGTTACTATTACCGATTGTTGTGGGATCTTACCATCGGTAATAGACTTAATTTGGAATTTTGTAATCTAATTCCGATCCATAAAAACTTTTGGATACAATTGTATTTTCATTACAAATCAAACATACATATCACAAGCTTGATATAAAACCAAAATCACATAACTGGTAAGTAAATATAGTTAATTATTACAATATTTAAACGACATGACAAAATAAGGGTTTCCATAGAAACTGCAGATTCAGTACTAAAGTTTTGGTTAAAAATTAAGGGTTTGTTGGATACTTTCCATACCACGGAAATAGTTCTTTAATAGCGTCAATAGATCAAGATTCGAATAGCTGTAAGAGATTTTATAATCGATGACATATAAAAAAGATAAAGCACAAAGAAGCAAATCGCCGACTTAACTATTACCGTGGTATGCCACGGTATTAGTTTACCTTACTAAAAATGGCGTCTATCACCGCTGTATTTTATATTCCATTTTAAATGAATTTCCAGGCCAAAAAATATATAACGAGTACGCGAAAGTTGTGCAGAACACTATAGATAACCATTTAAAATCCATAGCATTTGTTCAATTGTCATAGGTATTGCATGAAGTAATAAATAAGATTCGGGTATACTTACCAGTGACGCCATGCGTTTGTATGACACAACCTCTTCCTGCGCCGCCGTCGCAGAAACTGACGGATTGCGTGCTTGTTATTTCATTCACACACATTTGCGTAAATAGGACTGTTAGTCAACTAAATTAGGCTTAATTTGTGTAAAGTATGTTTTATTGTAAACCCAACGGTTTGCTTTTAAAATGCGTATTTGAAAATGCCTCGGTAATGGTAGCCGAATTTGATACCCCCGGTAATAGGCGCCGTTACCTTAGGCCTGCCAAATTATTTACTTTACATTAAGATGACAACAGGTTTTTACTCACAATTGCACATCGCCAAGAATTTCCAGTGGCGTCCGTTCTATTTATCACTTTTCTAGTCACCACGAGTCAACATTTTTGATAATAAATTAATAACCAAACACGCATAAACAAATTTTACAAATATTTGTGAAATAAATAACCTATAAGGGCGCCCAACAGTTTTTTTTTTCGTGAAGTTTGTGCAGTGTGGGCACAGAAATCTCTAAACAGCCAATACAAAATAAAATAATATTTTCGTTTTAAAATGTTATCTGTATTTAATTCATGTAAAATGTTATGAAAAGTGAATAGTTTTATTAAATTAAACGTTTCCATATCATATACAAAAAGAAATAGGCAATTAATTAACAAAAAGGATTTAAATTGTTTAGTCGAGTAAGAATCCATTTGCCGAAAATTAAAAAAATTGCTGTACATTCTGTACAACCCAGTTAATTTAAGAATGCACCGTGTTCATGCATATATCTTGCTGCAATGTGCCAACGTGACTTTATCGGGATATAACCATAACACACAAGTGTTGTAATGTTATAAAACACGCGTTTTTAATATCCAGGATTATGAGCCTAAAAGCGACACAATAAGAGGTACGTTACGAGCAATTGTGTTGAAAATAATATTACGTCTTGCTTAGCTCCACTTTATACTACGCGGGTTGAGCGCTTGTTTATATTATTTAAAAAGCAACTATAATATGTATTAAATAAATATAGGAAGGTGCTAAAAGCTATTTATTTAAAACAAATATTTTGCGTTACATTTATAGATTACAATCTATTTATTTGTATACACTTTACTCTTTGTTTCCTGGAGGGTAATCAATCACGTAACTATTAGACATCGCGTTAGGAGGAGTAAAATTAAAAAAAGACAGAAGGTGGCCATGGGAAATTTAACCTATGTAACCCCGTTGAGTTTTGAGTAGTTAGAATCGTCTCAATGATTGGTTGATGATGGTATATAGAAAAGTACAGTCGGCAATAAAAGCTTGTACCAGAAATGTTTTTTTGACAGAAACTCATATTTTTATGTTACCTCGGAAACCTGTATTTAAACTTGTAAAAAAATCTCTTGTTTCTACGAGCGAGAGCGACTAAAACGATCATTTTTTCTATTGTACTATCATAATAATAATATTCTTTATTAACCGAAATAAACAAAAAAAAATTCAAAACAATTACTTAACACTAAACTAGGTAGCAACAGGCGGTCTTATCGCTAAAAGGGATCTCTTCCAGACAACCTTATATCATCAGCCTATACGTCCCACTACTGGGCACAGGCCTCCTCTCATGTATGAGAGGGAATGGGCAGTAGTCCCCACGCTGGCCCAGTGCGGATTGGGGACTTCACATACACCTTTGAATTTCTTCGCAGATGTATGCAGGTTTCCTCACGATGTTTTCCCTTCACCGAAAAGCTAACGGTAAATATGAAATCATATCAACCTTATATACCTTATATAAATTCAACAATTCTTGGAAAATTATGATAAATCGTTGATTCAATTCCTCGGCCTTAGAGGTAAAATTGAGTAGGTACCTACGAAAATCTAAAATATGTGACCACGACCTTTATTAAGGGCACAAATTTTCTCAAAATTGTTAAAATAGTGGGTAAAAAATACCGTTCTTTAAAAAAAAGAGGTGCCTAAAAAGTCTCGTGCATCTAAAGGATAGATAGGTATTGACTGGTTTTGTGAGCGTTAATAAGACTTCAGCTGTACTACAACATATATACGACATATATATAGACAATGTAACAATGTCCCGAAATCTCAGATCACATTAAAACAAATAACATGAAAATATTTCAAAAATGTAATAAAACATAAAAACTACACTAAAACGTTTTCGTCATTATCTGCCATGGGTAGGCAACGTAGGTAGAAAGTAAACAAAACGGTCTTACAAAACAAAACAATTGTTGTAACAATAACTAGGGGATGTTACGGATAAGAACAATAAAACAAAGTATCTATTGTTTTAAAATAACATTCAGACATCTTTTTACGATATGCTTGATATTTTGGTAAATAAGAAAAGTTTAAACCTTTTACTAAATTGTTGACCCAATGCAAAATAAGAGTACGTATGTATACATTGGTATAACATACGTGGTAAAAAACACTATTGACTGAAGGTAAACAGAGGCTCTAGTACCTATTAGTTTTACCGAAACAAAAAGTTACGACTGCGTTCGCGTTTCGCTGTCAAATCCCATACAAATTGAGGGTAAAACGCAAACGCGATCGTAAAGTTTTGTTTCGGTAAAACTTATACTAGAGCCTCTGCCAAAAATGAGTTAACTTGGTATTAATGCGCCTAAAAGGATGAAACATTACATTTGACTTGAGATCAAGCTTCTGTTATTCATTTCGTACCATCAATGCATCAGTTTCAGTATATTAATTTGATGAAACGAAACGATAAGTAATAACACTTTACAGCGACAGTGTTTCGAAAACTAAATAGAACATTACATACCTAGGGCGGTACAGCAAAGAACGTCCGATTGCAGGTATATACATTTGTGACCGAAATCAAGGGAGATATGCGATCGGAGACTTTCTCTATTACCGCTCGTGTGTACAATATTTTACGTTGTTTTTGGTCAGAAGAGGAGAATAATTTTACGACAGTCACTCGACACTCAACAGTATGTTTACAAAGGACAAGTTCGTTGTTTTCGCAAAACGCACAAGCAATCTACAGAGTATACCGTAGTATGTGTGTGCCTACTTGTATCGATAATAAAATAACATGTCAACCGTAACAATTCTTTTAACATAATTTCTATTACGCGCATATTGAAATCGTGATACAATGTACAATCAAGTGCCGTTTATGTACAGAGGCGATAACAAAGGTGACATTGCCATTACCTGCTCAATCAACATGGCTTGTCTATTGACGGACGCTCGGTTGATGCCCGTCAATTAAACACTGTTTGTACTGAGCTGTTTGCAATTAATGCTAATATTATTCCGGCAAACACTGCGTTTGTGGCACCGTCTACTGTTTTGAGAGCTGCGCCACAAGTCACGAGATTAACGCACTAGAGAAATAATGCATTTATTTTATGTTCCTCGTGAGGGGAAAAAATGTGCCTAGAGTACAACCCCTTTTTCCCCTCGGTGTATTCGATTATGAGTATTTGAACCTCTTCAACCGGTTGAAGTGTGTTCGAGGCGATAGGCAACCTATTACTGTAAAAAATCTTATGTGCTCTACCTACCCCTTCTGAGAATATAGGTGTGAGTTTGTGTTTGTATATAAACAATGGAATGTTTTGCGGCACCTATCTAGTATCTACTGAGGGGCTACCGCGAAGTGAAAACGAACTTCGTTCGATTAGGTATCGTCCTCTCTGTCGCTCAAACTAGCAAGTGCAACACAGAGAGAGGGAGAGACACACGAACGAGAGTCGCTTTCGTTTCGGGGTAGGCCCTCTGTTTTGAGTTGATGAAACAATAATGCGTATCATTTTGCAGTTCGATATAGTGGTAGAAGCGTGGAGGGTAGTCTAATAATAATATACTGTAATGTGCACCACAAAGAGAAACAAGTTCGAGTCGGACTCGCGCACCAAGGGTTCCGTACCATACCAATACCAATTAAAATATTAAGGCGTTTTTTGTATAGGAGCCCCCCTTACATATTTATTTTATTTTATTTTGATACCTTATTATTAAAGTAAAAATATAACTGAGTATTTTGTGAATATTTCAAGTGCCTACCTGTTGCCATTATTGATATTGAGCAAAAAAGGGCAAAGAAATCGCGTTTGTTGTAGGTATGGGAGCCCCCCTTAAATATTTATTTTATTTTGTTTTTAGTATTTGTTGTTATAGCGGCTACAGAAATATATAATTTGTGAAAATTTCAAGTGTCTAGCTATCACGGTTCTTGAGATATAGCCTGGTGACAGACGGACGGACGGACGGACAGACAGCGAAGTAGGGTCCCGTTTTACCCTTTGGGTACGGAACCCTAAAAACTATGACCAAAACATAAAACATTAACAACAGGCGTTCTTATAACAAAAGAACGATCTCTTCCAGACAACTATTGCGTAGCAAGAAATACAGAACTCACAGCAGTTAAAAGATAGGTACTCGTAGTGCATTGGCACAGATACATGCATCAATTAATACGAGATTAATTACTATGTCCAAATAAATACCTAACTTTAAAGCGAATACAATACCTATATCTGATAATAAGCTTTTAAGGATCACTCCCTTTCGTAATAATTTTAGGGGTGTGTTTCCAAGAGTTCATTTCCAGAGTAATCTATAGACGCCACTGACAGTTTTTATACCACGTCTCGTTCGCCATATTTACACTTTAGCATCATACATTTCATTAATTTTCATCACCCCAGTGCAATTCCCCAGCCATACTAATAAGTAACGTTGAATAACACATAGGGCTAAGATCGTGCGCTATCGCATCGATAATGTATATGAGATCATTCAACCACTCAATCACACACACCAACGAGCCACGACGGGCACCACCTTCCCTTTATGGTGGCCTGGTCGGTTAAACGATGATTCCTGGTACACCGCGCCGACTCCGGTACAGTCGCCGTCCGGCGCCCGGTCGGTCACAGAGTACCCCATAAATCCATCCGCGTCGGCCAACGAAGAAATCCGTCAAAATCGCGTAGGAAATCGAATGTCAATAATGAAGCAGTGACATCCGTGACTGTGGCAAACACTTTATTCAATCAGGTTATATGATACGGCGTCGGCCCGCGCTCGGCACGGTGTATAGTGAGTCGTCCTTAAAAGGGCACTTTGCAGACCTCGAATTCTCTGCCGGGTTCCGAGCAACATTCAAGTGATTGGGTTAATATTTACTCACAAAAGATGAAAGGCCACTGTGAAGCTATGCTTGGTTAATCAGGAAACGATCTTGGGGGACTATAAATATTTTTCGTAGAGGTTTCATTTCATTCCATTCAACAATAAAAAAAAGCTTTGTCTGCCGGCGTTCGGCTGCAAAGTTGATATGTACTTCTATAGTTTACATACGAAGTAATTTGATTGCGATAATAATCAAGTTGTAATGTTTTTAATTTATATCTACGCAATATACATCTGCGATAAGGCTACCCGACGCTATGACACCACGACATTTTACCCAACTAACTGCCTCGAGGAAAGGAAGTCGCAATGTGTTATCCATATTATAAAATTGCATCTTTATCACATGTTTCTAATCGACCTGCAACACCTGCTCATGTCATTACAGTTTTGTAATGATTTAAATTAGAATTACAACATAATGTTGCAACGCGATGTTCGGAGTTCGGGCACAAAATCGTGCTTCGCGTGGCACGAACGAAGCGATGCAAAAAATACAAGTATACGTGTTCTGTTACAATTAATGTGTGTAATTTATATGTACGCATGCGATCATAATCGTTTCGTCATACATTACTTAGATCAACATAAGCAGTCGATCGGACTAAATGCAATGTCTTGAGATCTGTATTTATACCACATGATAATTATATAATTAGTAAACAGTAATAGCACAAACTAATTAATAGTACTAAGGTACAGAAGGTCCACTAAGCTGCCTTAATGATGACGTTAGCTGTAAAAATAAGCATCGAATTAAATGATCTAAATTTTTACATATTATTAAAAAGCATAGAACATTATTTTAGTCAAATTGAATTGTCACTTTCGATGGTGTGTGACAATAACCCCGATAACTTCAAACTCAACTTAGTACATACTTATAGGTATGTATCCGACACGTATATCATAATTTGAGCGCACAGCAAATTTAATATAAATAGGTATTAAATAAAATTAATAAGTTGATTTAGATAACCTCTTGCTGTTGAACGTAGTGATACTCGCGACGCCATTAAACTCGAGATACACAAAATCAATAATACCCGTAATACCCGTATCTAACACGCCGATACCGAGTCCCAGCCACAACCTTGAAATCCAGTTTTAAAGTGGCATGGTGTATTTCTCATCCGCCAAATCCTGTTTTGTTTGCTTTTCGAAGAAAACTAAGAAGTCGGTGCTAATTTGTTGTTCCTGTTTTCCATTGTTGATGCCATGAGAGAATGGAAGACCACATATGCGTATTGATATAGTCGATATCGGCATAACTACACTGGCAAAGCAGTAGTTTACGCAGCTATAGTTCACCACCAGACACGTATATGTATCCTCGTCTGTTTTTTAGTCAAATATGACCAAAGAAAGGGACATGACACCATTTTGTGTTCTCACCTAGTCCTGCCAGGTCGTTCCGTGTCTGAATGACCCCTCAATTTTACGAGATGACGTACCTACGTAGAAAAGAATAATTACTAATACGTAGTTATAATTATAAAATGCATTTAACTCGCAACAACAACAACGCTTCAACTGGTGTATCGAATTAAGAACCGGAAAAGGTAGGGCGCGAAAAACATACCTACTTCCGATGAATATTTAGATTAGTAGTAACCCTGCTTAGAATAAGAATATATTGACTGCTACTGGTTAATAAGGCGGTCGTTTCCAATGTCGAAACACTGCGTATTAACAGGGGCTGCATTATCCGCGTGATTTCCGGTCTGGCGCCATTAACTCGATAAAAACTGTAACTATGGTACAATTAACTCTGTAGTAAACAGTGTAAAATCGTCACAAAGAACTGGACTCGTCCGGGCAGTTTCTGAGATGATACACCTGGCAAATTATTATTTATAAAGGTCCAATAAAACAATACTGTAACTGTCCGCAATTACCAGTTCCTTCGCTGGGATGCGTACGAGTACAAGCCGTTTACGGCTCGATACCCCAGTCAAAGAGAAGTACTCTACTGTTTCTATACGTAATTTTGTACAGTCCCCGTCTAATATATCTGTATACTACAACCAGCTCAAATTTAATATGCACTTTAACGGCTTGACAATGTGTTAAAATACTTGTGAGTATAATATAAATCGCTCCGATATATCTGACGGCGACTCTACGATCATTCTGACGCGACTCAAGCCCCCTATTCTATAACTTATTTTAAGCTCACCTCAACGCTCACCCACAAATATATCTTGACATCGCGATGCGTAGTACTTAACCGTAGGTAGAGGTCTAGTTTCGTGACGGGTGAACGGCGGGGTGAGCCGCTTTAGCACGTAGCGAATAACAGCCCTGCTGATCGATCATGAACGCAGTGTACGTATAGGTAGATCTGAATGTCACTTTAACACGTTCACTGCGGCAAGCCAAAACCTGTACCTAAAATGTAGTGCGTTACGAGGCCTAATCCACCCCGTAGTAGTTTACACTGTGATGCGTTACGGGTATAAATGTGCCCCGTAAAACTAAGTCTGTTAGAACTGCTAAATAGTCCTGAAATATTATATATTCTATTTTTTTTTGACAAAGGTAAAGAGTATGAAATTTCCAACGTCTTAATCCCTTCGCACGTAGACACGATAAATACTCATAAAATTATACAGAAAAGAAAGGACGGGGTTTTCTTATCCCCGTATCGCACTAAAATTGAAATACTACGGGGCTCAGCAAAGCCCGTAACGCACACACCTTAGTTATGTCGATAAATTAATAGTGATGGGAAATAAAACAAACGATATTTTAGTACCTACGTACCTTATTACACCTTAATTTTTAATTATTATTTTTTTACACTTAATGTACTTTATTTATATACCTTAATTTTTTAATTATTTATTTTTTACACTTAATAAAAATATCTTGCGAACAAAGGTCAGGATGTCGACTGTCTCGGTGATCTTGACGTTGATGGAGTAGCTTCATCCTTGTTTTTGCTATAGGACAACTCTAACATGCACCGCGACAGCTTCATTTTTAATTTACCGATAACAAGTCCTGATAAGGTGACTGCACTAGCGATACTGTGTTCATGAATACTGTGGCCGCTAAAATCTATACGGGGTTCACAGGACCCCGTATCGCACTAGAGAGCAATTTTTGTTCC
The DNA here is from genome assembly GCA_945867215.1 of Epinotia demarniana. Lineage (NCBI taxonomy): Eukaryota > Metazoa > Arthropoda > Insecta > Lepidoptera > Tortricidae > Epinotia > Epinotia demarniana. The sequence goes on from OX244274.1 coordinate 9,807,557, forward strand.
CTGGTCGGTACGGGTTTCCTGGGACCCCGTATATGTTTAATATAGCACTTGATAATACTTTTAATGAGAAATGCAACGATAAAAACAAATATACATTGTTTTTATCGTACGTATAAAAATAACAAAGATACAGCTTCCGCACCAGCGAGTAAACGCGATTTTTGTCCCACGCACTGAGTGATGACATCTTACGGGGTTCGTAAGCTCCCGTAACGCAGTGAACATGTTAAGTATGGAAAAAGGACAGATGAGTTGTCCTAACGTGCGTTCGAAAAGTTACGAGATCACCCCTCTGATTGACGTACCCTGAGCTGTGCACGACAGAATATGTTAATAGGTACCTATCATTACGTAATGACAAGCTAAGATGTTGGTGTGGAAGCCAGAAAAAAAAGTACGGGGCCCATTTCTCAAAAGCTTGAAACTGAAAAGCGGACGTCTCTTTTCCACTCCTTCTTTAAGAAAGACACTTCCGTTTGTGTTACAAGTTGCAAGCCTTTATGAAATGGATCCCTGGTCATGATATTACCTATACTGAAGCAAAGCGCAAAAATAATACTCAATCTGAAATAACTAATTTAACTCCACTGAATTATTCTCTAGGTAGTTGAGTGAGCTTCTTTGACTGGTCTACAAGATCAAGAACGAAAACGAGTTTCCATGACAGGATAGGAAACAGCGTAAAATGCCAAAACCTATCATCCTATAGGACAGGGTTTCTTAAAGTGGGGTCCATGGACTCCTTAGGGGTCCGTGACATGATTGCCAGGGGTCCACGGCCAGTTCATTTACTCGTAACCTATAGGTGAAACACATGAAACACGAGATTTTTTTCAACCTTTTCTTCAACAGGGGTCCGCGGTGTTTTTGAAATTCTGAAAGTGGTCCATGCCTAAGAAAAGTTTAAGAACCACTGCTATAGGAGAAAGGCCGTACGAGACTCTTAGTTCGTAACTGTCTTTTTCCACGGTCGTCTTAACCTTGTACTATTAAACTCATACATATATATACCTACTATTTAGTATAATTATATCCGCCCGCACAGAATATATAAATATTGTTGATGGCACTCCACATTAAAAGTATTAATTAACATAAATATAGTGAGTTGTCAACGTTCAGTTTTGATATGGAATCATACATTTAAGTGGTTTTCGGGTAGTTTCCATTTAGGCTTCAATACGGCTAGTTTTCCTTATGAGTTGGAAAGAGTGGCGTAGTTAGCATAGCTGACACCCGGTGCGGAAATTGTTGGTGGCATAACACAGCTCGCAAAAAAGTTGATGTTAAGTCGTATCGAGATGTCAAAGTGGTTGCCTGGGATCGGAGTAGATGGAGGGCCTACTTTGAGCTACACTAACAAGAGCTTAGCTCTTAAATAAGCAGAAGAAGACAGATAACACACCGCACACTGACGAACCCTGTGTGTCACCTCCAGAAAGGCGCCGCACGGGGTGGCCTTGATTAGCTTGCAAAAGCTAAACCCTAATGCCAATATTTAGAATCTGTGGTATCAGGAATCACATCCCGTGTTTCTGCCAACGGGATGGCGTGGGTATAGCGCTGAGAAGAAGGGGGAGGGGCGGTCATAGGCATCCATCCTTTCAGCCACACCTCCGTTTAGGCCTGGCCTGTCTGCGTCATCTACGATCTCACCGACCGGGCAGGGCCGGAGCGCGCCTGCGCGTGCGTTGCAAGTTGCCAAAGGAATTTGAAGCTTTAATATAGACGTTAAATTTCATATTTGAATGTGACCTACTTGCGGCCGGTCGGCTCCTCGCGGTCGTGGACGGCTGTGGTCGGCTGTCGTCACATGTGACCGGCTCCGTCCGGCTTTTGCCTACTGCACTCTATTAAAAGCCTCTGCCTCGCGCACCCGTTGCGACGCGGCGCCAGGTGACCCGGCCCGGCCCGTTCGTTGTGAACCCGCCATACGCGCTCGCTAATTCGCATTTATTTACATTCTAATATAATTCGTCAATTTGACGACAGAACTTCCTTCTGCATCCAGTCGATGATAACCAGATTTTTATGAATTAACAGAAACGCTAATGAATGCGGATACCATTGTATTTATTATATTCAACTCTAAGTAGTTATGGTTGTCTGCGGATATCCGGCCAGGCCATGCGATTAGGTAATTTAGGGCACATACTATAAACAAGGAAAAATAATGGACCTATTCCTATTACTTGTTGATAAAGAAGCATCGGTTTTTTCCTTGTACACGGATTAAAGGGAGCACCAATTAAATTACAAACACATAATTAATCTGGGGGCACGGTAGTGCCCCCGCCAAGTTGAGCAAAACAGCGGCACGCCCGTACCATCCTTTTCCTGAAGTGGTTCAGGCCATTTTCGACCCCATTGTGGAACTTCGTTGTGGATAAAACTAGAAGCCTGCATTTTCAGTAACCAAGCAGGCATTTTATAATTCAAAATTCAGTCAATTTGAACCAGTAGTTTAACTAGTTTAAGCAGCATTATAACTAGTCAAAGTTTCTTAACTTTGTCACTCACTCATTCACTGACTGACTGAATGACCAAACATCAAAACTCTCTAACTGCATAAAAACCTATATAAATATATAGGATTACAAAGTTACATTTGCAGTGAATGGGTCAAAAAATTAAAAAGGAAGAATGGAAATGCATTCATAATCCTCACATCCCATAAAAACATCCCATGTAAAAAAGAGGCAAAGTCTCAGGCATTCTTATTAATCTTTATTTGCTAGCTAAATAAAATTTTGTGACTTGGCAATTACACAATACTATACATAGTTTTAGGTAAGTATTCAAAAATCCATAAATGCAGTAAAGTTGTGTGATTGCCAAGTTGCAGAATTTTATTTAGCAAGCAAATAAAGATTCATAAGAATGAATAATATCTCACTTTTTACGGTGGAAGAATTTCGAGACTTGGCCTCTTCTTTACATGGAATGTTTTTATGGGATATACTTTAACTGGCGCCATTCTTTCGTCACCGTCACTTTTGTGTTTTAACATTCATTTTCATCTCAACTGTAGTTCCATGGGCTTTAACGATACGAAAGGAAAATTGTTGAAATACGACGTGTACACGGGGCTCTGTATATAATCCCAGTTAAGAATAGGTCTACAGCAGCACTCAACCCGCGGCCCGCCGAGCTTTTGCGAGTGGCCCGCCATCCACCATGCGATCCTAGTACGCAAACCGTAAATTGTTACCTTGAGGCCGGGGCCCGCTTCTTACCTAAAATGTTTTTGCAGCCCTCATAGAAAAAAACATTGAGTATGGCTGGTCCCTATCATGTCCTGTATGTACTGAAACGCTCAATTAATTAATGAGTATGTTTATTTAATATCACACACGGATGCTGCAAACAGCGTTACGCCATCATGGCCGAGAGAGAGAGAGAAAACCAAGCAGAGCAAGACACCAATACTTAAACCGCATATACACGCGTATATCACACTCTCCGCTGCCAGTTCTGAAACATCTTCCTGAAACCTGATTTTCGCTCTCCTTGAAACATTTAACATAACTTGAAATATATATATATTTTTTACTTACATAACTAAACATACATACAATATAATGCCACTCTTGGCTACTCTTAAATGCACATCCTAGAAGGTCCTACGAGTTAGTATTTCTCTTAGCACCACACTACTGTGCACAGTCTAGGCTGTCCTGCGAGTACATTTATTAATCATTCTTCTACACTATCACTACAGTTCAATAGTTGGTTTACGTGCCTTTTCCATTTGCACCCCTCCACGTCTATAATGTACGTAGTGTCAGGAATAGACTCCTCCACTATTACGCCTTGTATCCAAGGTCGTCTATTCTTCCGATAATCCCTAGCCATTACCTTTGCTCCAACCATGAAATTTATTTTTCTACTTCCTGATGCCAATTCTCTTTGTTTCTCTAGCATTTCTTGAGTTCTTTCTATTACCGGTGGCGGTCTCAATAATGCAAATCTAGACCGGAGTTACCGATTGTACATGAGCATAGCTGGAGTTACTCCAGTTGTACTATGTGGCATGACCCGGTAGTCGAAAAGAAATAAGTTCATGGCTGACTGTATCGTATTACTGTTACTTTCTTTAATTTTAAGCACATGCTTTTTGAAAATCTCTGCAAATCTCTCCGCTGCACCATTAGTGGCTGGGTGGTATGGTGGAGAAAAGGTGTGTTTTATGTCTTTTAATTTACAAAAATCTTTAAATTCTAAGCTTGTGAATGATGGTCCATTATCAGTTACCAAGTGTACTGGATAGCCATAACGTGCAAATAGGCAATTTAAAACCTCGATCGTACGGAATGCAGTGATTGTGTTCATTTCTATGACTTCAGGCCATTTGCTATAACTATCTACCACAACTAAAAACATTTTGTTATAGAAAGGTCCACAATAATCGGCATGTATACGATACCATGGAGAAGGAGCCGCCGGCCATGATTTCTGATACCCTTTAGCCGGGTTGTTCCGAACAGCTAAACAAGTCAAACAATTATTGGTAACTTTTTCAATCTCGCTATCAATACCAGGCCACCAGAAATATGAACGTGCCAGCTGCTTCATACGGACCGTTCCGAAATGACTTTTGTGTAGCTCTGATATGATTGCCTGTCTCAAAGGCTCTGGTATGATCATTCTATACCCCCAGAAGAGACAACCCCTATCGAAGCTTATTTCAGTTTTCTTATTGTTAAAAGGTGTCAAGTCTTTATCAACCATTAAATCCGGCCATCCATCCATAGTATGTCTAATTATTTTAGCTAATTGTACATCTTTTTTTGTTGCTTCTTGTATAGATTTATAATCTAAACATTCAATGTTACAAGTTTGCATATGATACATGTTACTCATCTCCGCATCTGCACAAATCGAGTGCCATGAGTCTTTATGGTTACTGTCACCTGTGGAAGGAGTGCGAGATAAAAAATCGGCTGGGTTATTACAAGATTTTACATGCTTAATTTTGTAATTAAATGCCGACAAAAATATTGCGTAATGTTGCAATCTTTTTGCTGCCATCTTAGGTATAGCTTTGTTTGGTCCAAAAATACGCACTAAAGCCGAGCTATCCGTTTCTAATTCAAAATGTCTACCATACGTATAATTGTAGAATTTCGTCACACCAAAAACTATCCCCATGGCTTCCTTGTCAATGGCAGAGTATTTAATCTCTGTGTCATCCAGTTTCTTACTAGCATAAGCAATTGGTCTGACAACCCCATTTGCATCCCTATTCGAAATAACTGCAGCTAAACCTGTTGCAGATGCATCACAACTTAATATCAAAGGCAAGGTGGGGTTGTAGTGGCTTAATATATCCATGTTAGCCAGTTTGTTTTTTATCATAACAAAAGCTTTGTCACATTCAGGAGTCCATTTAAAATTGTAATTTTTTGTGCATGTATACAATGGTGTAATGATGCTAGCCATGTTTTCTAAAAAACGTGAATAATAATTCACTTTGCCTAGAAACGAACGTAACATTGTAATATTCGTTGGAGGCTCCGCATTTAACAATGGTTCTATATTTGCTTTATTTACCCTTATGCCATTTATGTCTATGGTAAAACCAAAAACATCAATACTTTTATCAAAAAATTTGCATTTCTCCACCTTTAATTTAAACTCACTCTCTTTTAATTTTGTTAAAACCTGTGTGAAGGTAGCCATTGTGTCATCAAGGTCAGTACCACTGATGTATATATTATCTATGAACACCGCTGTATTTGGAATGCCAGCTAATTTTTTACTCATAAGCCGCTGAAATGAGCCAGGTCCCGTGCTCACACCATAAGGTAGGTAGTTATACTTAAAAGTACCCACTTCCGTCACAATAACAGTGCAATCTTTTGAGGCTTCATCTAATGGAGCCTGATGATATGCCTCTTTAAGGTCCAGTTCGCAGAAATATTACCCTTTATTTAATGTATTAAAAATTTCCTCTATATGGGGTAAGGGAAAATGATCAATTTCTAAATGTGGGTTGACTGTCATTTTATAATCTCCACATAATCTTACAGAACCATCTCCTTTTAATATCGGTACCACCGGTGTACCCCACTGACTGGTTTCCACTGCTTCTATTCTACCATTTTGTAAGAGTCTAGAAATTTCGTCTTTTACCTTCGCTTGCAGTGCAAATGGAACCCGACGTACCGGCAAACTTTTAGGCTTCGCATCTGGTTTCAACTTAAGGCTGATTGTTTCACCCTTAAAATTTCCCCATCCTGGACTAAATACTTCTGCAAACTGTTCCCTTACAGCTGTTCTGGCTTCTGAAATTGCATCAAAATCATTTTCTAAAGTATACATTGGTTGTCAGAAATGTTGGTGGCCATAAACTTAATCCCTTAAGCCAATCCCTACCAATGATACATGGAGAGTTCTCTGTTACAAATGCATTTAGTTGTTTAGTCACACCATTCCATGTTACAGTTAAATTTTCTAAAACTCCTAATGGCTTTGAAATGGTTTGATCAAAATTCCTGAACAAAATGTTACATTTTTTAATAACTTTACCTGGAAATAATATATTTTTTTGCTGTACTGGCAGTACAGTAACATCGCTACCCGTATCTAATTGGAATTGTACTTGATTGCCATCGACTATCAAACTCAACATGTGTGAAGGTACTTTACTTACATTTACGGAGTATAGTTGGTACTCATTTACATTAGATTCCCATTGTTTTGTATCTTTTGTCTGGTGTTCCTGGTTTGATGATTCTTCATCTAAGCAATCTTCCTTCTCTACACTATTAATTTTAGCTGGAACAAGCTTCTTGGAACAAACTCTGAAGATGTGACCTTGCTGTCCACACTCAGAACAAAACTTCTGCCGCAACCGACACTCCAAACGCATGTGGTTATCACCACCACAACAAAAACAGCGTATTGTTTTTGTTATACTTGGTTTTCCTCGTACTGATCTTCCCCTGATGGTGTTGCTTCTGTTTGTCTGCTGATAATAGATGCTTGTAGCTTCTACTCCGGTCTTGTAACCAGTTTCCTGCAACGCAGCTTCTACTGTTCTGGCTAAATTAATGTATTCTTGTAATGTCTTGTTTGTATCCGTTTTGAGAAGTTCAAACTTCACTAGCTTGGAGCATACACCATCGATGAATTTTTCCTTAATTTGTTCTTCAGTGTCCTTAAACTCACATTTGCTCGCTAATTTTCGAAGCTCTAGGATGTAATCTTCAATCTTCTCATTCGAGTTTTGATTACGACCTCGAAACGCCACTCGTTCCAGTACAATGGATTGTTTTTGAACCTACTTAGTCTTCAAATGCGTTGTAATCTCGGTGTAAGAGAGGTTAGCAGGTTTTTTTGGTGCACATATACACGCAAGTGTCTCAAAAACTTGAGGCGTCAACTTTGTGAGCAAAAAGGGAACTTTCTTTTCCTGCGGTAATTCATTCAGAACAAAACAACATTCCAATTGTTGTTCAAAGCACTCCCACTTGCTGCCGTCAAATGTCTGAACATTTAAATTTATATTGGCCATCTTGATTTTATTTTCTTTAACTTGTTTGCATTTCTCGTTACAGTATCGGACTAGTAATTTACGCAGCTCATCAACCGTTTGTTTTTCTTCATAGGTTATACTTAATTTTGTAAGGTGTTCTTGAAGTTGTATTTTATTCAATTTATAGATCCAAGCTGTTTTGTCCAGTTTAACGTTCACGATACTTTTTGCACTGTCATCAGTGTTCTCACTGTCCGAATTTGCACTTAGATCTGTGTCCGACATTAGTTAGTCCACAATGATTTTAATGTAAATACACGACGTGAATAAACCACCGCTTCCTTTAACCCAAAATGGCGGCTCCCGTAACACAACTTAACGCTACCACTTGGAAATCATTTATTTTTTAAATTTTAGTTTTTTGACTTATTTCTCGTGTTTTAACTACTGTAATTTGCTGAGTTTTTATCCTCGTCGCCACTTTATCATGTCCTGTATGTACTGAAACGCTCAATTAATTAATGAGTATGTTTATTTAATATCACACACGGATGCTGCAAACAGCGTTACGCCATCACGGCCGAGAGAGAGAGAGAAAACCAGGCAGAGCAAGACACCAATACTTAAACCGCATATACACGCGTATATCACAGTCCCCCCTCGTGGTAGAAGGATACTAAAGGTAGTCATCGGGGTTGCGTGTGTTCTCCTTGATGGGGGTTCACACACTCTACTAACAACCCCGAGGAAGATGACGAACAAGATGGACCACAAATAGGAAGGTGTGAGTGCGTGCATTTTGAAATACTCAATTATCTGAAACCTACAGACATATACACTAGATAACTTAAACACCTCATCTGTGTGAAAGACTGACCGTGTCACTTTTTCTACATATTTACTGTGACGTCACACGGGCGAATTAGTGATGTTAATTAGCCCTTGTTCGCTGAAAAACGATTCTGCAATAAGGCATTTTCTTAATTTTCACGGACAATCGGCTACCACAACAGACGCGCGTAGAATGTCAGTCGGAGTGCCAACTCGGAGACCGAATTCGGATACGCGAAGTACGTACATTTGCGTGATCTATAGTATCTATATCTGTGCTGAAACCCTTGTAGTGCGCTGTGGAGTTTTTAGTTTGTGGAAATACCACCACTTTACCAAGTTAACAGTCAACTTTCTTCACAACAAAAAAGGGATCACGGACTTTGAATTGAGTCGAGATGTGTTGTGAATCTCATAGAAATACTCGATAAAAACCAAAGAACCATAAATAACTAGTTACGTACCTACGTTATTAATAATTTAATACATATTTATTATAATATGGAATTATGGATTAAGTAGCGTGCAAGTGCAGTGATTTTTAAATCACATTACTTTGTAAGTAAAGTGTCTTGCTCCACAAGGTAATTTACTCGTAACGAAGAAAATCTCCGCCAATTTTGAATGGCGTTACAGCTCATATCCAACCAAGGCAAAAAAGTATTAACTATATATGAACTACATACAATCTTAAGGCCTTTTGATTGTGGTGGTATTATACCAATAACGCTGATCACAAGGAAGTTGGTAACCGGTTCGTGTGTCCCCCCGCTATGTCGCCAGCGTTCACATACCGTTTATTATAATACCCCCTTCTACATTAACACTAGGAAATACGTACCTATAAGTACCTTTAGGTCTCGTATGACGTGATTGTTGTTTTCATAACGAATTATGATCGTTGATTGCAGGTGGAAAATTTTATATCGAAGATGCAACGCGGGCAAAATGGTCGGGTATCGTAATATGATCGCGCAAGTTTTAAAATACGTTTATGAGTTTGAATTTAGTTTGACGGTTTCAAACCAACTATCTTCTTCTGCTTATTTAAGAGCTAAGCTCTTGTCGGTGTAGCTTAAAGTATTAGGCCCTCCATCTACTCCGATCCCAGGCAACCTCTTTGACATCTCGATACGACTATGTAGTTTATTTTAGGTCTTCCTCTTTCTCGCTTCCCCTCTATATTCCCTTCAATTATATTGAGTATAAACTTGTCATGTCGTATGAGGTACCCTATCATCTTCCAACCAAGTATATGTAAACGGTTACCTATCATAAGCTCGAAAATCGTTATTCTGAATATTAAAATCTCGAAAACGTTTCCCTTTTTATTAGTTGGCCGAATTTTTGTTTGCCCTAAAGCACATTTCCCATATTATTATTTTCCCAATTCGCAGGTCGTTGCAATTTTGTTTCGCTTGAGATTCGAATAGACACTTAATAAAATTCCGAAGGATCCTTTGCCAACAAGTTTTTAGTACCGAAAAGTATTAAGTCCGAAATGTTAATATCCCGCTATATCAAAAAATCAAAATTGTAGCATGTAACCTAACCTAACCGCCAGCGTGTCGACGTCACCCCGCTTCGCGGGGTGCCTACTTTCGCTCTAAGGGACACAAGTGAACCCTAACCTAACCTACAAATAATACCATTGACGATCATTTGTTGTTTTTTTTAGTGTGGGGGCTAGCCCCGAGCCCTTTATGGGCTTTTTAAGAACTTGTGCAGCACTCGAGTTGCTTAAATGTTTTGACCTAATCTAATCCCCTTTTCTATCAAATGTTTATTTTGTAAGGTCACAGTTTTAAATCGAACCCAAGTTGGGTTAGCGAAAGCGTTATTAACTTATTAGCGAAAGTTTATTTTCGCATCGCAATATGAAAGGGCGCATCCGTAGGGTTTTTAGCCTATCTAAATGTTTTTTAATCGTTGCAGTAAAACGAAATTAGGGAAAATGATATTTCGATTTTAGGTAGCATCGGAAATATAAAAAGGTGGTTAACAATTCGGTTGTAAAATAATAAAGTTGGCAATCGTTCTTCTGGTTATTGAGTTTTGGGAAAACGATAATGTGGGAAAACAAACCAGCGACATTTCATAAGTATGGTGAACGAAGTATATGGATTATGAGAATTCGGTTTACCGTTTTCGGACAAGTGAAAATCGGGCAAGTGTTTTTCGAAACTTCGATAGGTTACCTATGTAAACATATTGTCAGGACATCTAAGAAAATTGTACAATATTCATATGGCACAGAAAAAATACAAAATAGACAAGATTTTATTTTTCTTGATTTGAACTCCATAAACCCCGTATTAAAACTATATTTGGTTACTACACACAGACGCTATTAACTAACGATGATACATCTTAGAACCCATTTTCGTTTTGTGTTTTTAAATTATACTTACGACGGTTATGGATGCTATTTAAAAGTTTAATAAATGGCGTCCATAACATAAATACACGTTGTATATTTTACAACATACGTAAAAGTGCAAGTCGCGTTTCTGAAAGCATATTGTATGAACATGAACCTTTTAATAAATAATAATAAAATAAAATAAAAATGATTTATTTCAGACCTTGGTCCATATATTGTTAGTAGTACATTTGAAAAACTTATACGCTATGTTAGTTAGTACACATCTACACAATGTTGAATGTCAGGACTACTTGATGTAAGTTAAAGTAGTCCTGACCGTCTGGATCCAATGCCACATAATCGGGCAGTTAAATCTTCCAGCAATCACCTTCAGAATGCCGTTCTGAGTTTCCCTGACGCGACCCATCAGCGACGTGATTTTCTTTCGCATCACCGCTAGGAAACCGTCCGTGTGGGTATTGGCGAACATTTCCGACGCGCTGCACCATTTTGGGAGTCTTAACAGCATTCTGAAGGCGTTGTTATACTGAACGCGTAGGGCGCTGTAGGCTCGTTTGGTATATCGGACCCACAGACCACCAGAGTAAAACGAGTGACAATATGCCTTAAATAAGGTTATTTTTACGTCCACTGAGCATCTGGCGAATCTGCGGGCCAACATATTACCTCTCACCGACAACGCCCTACGCTCTCTCTCTATATCGCCATCATCACATAGGTCGTCTGTTATAATGTGGCCCAGGTACTTAAAACGGTCTACCACTTTAAGTACAGCCCCACCAAGAGACACCGGAGGGACAAAGTACGGCCTAACTTTACCCGCTTTGAACACCATAACTTCACTCTTGGTGGCGTTGTACATAAGTCCATGCGAGGCAGCGTACTCCTCGCACTTGGCCACTAACTGTCTAAGGGCCCCAATAGATGGACTCAGCAGCACCATGTCGTCCGCATAACTTATATTATTTACACATATGTTTTCAATGTAGCATCCGGCATGCATGCTGCTGAGTTCACCTATCAGGTCATTCATATAGAGGTTAAACAGTTTTGGAGATGTCAGGCCTCCCTGCCTCACTCCACATTCCAGTCTATACTCGGACGACAGAGTCCTTGCCCATCTTACCTGGTTTGTCTGATTTTCGTACCAATATTTTAGCAGATCCGTACAGTCATCGGGAATGCCTGCTTCCTTCATCTTCTTCCAAAGGATATTGTAGCTGACTCTGTCAAACGCCTTGGATAGATCAAGGAAACAGGCATAGATTGGTGTTTTTCTGTCCGTGTAGTAACCGACAGTGTGCTTTAGACACATGATAGCACTCTCAGTTGACAGCCCAGCTCTGAAACCAAACTGGGCGTCGTGTATATCTATGTGTTTATCAAGTGTCGAGTTTAGCACACTGTCGAGCACTTTCGCGGCAGTGGTGGCAAGAGAAATTGGTCGATAGTTCCCTTTGTCTGAGAGATCCCCAGTTTTGTTTTTAACAATGGGGACCACAATGGTCCTCATTAGGGCTGCAGGCAGATATGAATGACCCATACACAGATTGAGGAACATGGAAAGCACCCTAGGCAAGTGTACGCCAGCATACCTGTAGTGTTCAATACTGAGGCCGTCGTGGCCAGGCGACTTCCCTCTTGGCATTTGTTTAATTACATTAGCAATAACTTTTGCTGTAAATAAAGTCTTCCTGGGCTTAACAATTGCCTCAGTATTATTCACCTCCGGTACCCCTGCTGACGTATCCTGCATCAAGGATTTCACTGCGAAATGCTGCCTGAATATGTCCACGATGTCTCCATGTTCACTCTTGTCACCGACGCTCACAGGGACACCAGGCGACACATTCATGCGCTTTGTCATCTTCCAGAACTCGTTAAATTTGTTTCCACTGTGGGCAAGAGCGAGTCTGTCCATGCTCAGCTGGTCCTGTCTGTCTTGGCACCACTTAAGTTTGGCCTTGAACACCCTCCTACTGCTGTTCATCTGGTCAAACAAATGGCCTTGACGTGGCTTCCCCGCATTTTCCCAAAGCGCGAAGTGTAGCCTAGCTTCCCTGTGAGGACCTGCAACAAACTTATTCCAACCAGCAACATATCCACCCCTCCTTCTGCATTTGCTTTTATAGGTGCTTACAGCGGCATTAGTAAGGGTGGATATGACGTCATTGTACATGTGATCCAACAAAATATGGTGATCGCGATTTGTGCAAACCCCGTCACAACAGCCCCTAAATTCTTCGGGAAAGTCAATGTCTTTCAGTCGTTCGTTACACAAACCGCTATACACATCTATCTGAGTACTAGCCCGTTCTCCCCATATCACTCTATTTTCAACCTTATGATCCAACGTTCTTGTGACAGGTTTCAACATATCCAAACTACACTCAAAGATCATAGGAAAGTGGTCAGACCAGAGTACGTCATACATGACATCTACTTTCTGAATCATGTTATAAGCACTTTGTGTTGCTATACAATGGTCTAACCACCTCCTACACCCGTGAGCGTCACTTACATATGTATATGTTTGCGATTTAGGGCCCATTTTCTCCACATCCGCACATATCCATAGTTGATCAGTACAAAAATTTATCAACTCGCGATAAAAAAGTTCGTTTGGATGGGAGTTAAAATCACCTAACACGAACATTGCCTGCACATCACTATGATCCATCATTATTGATGAAATTGTACCCAAGCAATCTGCGAATACGGGTATATTTTCTGGCGCATCAACGGGCATGTACACATTACAAACTAAAATTTCTTTCTCTTTACTTTTGATTTTAATCGCCACTACTCGGTCATTTTCGCATTCTATAATAGAAACTGATTGGAAAACACTTTTACGCCACAAGATTCCCACACCCCCATAGGGCCGTCCAGTAAGCATTCCCACTTCATCGTCCACTGCCGACTTCCCTGTCCAACCGAAATTGCTGTCCACAGTCCCCAGCAGAGGCAGTTCGAAAGGAAGAAGCCAGTGCTCCTGCAAGGCTACCAAATCTGCCACTTGACACAACGATTTAACTCCACATATAGATCTTTTAAACGATCTACAATTAAAAGTTATCATTTTACATAAGTCTTTATTTACACTGTCACCCATTATTTGATTGAATTTTTTTGACCCGTATCATCCTTGCTACTCGATTCGGTTCTAAGTTCGACCGACTTATCAAACTGCACGAAAGGCCTGAACTGAATATCTTTAGGCCATAAGCCACGGTTTAGATACAAGTCTAACTTATTTCTACTCACAAAAATCTTAAACGATGAGTAGCCTTTATCGTATCTCATTTTTAATCTACGCAACGACACCCTCTCCTTAGTCTTGCTATATATATAATCTATAACGTCCTTTTCCGCCGCATCCTTATGCACGTTTGACACAAATAACGGCACTTTCGGCTCGGCCGCTTTGAATCTCGCTCCCGGAGCCAGCGTAGCTTGCCCCGTACTGCCTACAAACTTATTTTTATTCCTCGCTTTTGATTTCGGTTTTAGCCAAACCCCCTCCTCATCCTCAGTATTCGTACCACCATCCATTAAGGAAAGAATAAGTAATAACCTTTTAAAAAGCTTGAAAATGAAATTCCTTCGACAGAAACAGAAAAGGCTGTGGCTCAGGACTGAAGGCCCTAATCTCAGTTGGAGTGACCCACGAATTAGCCTCACGGCCTATTTGCCGGATGTACTGTTTTAAAGTATAGGGCATAGAACCAATTGCTTCTGCGGTGTGGAATTATATCAGCACGCACTTTGAATAATGAACAATGTTGCTTGACGACCGGTTTGATCGAGGATCACTCGAACAACCCTGGTCATTCTAAAACCAGTTTCAAATCGTCTGAACACACATCCCTATTTCACTTGGACCTCTGAATTCATAACAGTTATTCGTTATGGAAGGTCAGATGTATTCTGGTGCAGCTGTAGTAGGTTTGTGAATTATCTCTGTGCGGACGCAGACCACTCACTTCACTCGTATCGACGTTTATTTAAAGCTAACCGTATTTCGCAACTTCGCATGTCAGATAAAGTTTGTAGGAGTTATAAACCTTATGTAATGCATCAAAAGTTTAAATTTAATCGTTCAAGATGTACCTCGATGCGTGGATACAAAACAATTTCCTCTATTGTAGTTAGTGGCTCTTTTGCAGTCGTATGATTTGAGTTTTAAGTTAGGACATGGACTGATGGACGGGCTGGTCCCGTCCATCAGTCCATGTCCTAACTTAAAACTCAAATGTGTGTATCTAAGACCAGCAAATATGCAAGGATATGATGCTCATGTGTTTGTTAGACTTGTACAGTCAGCGTCATATAGTTAGTAGCAGCCAAGGTATCTAAATACTTTGGTACACATTTGGTACATACAGTGTGTTACGAAATATTTGGCTACTCTGGCTGCTACTATTAACTATATGACGACGACTTCTATTTTGAATGAAAAATTATTTGCATTGGCACATTATACTTGATATTACATAGGGAGATATATTTTCATAAAAAGCTACGGTAGCCCAGTAGTTCAGGCATGCGGCTGTCAGGCGGCGGTCTTGGGTTCGAATCCCGGCTCGTACCAATGAACTTTTCGGAACTTATGCACGAAATATTTACCTTTAGCTTTTCGGTGAAGGAAAACATCGTGAGGAAACCGGTCTAATCCCAACAAGGTCTAGTTTTCCCTCTGGGTTGGAAGGTCAGATGGCAGTCGCTTTCGTAAAACTAGTGCCTATGCCAAATCTTGGGATTAGGTGTCAAAGCGGATCCCGAGCTCCTTTATTACGACACAACCGGGAATAACGCTAGGAGGATGATGATATATCTTCATGAAAAGTTTACCTTCCAATAAAGACTCGCCGCGGATTGAAAATTTATAAATTTTTACATTTTACATGATAATAAGAACTCGTACGGGATATAAAGTGATGATGTCTTGCTCACATCCAAAAGGTAAGCAAAGGATAGAGCATTGTTGTGCCTTGAAAAATGGTTAATTCGAAGGGCAACGAAACCACAGGACAGCAGGCGTCTCGTCGTAAACGTGTATAAAGTTTGTGTCGTATCATAAGTATACTGAATACTGTTATGCGATTTTTTGGTGATGGCCAGTGACTTTATACATGCACAAATAAGAGACTACAGCTTTTAAAAAACACGTTTGTAGCATTCTTGAATCTTCTAAGGATTATCTTTTAAAATGAAATAAACAAAACACGCTATTATATATTAATGTTTAACAAAAACGTATTTTTACTGCAGTACGAACTTAATTCGAATACAAATGTGGAGTCGTTCAAAAGTCTCAAATAACTGTTCCTAGCATGATGCCAAAATATGTTCTTAGAAATAGCACAAACCTATACCTAAGTATATAGATATACATATAATAGACATCTGACGAAATTCGTTTCGACGGCACAGGAATTTTCTTTTTAAGCGCTCTCTAAACATTGGAAGTTACATAATTTAAGGGTAGATATTTACACCACTTAGACCACTCGGCTAAGGCGAACCAATGTAAGTCTGTTTCCACACGCATTGTATGGGAGCTGGAGGTCAAGAAACAGTGGATATGAGTGGTTGGGTCAGTCGAAACAGCTTGTGAATTGCGTTTAAGAACAAAGCGCCCTTAAAAAACCTATCGCCCGCAGAGCCCGGACAAAGCTCGCCAAGTTATGTTTTTATAAGTTCCCCAGAAGTAGGCCTGGCTATTTAAACCGTCACATAAATCGCGTCCGCGAAACGAAACAATAAGGGCAGCCATCTTTGTTTTTTCTCTGCTGCAATCAGTGGCTGAATAGCGGTATGTTATATAATACTGGCAGGTCAGATGTATGATGGTCACCACACCACATTGCTTTTTGTTCTGTTTTATTTCATGAGAAACGAATGTAGGATTGTTAAAATAAATCTTCAAACGAACTTATTAGGCGTATAGATATGCTACGGGCCATACAATAAATATATGAGTGACTAGGTACCTAATTCTGGAACGATTGTCCAGACACCCGCACATACAGGTCTTAAAAACAAGGTCCTCTATTCTAAGGCTGACAAGTTCGATACTATGGGAATGCTTCGCCTATAAAAGAAGTGAGATCTGAATAAGTACCAAGTTCCATAAAAAAACCTCTAATCATAAATAGTTATAGGAATGCACACTTGACAGTACTTTTTAATGATGTTACTTGGCAAGTTTTCACACACCACACACCTTTTCAATGCAATGAATCGACACCTTTGGACTGCAATGTGTCAAGTATATAATTTTCTATTAAAACTCGCCAAGTTACATCATTAAAAAGTACTGTCAAGTGTGCATTCCTATAACTATTTATGATTTGAGGTTTTTTTATGGAACTTGGTACTTATTCAGATCCACTTCAGATCTCACTTCTTTTATAGGCGAAGCATTCCCATAGTATCGAA
This sequence comes from Epinotia demarniana, assembly GCA_945867215.1. Taxonomy (NCBI): domain Eukaryota; kingdom Metazoa; phylum Arthropoda; class Insecta; order Lepidoptera; family Tortricidae; genus Epinotia; species Epinotia demarniana. The sequence goes on from OX244274.1 coordinate 9,824,698, forward strand.
CTTGGCAGCCTTTCACATTTATGTTTTTGATGGGATTTCATTTATTTTTGTTAGGTGTAGGTTCTTTATTATTTTTTTATCACTTTTGCTTTAGCAAATGTCTCATTCCACTTAGGTATGTACTTTATACTATACCCTTTATACTAAGCGTCTAATTCTTTTTTCTACGCTTGCGTGGCACTGTCTGGATCCCTTTATTGGAAATGGAACAGTTTTATTGTTCTTGTCTTTAAGACAAACATGTATTGTCTTAAATTGGTATGTATCTAAATTTAAATAAGTCTTATCTCATTTCCACTCCATAGCTACTTATAGTAGAACAAAATTACACATTCGTTGTTTTCGAAACTGACTCACACTTGGCCATTTTCAGATTTTTACTTTATTTCGACCTAAAGACAAACCTTCGAGCCAAAGTTCAGGTCGGTACGACCATTGGAAGATAGACCCATTTAGTTCATTATGACTTCATAGTAGAACAAAGTTACACCTTCGCTATTTTTAAAACTGACTCACACTTGGCCGTTTTCAGATTTTTCCCTTTACTTTGACCTTAAGACCTATCTCCATGCCAAATTTCAAGTCAGTACGACCATTGGAAGTGGTCTAGGTTTTTGATGAGTGAGTCAGTGAGTCAGTGAGTGTGTAGTAAAAATAGCGATTTTCTGACGTCAATATCTCAAGAACTGCTATAGGTAGAATAATCAAATTTTGTATTCTAGACAATTAAGGGGATGTCAACAGACACTCGAAATTTCATATGCGTAGATAAAATATGTTTTGAGTTATAGGGTGGTCGAAATTAGCCCGAAATGGTTCGTGTAATATAGTAACCCACGGCCGGTGTGTCGCTTTTTTTTGCTCGAACTTGGCGGACACACTGCCGTGTGTCTAGATTGACGAAATACATTTTGTAGTAGTTAAAAGTATCTAGTGTGTGAACAAGGTATTCATAATCCAATATAACCTAGATATACGTGACTAGACTCACTTCTGCTAGGCCTTCAATCATCTATTAAATATTTAATTTGATAAGAAGTTCCAAACAAGATTTATACGTCGCCCGCTGGGTCTGCTGCGCCAAGCCATTAATGAAACTTGATAACAACGTACGGTCGGCAAATTAATCAAAGCATGGTATTTTATTAAATGCTTTTTGGAAAATATCGCGTTTTTGAAACGCCGTTTCGACTAGATTACTTATGAAACAATAAGGACTTATTTGAGATGTATGATTCTTATATATTGATTTAAACTTTCACGATTCTCACACATTATTTATACTAAACGGGACTTAAGACGGAAGTCTGGAGGAAAACATTCTGATGTTCCAAGGCAACCAGCTTTTATGCCCTACGTTAAGGGAGTAACGGACAAAGTTGGTACAATACTGCGAAGGTATTCCATTAAAACCATATACATGCCGTTATCCAAGGTCGTGGGACATCTAAGATCACCGAAGGATGTTATCCCCTTTCAATCACCAGGAGTTTATAAGATTGACTGCAGTTGTGGAAGTTCCTACATTGGTGAGACCAAGCGAACCATCGCGGAAAGGGTCAAGGAACATATTGCGGCTGTAAAAAATCGGCAGGTGAATAAGTCTGCGATAGCCGAGCATTTGTTGGAGTCAGGACCAAACCACTGGATTGAGCTCCATAAACCGAAAGTCCTGTCTACGGAACGTCATTTCTATAGTAGAAAAATACGTGAAGCCGTTGAAATCAGGAAACATCGTAATTTCAATCGGGATGACGGTTTTAAGATTTCATCTTCGTGGAATCCTATCATAAGTAAATGCCAGCGTCAGAAAACATCGTCCGTTATATCACCGGACATTGTTAGTGTCGTGAGTCGGCCGGGTGACAACCCTAGTGTACAAGTGGTTCAAAAAGACCAAATGCGGGTAGTTCGGAAAACCCGCGCAGCAAGAAGATGTTGATACCCGCACAAGCCAGTTGTCCCGTGACCATGGATGTTGCAACACATCCGAAACGTCGGGAGACCTCAGTGAGGTAAATAAATAAGTTAATACGCGATTAAGTCCCGTTTAGTATAAATAATGTATGATTCTTGACTATATAATTGTTTAAATGACTAAGCGATACATGATAGCTTAAAATTTCGTAGAAAAAAAACGAAGTTCTTTCTTTGGTTTATTTTTTTGAACTCGGTCTTCTCAAATATTACATTCTTTTACGACACAATCAAGTTTATTTATGACATATTATCTCATCTAAAACCTCACTTAAGAAATCAGCCTCTATATGTCCCAATGCTGGGCACAGGCCTCCTCTCATGGATGAGAGGGAACGAGCAGTAGTCCTCACGCTGACCCAGTGCGGGATGGGGACCCGTACCACCTTCGAATTTCTTCGCAGTTTCTAGGTTTCCTCACGATGTGTTTCCTTCACCGAAAAGCTAACGGTAAATATTAAATGATATTCCGTAAATAAGTTCCGAAAAACTCATTGGTACGAGCCGGGAATCGAACTCACGACCGCCGTTTAACAGCCGCATGCCTAAACCACTAGGCTGCCGTAGCTTTTTTTTTAAACCTTACCTAGTGAAATATAAATAAAACTTCTCTTAGTTTAGGTATTCATCGAAATTTGTCCTAAAAAGCCATTCCCGAAGAGTGCATCTCTTTTAGTCGTGCGCCGAAGGCATAAACGTGTCTCTCACAAGGGGCTTGGTTGTCGTAACGTAAACTAGACTCGATTTAAGGCATCCCCTTAAATGAGAAATTGTTTTTACCGTTTTATAGCCTAGGCGCTGTAAGTAGTCTGGATCGATATACGAGTTGTTTTAAGCATTTTTTTAAATATCAGGCATGATTCCTCCTACATTTAATTTTGTACAGATGTATGCTAGGCAGATGCCTAGCTACCATGATCTCGTTTCATGTCGGACAAAAAGCCTTCGTCCCTTACTCTATAGTATGTAAGTCCGAGACAGCGAATACCTTATGTCCGACATTTATATGTACTCTTATTTGGCGGTGACTCTATGGTTATATTTGCTATAATGATATACGATTACAAGAATAATATGTACTAACCTGCTGGCTGTACCGAGCGCTTGCCATATATTGGTGTCGTCATTACCACAGAATTCACTGCGCCCGGTCTATTAAATACATAATAACTTTACCGATACCCAAATTACTATATTTGTTTGTTGTTGGCATTTCATTTAACTGGTCTGAATATTCATTAATTTAGTTATTAATACGTCAAGGCATGCGGCGATCGTTGGTTCGAATCCCGCCTCGTACCAACAAGTATTTCGGTATGGAATATTATCGGTAAATATGGCTTTTCAGTGAAGGAAAACATCGCGAAGAAACCGTTATAATACCAATACTTAAGGTTTCGTTTTCCCTGTGGGTTGGAAGGACAGATGGCAGTCGCTTTCGTAAAACTAGTGCCTATGCCAAATCTTGGAATTAAGTGTGAAAGCGGACCCCGGGGTCGTTTAGGGCACAACCGGGAATAACGCTAGGAGGATGATGAGGATGATGTATGTGAAGTCCCCAACCCGCACTGGGCCAGAGTGGGGGAATACTGTCCGTTCCCTCTCAGACGTGAGAGGAGGCCAGTGCCCAGCGGTGGGACGTCGTCAGAATGCGATTTCCGAAAAGCTCTTTACTGATACTGATCTACCATGGGTCAACCGCGGTACGATAATTTCCGATGTTTTCCGACCAATTGGATTATTTTCTAACAGGTCAAATTAACGACTCTTTAACTGTCGTTACTAAAAATAAACCGAATGTACTTAATGGTATAAATGACAGAAACGGGATAGATAACATATTGCATATTACTTTGGCTAAAATTCCGAAGTAAGGAATTTGTAAACAAGAACGCAGCCATTTTGGCGATCACATGACATGACACATACATACCTACACTCACCGCACTCGTACATCGTACCTATGCGTATGATGTCGGAGTGATTCGTAAAGTGTCGTGTGCTGTCTTTCTCACTCACTCAACTAAAGAGTTAAGGAAATACTAATCTTAATTGATTAATTTTGTACTTTTTTATATTAAAATACATAATTGGACCTAAGTATAATTGATGTAACATTATTTACTTACTACGTATTATCGTCAGGAATACGCTGTTTAAATCTGGCGGGTTCCTCGGGCCCACGGTGAATGTATATAATCATAAGATTCATAAGTTAAGAGCGTAGTCGGTCTGCGACAAAATTGAGAAATAGGTATTTGTACAAACTATTGCCGTCGCGTTGCGCCCAAGCGATTCCCCGTAATGTGCGATAGGGACAACTGCAGCTCAGACCGATTTTCACTACAAAATCTTGACCAGATCGATGCTTTGTATTCCCCTGTTTTCTCCGCCAAACCTGCGCCGATTCAATTATGTTTGGTGTCGAAATTTAGAGGAAGAGCAGATCTATGTTTCTATTATTTTATTTTAACGTAAAATCTTTTCATATTTGTCTGGTAGTCATCTAAATATGACATTAAAAATGGGGTATTTTTTAGGTTTTCGAAAATTCGTATCTGTTTTGGTAATTATTTTTTGGGAAAAAGTAAATGACAGGGGCATACATACAGTAGACCTAGATTTTATAAAAAAAAACGAGTCCTCTAGAGGGATAAACCAGGAAGGAAATAGGGGAATACGTTTGTATGGAAAAATGCTGCTAGGATACCCTCTTAAATTGTACTTAGTTAATTTTTTGTGTAAATATAAAGGTCAACTCAATATTGAAGTGTAGTGCGTTGTTGTAAACTAATTCCCTATGTCTATTATATTGTCAATCAATCAATATCATGCCATAAAGTTACTCAATGAGACGTGGTAACAGTTGAAGAGCCAGTAATTACGTTGACATTCCTTTTTAGCCGTTATTGTACAAATTGGCAACGACAAAGTTCCAATTGAACTTCAGTTGATTGTGCACTTCGGTTTACAGATAAAGTGAGAAAAGTTTTTACTTCTCTTAGTCTTTATGCCATTAACATAAGATTGTTTTTGATTTGGTCTTTGGAAACTGTTTTTTCACTACCTCGTACTCATTTTGTTCTATAAAAAAACCTTATCAGTGCAGCGTTAGCTGCTTAAGGAAACGTTGCCTTATTTCAATCCATATACCATGCTGTTACTGTCGTACAGTCAGGTCATATAGTTAGTAGCAGCCAAGGTAGCCAAATATTTCGGTACATGTCTTTATTACTGTAAGAATAAGGGTGTGTTACATTGAAGTATAATGTACTACGTACATAGAACAGACGGATCGAACAAAATCTGGGTAGCAAGCACGGCAGAGCGGGGCGCGGGGAGGGCGGCTAACTAGTCACACGATGTCACCGTCGTAGACGCGACACTTTTGTTTAACTATATTCTGCCTATTTAATTAGGTACCAGCAGAACCAAGGTAACCGATATAGCCCTCCGGATCGCTAAACTTAAGTGGCAGTGGGCGGGGCACATAGCACGTAGAACCGATAGCCGTTGGGGCGGAAAGGTTCTCGAGTGGCGACCACGTACCGGAAGGCGCAGCGTGGGTAGGCCCCCGACAAGGTGGACTGATGACCTGGTAAAGGTTGCGGGAGTCCGCTGGATGCGGGTGGCGCGGGATCGGTCACTTTGGCACTCTTTGGGGGAGGCTTATGTCCAGCAGTGGACGTCTTTCGGCTGATATGATGAATTAGGTACCTCTACGGGAACGTGGATGATACATTTAATATTAAGTTATATTCATATTGTCTGTTTATTGACTTTTGTATTTTTTTATTTTAGAACAAATTCATTTATTTCAAAATAACAGGAATTTTAAAACTCAAACTCAAAAATACTACTAAAATTATAACAGTAACTAACAATGCTACTTATATTTACTCTGTTTATTTATATGGTAATGTGAGAAACATTTTCTATGAAGCAAAATTCTACGAAACTGTAGTATATGAAACAACGTAAAACCACGACAAACCACCCATATCTTTTATAGTTATCAGTTGATGGTGAGGCAGCCTTTCTGTTGTGTTCCAATCTCCATTAACTAATTTTGTCATCCATGAACTTAAGTTTTTAAATAAAGTGTACAAGAATTGTATTCCGTTTTTAAAAGAAACATCACCTTTTACTTTCCACACAATGTCACATCTCTTAATTTTTAGTCTATGAGAAATGACGCAACATGGCCTCCACTAAACATTTTGCTCAAATTAAGATTTAAAATGATTATACAGTTACTTACCGATGGAAAGTTACTCCTTTACACTTCGACGTGTTGCTCGAATTATTAGTGCAGTATTGCAGCACACACGATGGCATATTTAACGAGATTTTACACTGTTTCGTTTTAAAACAATACGACTGCGGCGCTGTAGAGCTCGCAAGCGACTGAGTGACGTGCGGCCGGCTGGCCGCAGTTGAACGGAACACAGTAATGATGGGCGATGTCTTCTCAATACGTAGTAATAATAGCTCAATGGTGTGTTACGAAATATTTGGCTACTCTGGCTGCTACTAACTATATGACGCGGACTGTACAGCCACTGGATGTAAAAGGGTTCATTTACCCGTAGTACACTTTCAACTTAACAATTCATAGCAGTGCCTATGCCTACTTACTCGTAATATCGTGGAACCTTTTGTGGCACTTATCTAATGAGTTTTATATCCTTGGTCATGTTTTGTTTTGGTCACAAATAAAACTGCATGTCTATATTCTATGCTCTATGCTATTCTAGTACATACCTCGACACATTTAAAAAGTGCTCCGGCGGGTGCCATATAATAAGTACTCATTTTACGTGGGTGGACTTTATATAATTAAATTAATTAAGTACGTGCTTATATGAACAAAAAAGTATTTATATGAACTGAATATTACCGTTAGCTTTTTGGTGAAAGGAAACATCGTCAGGAAACCAGTCTAATCCCAATAAGGTCTAGTCTTCCCTCTGAGTTGGAATTGGAAGTTCAGATGACAGTCGCTTTCGTAAAAACTAGTGCGTATGTCATATCTTGGAATAAGGTGTCAAAGCGGACCCCGGGCTCCTTTAGGGCACTACTGGGAATAACGCTAGGAGGATGATGATTGTAGTATAGTTGGTTTTGTATGTAATTATAAAAACAGTCGCACATAATGCGTTGTATTTTTTATGTCGGAAACATTGACTTGTGTTTTTATGTTTTCGATGACGGGTACATTTTGAGGAAACTGACATTATAAAATGACCGCGGCAAACAAGCGTACGGCCTGACAGCTGACACCGTAGTTTGTGAATACCCGCGACTCGAGAAAAGACGCAAGCTCATTTGCCGACTCTTTGATTTGAGGATTCGTTGTGTTGATAGCTAAAGTCAAATGTTGGTCTCTCACTCTCAATACAGCCGATTCTTGGGAGCTCCGTCGACCTTACTCATCACCAGGAACACATTACATACTTACAGAACAAGTAGATAGTGGTGTTATTTCGGCTGAGGTCTTCTTCAAGGAGCATTGTACTTCCCCAGTCGAGCTACTCCGAATATGAGCGAGATGACATACCGAAGCGCTGTGCCTTAATTGTCTTAGAATATACCACATCTGTGACGTTTAAAAGTGTAAGTATCAAGATTCAAGCCCATCCGAAGAAAAGAGGCATGTCTTCAACAGTGAGACGATATACGGGCTAATTCTTCAACATAAATTACTACTGGACAGAGTCGACAGAGAGCTCTGTACAGAGTTAGGGAGGATAAAGTGCAAATTTTTAATTATGACATATCGTCTGAGGAGTGATCACGTAACTTTTCGAACGCATGTTAGGACAAGCCAACTGTCATTTTCCCATTCAAAAAGTGACATTTAGTAGTTACGTCATCGAGGTTAAGTCGTATTTACATCCAGTCAGTCATATTTGTTTTGTAAGTTGGCATGAGTATGATAATATAGTATTGATAACTAGGTTCCTCCGGAAACCAGTATCTTATAATAAACAAATGAAATCTCGTGCCGAAAAGAAGCGGATCGTTTTTGCTTCCAGTGAGATAAGTGATCCATTACTAGTTATCGTTTCGCCAATAATAAGCTTTATGGACTGAAAACTGGGTCGAGCGCCGATAGCAAACCTGCCTATTTCCGCAATTGTGCTATTGTGCATTGATGACATTAATAACGTAATAATATAAATAATAATAAATCTGTTTATTCCTTAAATACTTTACATATAGTTACATTCCATTTGCTTATATTTATTTATAGTTTAGGGACCGCTTCTGGGTCTATATGCCTGGTCCTATGCCTTCCTCCAACCGTTTCCAAAGTGTTCTGTTTTGTGGTTTCGTAATACAACTTTGTCCAGCTACTGGGACAACATCATCTTTCCATCGGGTTTGTGGTCTCCCTCTGTGTCTTGTGTACAAGCGGTGGTACACCATGTACGTATGTCGTGTCTTGTGTACAAGCGGTGGTACCTCATGGTACACCATGAGGTCCTTGCCATGCTGTCACCGCTTTGGTCCATCTCTGGTCTTCTAATCTGGCTGGAAGTTACAATGGAAGTGGCCTGCCCACTTCCATTGTAAGGATCCTGAGTGGTCGAGTGCATCTTTGACTTTCGTTATATTTATTTTTGTCTCTAAGTTTTATGTTGAGTATACTTCTCTCTATACTCCTTTGAGACACCTTCTTTGTCTTGGCGTTGTAGATACATGTTTGGCATCCGTAGGTCAGGCTCGGAAGTATACAAGTGTTAAGTACCTTGCGCTTCAACCTCATCAATAAGTTTGATTTCAGAATTTCTTTATGGCTCCAATACTTTTTACAATTGATACCAACCCGCCTGGTTATTTCTTCATAATGTCTACTTTTTCTGAATGTTATTTCTTTTCCTAAGAATATATATTCTTCCACATACTTTAGGTCGCTTTGGTTGACATTTATTGGAAATTGGGCTCCGTTGCTCATCACCTCATCAGTCATCAGTATCACTTTAGTTCCAGACCAATATTGTTGCTGACGTTGTAGAGTTCGTTGAAAATTGCTAGCAGTTGTTTCGGATTTCCAGACATAGCTATGATATTGTCTATACTTCTTCTTCTATCTAGCGTTATCCCGGCATTTGCCAGGGTCCGCTTTCCTACTCGATTTCCTCCACTTTGCACGATCCTGGGCGTCTTCTTTTGTCCGTGAATCTATGATATCGTCTATATATCTCTTTAATGAATACAACTTCTTAATAGAATATTATAAGTATGATACGTTTTACAAATTTTGAATCGATTATCATTCGGCCAACTCATTTAATATCAAGTAACTAAGTAAATAGATATACTGTTTGAGGCGTGGGCTTAAGTTATATTTACACACAAGTTTATGCCTTTGTTTATGTTGATGGCTTTAGATTCTATAAATCACGAGTGATATTTCTGGCAAGTCATAAGTTGAACCTCCTACGTTCGTTACCCGCTTTGCTAAAAGGTCAACTGATGCCTCGAGGCATTTTGTCGGCTTTTGTACTTTACAGTTGAAGGAATAAATAAACATGAATACCGCCACTACCTTATAGTAATGGAAAAAATACTATCAAAGGACTCCCAAAGCATTCACTCACATGATACCTGTGAAGGTCTTCCGTTTAAGGCGCCGTAGGTTCAGCGAAGTTAAGCGAACAGAGTTTTTGAAACAATATAATGTGTCTGTTTATAAAAATATGGTTTTAAAAAAATACGAATAGTAATCTTGAGGCTTTTCTGCAGGGACATCAGTGTTTAGAAACATGATTAAGCAATTTTCGCTCCATAGAAAAAAAATCACGAACATAGGTCTAAAAGGGTCTAAAATACACTTAAAATATTTCTTACAAATTATGCACAAAAGCTAAAAATATTAAATAGCTTCTAAAAATCGGCAATATCATGTTTGAGAGAAATCAGTGTTTTCTTTTTTATTTATTTAAACAGCAAAAAAATAAAATTAAAAAACATGATTTCCGCGCTTCCGAGCAAGCACTTCCATCTCGCTCACGCTTATGCTCAGTGAGAGGGAGAGAAGACCATGAACCTACGGCGCCTTAACTGATTCATTTGGAACAGATACATCACTAATTTATCTACTAAGTACCTACTCAAAGAGTTATATTTTTGTCCTTCGCTTCCGATCCCAATCACAATTCAATTTGTTAGTTTTGTTACGCATGCTCTCTTCTTTAGCACAGGCTGCCAGCTAGCGTCCGGCCCGCGGCTTTAGAACGAACACGCGAAACATAGAAAGAAGCTGAATGTACCCAAAGGAGGTGCTGATCCCTGAGCTGAACTTCAAATTGAGATTATTTTTCTGTTTAATTTGCTTATGATCTATAATTTATTAGGACGCAATGATACGAGATATTCTTGCCAGAGCTCTACGAACCGTTTCGGAGTGCCCGCGATAGCCTGTCGAGTCGATAGCCTGCTTATCGCTCTGGCGACCCCACTCGGCCCTGTGCGCGATAACATACCCTAATTCCAGTGAAACTGCAGCGGAACTCGTACAATGTATCCCTCTTATACCAGTGGAAATAGCAGAAGTAAGGAAAAAAATGTGACACGGCTTTGAGATCTTTCCTCTATAATAAGCAGAGTGCGAGAGAGATGAGAGTTGGTGACCAGATGTCTTGGCAGTGAGTGAGTTGGATAACTCGGCGGCGGTGTTAGCCTCCTGACTCGTTGAGGACTAGCCTTTCGCTAGCCAACAGACCCTGCGTTGTCTGCTTAGAAAAGGTAGTGTCTCTACCGTAAAAATAAAGCACGTAAGACGACAGAAGGGCTTCCAGTGCGCCGAAAAGTTTTTATAGATAGACCAATAACAAAGTTCTGAAAATCATAGTTACATTATAAAAAGCAGTCGAATTGAAAATCTTTTATGGAACACGGCCTCAAAAACGTCGCCGGGAACTGTTTAGCAGTGATTCAATGACCAATGTGAGTAATGTGACCATGAATTGAATATCGCCACTAAAGTAGGTACTTGGTGTAGAATAACAGTCTGTACCCCCTCCACGGAGCTAACTTTAGAATTACACAATGAATATGATACATTTCTTAGGGTTCGGTAGTAAACAAGGAACCGGCCGAAAAGCGAGAACCGGCGGAAAGTGGCCGTCCGTTCGTCCATCCGTCTTTGGCTTAGCTCAGCAACCCTTAATACTATAAAACTGCATGCGAATCAATTACGCCAACTAAATAGTAGAATATAGATATTCTTTTTTAACTGCCTACACCTAATATAGGGACGTATAAATTTGTTCTCGTTAAACCCATAGGGAGGGGAACCTTAACAACGACATAAATAAATAAAATAATAAAATAAATAAATATAAGGGGACAATCTTACACAAATCGACCTAGTCCCATAGTAAGCTCAGTAAGGCTTGTGTTATGGGTACTAGACGACGATATATATAATAGATATAAATACTTAAATACATAGAAAATATCCATGACTCAGAAACAAATATTCATGCTCATCACATAAATGTTTGCCCTTACCGGGATTCGAACCCAGGACCTCTTGCTTCGTAGGCAGGGTCACTACCAACTAGGCTAAAGCGGTCGTCAAACGTACATACATACATAGCTTGACATAGCTTGTTCAAAAATATTATGGGTTTCTTAAAACCATCTTTCAACTTGGTGATTCGTTTGCGAGATATTAGCCCTAATTTTTGTTTGACTCATGTCTGTGTGTGTGTGTTTGTGTATGTGGGTGTCCCCTGCTGACTAAATATCTACTAGGTACCTACTGGGGATGTGAAAAAAGTCGAGGCAGGAGTACATTTAATGAATTTGAAAGGAAAACTATCACGGTGTAAAAATATGGGTGCATGCAACTTACCTACTCATAAATATGTCCCATAACTCTTATGTCAGCGGATTAAGGTTTAGCTACTTATTTATGAGAGGATGTTATCGATACATATTTTTGCACTTGATTGAACAAGTTACCAAGTAGTAGTCGACCAACTTAAAATGCACTTAGAAAGGCCCACTTTCGTATATATTCGGCCGACGCAAGCGCACCATTGGCACGCGCGTGTCGATGTAACTAAGACAAACGGGCAACAACTACGGAACCCTACACTGCGCGTGGCCCGACACGCACTTGGCAGCACAGGTACCTAGCTCATGAAACGTGGAAGTTAACGAACCTGCGGGTGCGGATACAATATTGCTTGCGTTATACTTTTCATTCAAACACTCGGGCTTATCGCTACTACCGACGACGACACACTTTCTTAAGCTATAAACCTGAAGTAGCATGTTTCAAGCGAGATTGCTTCTTTTATGTGCTTGCTGATGGATTCGTTAGGGTCCTAATTTGACACTTCTATGAATGTGTAACATCACAAACAATCTGAAATCTTTAATTGCAGTTGGTCGCAATATGAGCAGGGCTATTCCACTTGCATTTTAGCGGGAAATAACACTTTTCTACGGTGACTTCTATGTAGGTTAAAATTGCTGGCATTGCTGCTTAAAAGGCCGAAGAAGTAAAATCATTGAATCGCATCCGTCCAATAGATATATTCACCTGTTTATCATCAGGTAGAAAGTATGCTTGTTAGCCACCATCGTGGCGTTACAAAAAGTTATAAATCATCCCAATGCTATTGCTCTCTCACTTGAATCTCGTTGTATTTATATAATCTTATCTGTGCTTGTATGCTCTATTGTAACTTCTGATACCCAAGAATACCATAAACAAGTGCAATTTTATTATAATAATAAAAATAATAATAACTAGGGATCGGAAATTCGGAAGCTTTTGTACCTATTCTGTGGCCTCAGTACCTACACCGCGTTGTTGTTGAGTAGCATGGAGACGGATTCTATATACTTTTACTAATAAACTTTCCGGGATTTCCTGGAATACCGAAAATTAGGATAATATAAAGTACACATATGTATTAAAGTACATAATTAGTTTATTTAAATACTTACGTATGTGTATACGTAATAAAGTATTTAAATATACTATTTTAGTTATTCCTACTTACAAAATGTAATTTAATTCATGTGTTAATTTAACTAACAGTACAGTATTAGCTTACATCAAACTAAAATTGTATTGTTACTTTTATTAAAAAAAAATGGTACAAACGAAATTAAAACAAATGTACCCATCCATACAATAGTGAACAGGTAATCAACCTACACCGACACACGGTATATTTGCATTTCCGTCTTAGTTTAGCAGGTAGAAAAGGACGGCAATACAATTGCTTGATAGCGATATTAGCGATATCTTTACGACGGCGGCGGTGTCTTTTTAGTACGGTTATATAGATAAGAACTCAGGTAGTTTTAAAGGGTTGGGGATAGGAACGCAGCTAGGTTTTATAGGGACGTTCATGATTCATTCGTTGCTGTACTTTACATGTATTCGGGTGTCAAATGTGCTCTGTTTTCACGTCTCTACTTGGCTATTGAACAACAATTTATGATTGGATTTTGTTATTTAGTGTGTTTCTTTACGCGTTTTTTTTACATTTGTGTGGAGCGTTGGCCGACTGGGGCGACCTGATCCATATAAAAAAACACGTTATATAAAATATTCCTAATATTCTGTAATCAAAACACAATACCTACCTATTACGCCCTTAAAAGGACCACCACTATTTTTTGTTACACCCTGTATGTCGTTAAAACTGTTTGCCAACGCGTATGTTAACATTGCCAATACAATCTCGGAATCCCGGAACAATATTTAAAATATTATTTTTAAGAAGCCAACTCCATCCTTGCTTAGCTTTTTCCGGGGTTTTGCTAGAAGTAGGTATAAAAGCTTCCGAATTTCCGATCCCTGATAATAACACAATACCTATATATACACGGCGGTGGTAAGCAGACACCGTAGCCTATGGACGCTTGCTACTTCAGAATCCTATTACAGGATATAATACTAACCTAACTTAACCTATTTTTATATTCCATTAAATCGTCTACGTCAGGTCAGGTCACATGTACTTAGGTTCTTCATTCTCAACCCAGCGGATCCTCCCGAGGATTGAGGGCTCCCGAGCCTACTCACACCGCCTGGGCTAGCTGCCTGCATGGTAGGTTTTATGGCCACGGTTTAGGAACGTTTAGGAACGTCCCAGAAAGGCTCAACCATTTGGCCTGTAAAACATGACCATAAAACTTATCGAGCTAACTGCAGGAAGTAGGAACACTACGTCACATACCTACACAGCATGTATAAAGGTAGTGGAAGGTTGTCTGGAAGAGATCGCTCTTTAGCGATAAGACCGCATGATGTCGACATCTGTTTTTAATAAGTTATTATGTTTATTTGATTCATGTTTTGAGGTGTGCAATAAAGAGTATTTGTGTATTGTATTGTATTGTAGTGGTATGGTTTTATAAATAGTTCTAGCACATCACTCGTGACTTTACTGAGTAAATACTATCAGCCTCTTTTCATTATTTGTTTGCGTCGCCATTTTTATCATAAGTGGGCACCTAACTCGTTTTAAAATACATCTACTTTAGATATGTGTTTATATTTTTCCGTCAGCTTTGTTATTGAGTATTAGTAGGTACGATCGGATTCGCATATTTAAGCTAATTAAGAAGTGTTGTTAGCTTTATCCATAAATCTATAGAGATAGATATAAAAGTATATATCTTAGCGACAAATAGTCTAGTATAGAGCGGATCGATTACGCTTATCTTATGCTAATAATATCCATGAGCTGCCGAAATGTGGGTTTGATAACTCGTTTCTAAGTTCCAGCGATAGGCAAACACAGAAAATGGATACAGTCGACATCAAATATAGGTACTCAAAAATATCTGATCATGCTTCAGTACATTGGCAATAAAGTAGTGTTCAGATGTTTGTCAGCTAAGTAATAGTTTAATATCGATTGTATCACTCTTTGGTCTCCACTAGTTGTGGTGCTGTTAATGACAACATTATATCGAACGTTTCGGTTTGTTTGTTTTTTGGATAATTATAAACGTCCTATCCTCGACGCTGCATTAACGTATGACATGGACACACACATTTACGTCAGAGTAACATGGGTTTTTGAACTAAGAGCATTTTTCTTCAGTCAAATTTAACACATGCACTGCCAAGAATCACTTCGCGCTACGCACGTTGCTGATCCCGTGGTTTTCCCGTATGTAGCGGAAAGCGCTTACGATATAAGCGCCCACTAGGCGGATTCCCGCCCCGTTATTCTGCTACTTGTTTTAAGCTCAGCTCAACACTCACCCACAAATATATCTTGACGACATCTCGTAGTCACTATAATACTCATCATATCAGCTGAAAGACGTCCACTACTGGACATGGGTCTCACCCAAAGAGTGCCAAAGTGACCGGTTCTGCGCCATCCGCATCCAGCGGACACCTTTACCAGGTCATCAGCAGTCCACCTTGTGGGTCGATTCGTAGTAACTAAGCGTAATCAGAGGTCTAGTTTTGTTAGGTGTGATGGGTGAGGTATTACGAATGAACGCGTTCTGAATAACAGCCCTGGCAGTGAAAGTGTTAAGTCATGTCATACACTAGTGCCCCGTCTAGGACTAGGATGATTATTATTTTCGATTTAAACTATAGAACATACATATTTTGAATGGTAGCTACAAAAATAAATATTTACCATAGCAAAGAAATCGTTGGCCGCCCGCTTTGATGCACACGCGAAACAGCTTGTGAATGTCAAACAATTAGGGGTCCTAAAATCCAACAAAGATACCTAAAGTCTTTCATCTTTAGCATAATTGGAGTTGGATTGTTTGGGCAAATTATGTGCATGAATTGTATGATTTCACAAGTTTTCATTCGTTGGCTATTTACCAGTAGATACTATAGCATGTTTCAATCAATTCTGATTTGACATTTACATAATATGTGCCATGAAACCGCATGTCGACCTATGCAAGGATTCGAAACATGAGTTTAAAGCACACTTACAATACAATACACAGTAGCAATTGAACTTCGTAAATAAAGAGACGAACGTCAGGCACGGCTCTACTCTGCACAATAAAGCATCCTTAACGTTCATCGGCACATTCGTCTTGCTCACTCTTATGATGGATTTACTGTGTCAGTGAAGGACAGCAGCCGGGAACGATTGTAAATTGATAGCAGGACTGGGCAGTCGACGACTCCACAATTAGTTGTCAATTGACCTCACTCTTGTCGGATTGAAGGCGCCACTATGCGGTTGTAGTGCCAGTTGCCTAAGGTAATGTTTAACTGTCGAAGTATAATAATACTTCGACAGTTAAACATTACCTTAGGATTTCATTTATTTCAGGCAATCGTATATATATAACGTAAAAGTATATAATTTTCCGCAGGGTTTCATACAAAAATCCTTACTTTCATGTGTAAATATGTCTTAAATATTAGGTACACCTATTGCGAAAATACGTCTTTAAATGAATCAACAGTAAAGCAAGCTCTAACTAATGACTCCATTCCGTATTCGCGATACATCATTAGTAGGTACCTAACTGCAAACATTTCTTAAATTGACTTTTATAAGCACAATTTAACCAAATCAGTACGTACGTTTGAATTGAAACAAGTTTTTATTTTAAGAACAAAGCCTATGGTAATAGTTTGAATTAAATGATCATTTACAGTAGGTACCTACACTGTGCCGAGGCTGTGTCCGTACCATGTCGGAACATATATATAAACCGACAAAATGAAGTGTTGGTCACAGTCACATAATTCACCTATTAATTGTTGACATGCTGTTTTCTACGCGATTTTGACGGGTAGGTATCATCTTTTGTACGGGTGCGGTACACGCGCATGGTCCGCCAAACATCCGCGGTGTAATGTAGCTGTCAGTCTTAAATGTACATAACAATGTCAACGGCAGGTCAACGGAACAATAAGAAAAGGTCATAAAAGTAACTATATTCTGGATATATATGGAATAAAAAACGTCCGCAATACGTCGCTAATTGAACGCTCTCATAGTTATTTTTTTGACGGAATACCGCGATATGGAAAGAGTAGTAGGTAGGCGTGCCTATAAAACATTACATACATTACCCAATGTTGTTAAGAATATAGATCAACGTCACCTCTGTCATCTGACATGTCGTTAATGACAGTAATGACTTCTTGTGATACTACTTACTTATGTTTATTTGCCATCTGGTTGTGTAAAAATATTATTTAAATGACGACCAGGTACCTACATCAATAAGTAGTAGAATAAGTAGGTGCCATCAATACACGACATTTCTTTCTGTCATGTGTATCTCATGAACGCTAAATTGAATGGTATGATGTGGGTATTATTGTCCTGTGTACACTTGTACAGCGAATATAAATCAAATAGGTAAATAATACAATTAACATGGTGTTAATGACCTATGTATGCAACTTCTATAAATGGACATCAATTATTCATTAAAGTTTATTAAATAGGTATTAAACAGCCTTATATCTTGGGCCTTTGCCCAAAAATGGATAGGTACCTCAATTATTTAAAAAAAACTGTATTTAACATTATCAACTTTTTAATTTGAGGAAGGCTTAATATTATTAAACAGCCTTATCGCTCGCACACCTCAGAGGTGCAAATTCACCCAAACGCAGCTGACAACGCCGGACAGTGACACTGACAATAGTGACACAGATTATATGTAGTGACACTGTCGTTCGCACATTGATCGCGAGGCCGTTGTTGTCGCACAAAACGCGACAACATTAACTATAATATATATACATCGCAGTAGGTACAATTTTACATTTTATGGTTATAAATTGTACGGAGATGACAGTTGTCATAGGGAAAGATTCTCCGCGATAAGTACATGTAGACGAAGTAACATGTCGTGCTACGCGTAAGAGCGGGGTGGCATGATTTGAGTTTTCTAGCTGTTAAACATCGGTTTTGTTATTTATCATGCAGTATGAACCCGATTTACGGTCCCTTAAAAATAGTTCCTCCTACCAATATAGATCACATTTATAGCTAAGTTTACAATGCCACCAAGCGTGATATTTTAGTCCAATTACTAGCAAGTCAATTCTAATTAAACGTGAGTGTCATTATACTTCTAAGCTTCTTACGTCATTTTACAATAGTAGGCCAGTAAGGAAAAAACTGTCCGACTTTATAATGAGTAAACAACGTAATCTATTTAACAAGCTTGCTATCGAGCTTGACACAAAAAATAATGAACTCAATACGAGCCGAATTCAACAGCGTAGCGACCATGTGCGGAAGTGCCCGTCGCGCGATATCTATTTCAGGCAGTATTTTAAATACGAGATCAAGAAAAATACGAATCACTTTTGTTTAACGTCAGAACATGTTTATTTCAGGAATTTAATGCCTTTTGGTCGTGTGCGCTTACGATTTTATTGATGATATCTCTTCTTCCCTCACTGCTAAGGATCGCGAAGCATACGGTCCATGTCAAAAGGGTGAGATCATATGGCATTGATCGATCGGGCGGTATCGTGTGGACATCAAGTTGTACGCTGCCGCCTGCCGCCTTCTTGACGGTGTCAGGCCATTTCGTTGGTGCTACCCAGGGCTTGCCAGTTAAAACCATAATCCTTTTAACTGACGTTTAACTAAAAGACTACTACTACGAAAAAGAAATTAAGTAAAGGCGCTTCTAGGCATGCAGACAGTATCCCTGTCTAGCTCGTAGTCTGCCGAACATTCGCAAACCTCCACGCAGGGCCGTCTGCATGCTTTTGCCCTTTTGAGTGAAGTGAAGTGAACGTACTGCTCACGGAATCGTTACTGTGCCAACTGGTCTGGTTGGCGAATAACAACATTGTAGCCTACAATATAGAGCTGATTTATGAGCTAAGGACCGGTATCCATCCCGTATCTTTTCAATTAGTACTGCGGCCGCTATTACAGACGTGTTTGAAATCGATTTTATAAGGGCTACCGTTTGAAAACAGGAAAGTAAATGGTATTAAATACTTAGTGGTCGCAATTTGAGTTTTTCAGTCGATACATTTTGAATCACAAGACGTCCACTGCTATCACAGATTTCTCACAAGGATTGGTACCTACGATCCTCGCTCCCTCTTGCCACCCTTATCCAACTGAAACCAGAACCTTCATCAGAAAAACTTCTTCGTCGCATCAAAAATACTTTATTACTCATTGCTTAGTATGAATACTAATAGTTAAAAAAAACGAAGTCATTCTACAATTTTAGTCTTACATAGTGTGAATGTGACAATGACGAATGCTTTAAAGTGTCTTTGTCACTTGATCGCGATCGTCATAGTTCCGATCGTCAGCCCACTTTGTAGGTGGTCTGGTTTTTGCGCATACATAAAAACTAAGTAACGTATAGTACCAACACTTTTTTCTGAGGTGTTATTAATTCTGAGGTCTAGCCGAATGAGCAAGGTAAGTACCTAGCAATGATTGCTTAAATTTATGGGTCACAATCATATGTCTATATCACGCAAAATAAGCACAGTGGAAGTCGACTTGCGTAAAAGAGCCCAGTATAACTACCTAACTAACATAACTAACATCTACATCGGAATTATTTCCGTTCCTCTAACCATTTTCCAATATCCATATCAGGGAATCTATATCTAGTCAAGTAGCTATGATTAAATTAACGAATTCGCACTGAAGTTATGTACGAATTTGTTTAATAAATTTGGTCTAGTAATACTTTGATATTTGAGTAATCTACGTACATATAAACACCAAAGATCACGTTTTATTTACACAAGCGTTGCCTAAGTCGTCTCATATTACGTGGAACACCGTCACTCTTCCTATTGTCATGTAATACCTAATCGGCCCAAGTGTCTGGTTCGGCAGAATAAGGCAACTATAGCTCGGCACACTGCTGGCCAGTTCCAAATTGCACTATGTACGGATGAAGTTCATACATCGTTGTACGTTTTTCTCCCGCCACTTTGCTTGCTCCTACTCCTTGGAACGGCCAAACTGGTTCATTGCGACACAATGCCTCGTGACATTCATTTCCTTGTCAACTCTAATAGTACGCGCATTTTGTACCCGATATCAGGTTTATTAATTTGTTGCGATATTAACTTTATCACTGACAGCTCATAAATCGGAACCGAGTGATTTCAATGAGATTGTAAATTTTATCTGACACAAATAGTTAAGTTATTCGCGCGGATAACTAGACTTGAATAGGAACAGGAACAAACTGAAGCTACAATTAACTTTATAAAACTGCTTCCACGTTCCGCTAATTGGAATTCTTACATCGTATCTAGTAGCTTTAAGACCTCGCCTGTATCTACAAAATAAGGCCCTTATTGCTTAGCTTTGCACCAAGGGCCTTTCGCATCCCAGCTGATCTTTTTTTGGTCTTTGTCACTGCTTCTTAAAAGCCTTTAATCATACACTGTTAAGACGTTTTGTGTAATGTTGGGTTAGGTACTAGGGTTAGGTCGTTGCAAGTGCAGTCCTTTCACTGAAGCGAGTGGTACGGAAGCGGGCTGTGACATAACGCGGCATCGGCGGCGCCGGCGCAGCGCACTGGGCCATCGGCTGACCGACATGCCCGCGGCACACTTACCGCGACCCACGAAAACATTGCGTCAAGCACGCCATCAAATTGCGCAATATTTTGAGGCTTTTTTGTAATGACGAGTGTTACGTGTGGTTGCAATTTTTCGGTAGCTTAGAGCGTTAATAAAATGTGCCAGTTCTACATTTATGATGCCGTGAAGGCTATTTTTACCTACCGCAAATGGAATCATTAACTTTGACAGAGTCACGTTTCTTGGGATTTTGGATGGCCTGTCTGAATTGATTATCTACAGATAGACAACTTTACCTAATGTTTGACGTTTATTTCCATACAAAAGGATTTTACTGATGTTGGAATTGCAAAAGGGGGAGTTTATTGCTTAAGTTTACACTCTTCAATATTTTCACAGTTTAACCTATAAGGTATACTAGTATTGGCATGGGCACTCTGTGCCAAAGTATCATAGCTTAAATTCAAATGAATGAAAATCCTCTTAGTTCGAATTTAACCCATACCTATTGCTTTGACATAGAGTGCCCGTGTCTTATACTAGTACAGCGTCGAGCACTCTGACGTTTACCTTACTTAATTTCATTTATCAAGTGAATCCTAAATGTTGTACACCTAAAAATCAGACTTAGATATATACAATGAAAAAAGGAACATGTGCTTACACCTTACTATAAAAACATATGTAATAATGAAGACATTATTTTACATTTATACCTAGGTACTTTAATAAATTAAGTATTGAATGTTTTCTTATTATTTATTCCCAGTAATTTATAACTTGATGCTCTAGCCTAGCTAGGGCTTAAATACGACGTTATGTAAGTTATTTTATCGAGCGTGATCTTTTCGAAGACGCAAAAGTAAAAGAATTAGCATACAAAACAACATGCTCTGTGCAAATCGCGCGTGTTTCGAACATGCAACGTTTATATAAGTTTCTTCTTCAAATGTCAACACAGTAAGTCTCGTGAAATAACGACGTCTCGAGGAAAAAAAGGTAGGTACTTACACGCTTTTTTTAATATTCTTCTTGAATATTAAAAAAATATATATATTTTTCATTGAACATTGAAAGAAAATGTTTTATTGCACAGAAATACTCATCGGTATTTATTATGAATTAGCCTCGATGGGACCAGCAGTATGGTAATTTAAAATCGTTCGTATGTTGAAATAAACGATTTCACCCGAACTCTAAACAGTTCTGAGCTCCTACCTATAGGTATTGTTCAGTCTGCTGAAGAGCTTAGAACAGTTTTATAACGCAATTTTCCGACAGCTAAATACATCGATGCCGGCGATTCGTTACGTCTGAATATGGTGCAAATGTCAATTGAAACGAACTCACGTTAGTGTATAGCACGCTTAGACTGCTTATCGACTTCTTCATTAACCCGGCTTAGTAACTACACAGTGGTCTCGGCGCCCAAGTTTTGACTATCCTACTAAATGAAAACCAGCAAAAAGAGTTGAGACCGCCGTCCATTGAAACCTAGCGAGTGTGCTTCCTATAATCTTTACTTTTGATGGTAAAACAAGTGACGGCGTGAGTTCCGAAATATTTAATAGTAGATTATATAATTTCGGAACTAGGTATATAAGTACCTTTACGTCACACCTGACCATAATGCGAGTTTTACTGCACGCTGCGCGTACGGGAAAACTCGCAATGTGGCCTGGTGATGACGTAAAATTTTGTACGCAACACGGGCGGTAATTCGTAAAGCCCCAGAGCGCATATTTATGGCCCTCACCTTCGGTTTGGGCCACAAACACCTGCGATCTGGGGCATTTACGAATTTACCGCCCTAGTTACGTAATGTACTATTACAGTGTTTGCCTTCTTCTTCTGGAATCATCCTATGGCAAAATGCATTGGTACAAGAATTAGATCTTTCGCTCGTTTGACATATGCACCTCTGTATCTGTTTATTTAGGGCGAGAGTGATAGTATTAATCATTACTAGTATTATTATTAGTATTAGGGATGAGGTATATTTCTCAGTTCGGTAATTACTGGCACATCTATTATCTCGTTGACTAGAGCTATAACCAGTAAAACCACGAAAATCGATCTTATTCAATTTGAGCGACACAAATGACGATATTAGACGAACTTCGAATTGCGATTTTCATGGTAGCAACACAGCAGTGGCCTATAAAGGATTTTCCTTCGAAGAGGGCTTAATCGAGCTTAGGCCTCATTTTAGCAAGGCATCATACTTTTGGGGGAAGGTTGAGCGACAGTTATTAAATTATCTGTCTACCTTTGAGCCCAGGACTTTCTGAGCGGGTAGGTTAAGTTTGTGTTATATTATAAGGTGGGTATCTACCCAAAATTCAATTTTTATAACACAGTGTCCGCTGTTCCTACCCGGTAGTAAGCGCGTGCACCGGACCGTGCCCGTGCCGGGTCCGAACGCTCCACTGAGCGGCAAGTCATCGGGCATATCTCAAGTGCCATGACTCAACACTGTTTACCACATGATTCACAAACGTCCAGCGATGGTAGAAGCCTGAACACACTTGAGACCTTCTTCGACTTACCAGCAATACCAGCATGCCTCAATATAGGTAATGCTACTTCAAAATTTTGTAACATCGTTTGTACGTTCGAAGCCAGAATTCATGGAGTCTTTTGGATAGTGAATGCAATTGAGCTAAACTTGACGCCGTATATACATTCCAAAATTAAAACCTTAAAATTGCCATTAAAATGAAAAAATAACCGACACTGGCAAACTTACACTCTTCCAAATGATCGACGTAGCCGTAGTCAGCCTCTCAGTCCGAGTATTTGTGTCGGTCATGCAAATAACGTCTTGAACCAGATATTGAAGTGTTTTCTCCAAACATTAAATTGTCGATGGAGTTTTCTCTTCCTAAACATGAGCACTGTTCTGTCGCCTAAGAGCTGACTTTAATCAGTAGTCCATTATGCCGTGATGTTTATGTTTTTGGTCTTTTAAACTGGAAGAGTGAACATCCTGCTGCTGCGATAAGCCGGGAACGGTGCGAAAATAACACTCCAGAAAGCTCTTTAGCTCAAGAGTCTTGTGTACAAAGTAAAGCGAGTACTGCGAAGTTTTAGAAGCTAAAAGTACCACACGAACCCGCGTTTTTTGTCTCTCGGTTGATAGTCAATCCTGACACCTGTGTTTTATGAAATCCTAACAGTCCCAGCGGTTGGGCCCACGTTTTACAATGAACGCAGGATCCTGATCCTGATCCTGAATCCGGAAAGGCCATTTTCAAAACAGATAAAATGAAATCGAATGAGCCGTGTCGATAAAATTACCTGTTTTAGCATCCACACTTTAATAAAGACCCTGCATGCATAAATACACGAACAGTATTTTTAAAGTAAAGTTATTAATCGTTGAAAATTTTACTTTTTCATTAGAACGTATTCGGTGCGACTGTAACTTACAATTTAGGTTACCCTATGTCATTTGCCACTTGCCAAAATGCCCGTGGAATAGACCTCCCAACACACTGAGACCTAAAAGTCTTTCTTATGCTGGTTCGCCTGAGGCTAGTTGTTGATAAGCTTTATGAATGCCGTTGCACATTTCTCGTGTAGCGAATGTGTGCGCCGATACGATACTGACACACCTCTTCTCAATGTGACGTAAGCTTCGTGTTAACCATGCCGCTGCCGCTCGATTCGGGGCACGAACTTTTCCATTCTAAAGCAGCTTAAGTAAGCGTTGCTATAATGACCGAGTTGATCGCTTGATATTTCCCAAGCATTTATTAAAACTCTATGCAGCAGAGGATATCAATTTGACTACAAAATCCACACATCTAATTGATCGTCACCCATGTGTCTATGATTGTGACAGGCCAACTCGAGTACCTATAACACCTACAATACCAGTGGCGGTGCGTGAAAAATTTTGATGGGCACCCCGGAAGAAAAAAGCTAGAAAAGAGTTTAGAGTGTATATAACTAATATAGGCTTGCCTAAAAAGAATTTAGGCAAGGGCTTGTATTTGCGGTCCGCACTACTCTCCTGAATACGAATGTTTCAGGCATTTTGAAGCCAACTTGGGAATAAGTACTCTACTTAATAATATTTTTGCATCGGCCAATGTCACATATGTTTCACATAGATGTTATAGCTAAGATGAGATGTGACATCCAACCGGCCGTAGCGTCATGAGCATGACGAAGCCTTCTTCCTCCGTCTCCGTTCGGGGGCAAGTGTCGCAAGCCACCAGCGAAAAGAATTCAACGCGTAAAAGCTGCTAAAATTTCCACGCACTATCATGTCAAAACAAACTAGGTTTTGGAAATAAGTACGAGGTCTATTTGACCCGACTAATTGATTAATGACTGTCGGTGATAAAACATTCACTTGTTCTATCCCTGATTCGATTGTGATTTCAATCCAAAGCTTGGGCTAATTCCACATTTGGTTAGTGAAGATTCTATACAGCGCGCCAAAATTTCAATGAGTGCTGTCTGACTGGCGCGGGATGCGCGGGAATGAATGCAGTACTGCATGCGTACAGACCCGCTTCGGTGCAATATACTACTGCTGCGCAAATATAGTATTACAGTCTGTATACCGCAATACACAAGCAAGGAAAAACCGGCCAAGTGCGAGTCGGACTCGCGCACGAAGGGTTCCGTAGTATTATCTATAAAAACGGCAAAATTTAAATCTAAAAATCACGTTTGTGGGGAGCCCCCTTAAATATTTATTTTATTCTGTTTTTCAGTATTTGTTGTTATAGCGGCAACGGAAATAAATCATCTATGAAAATTTCAACTGTCCAACTATCACGGTTCATGATGTACCCACCCATACTGGTGTTTCCTGTATGTACCTTGCTTTACAGTAACCTACCACTTGAATGGAAACGCAACATCTCTGTTGATGCGCAGCCTTAATGTGTTAAAAGGATCAAAAAATACCCAATACGTCGATCCTCATGGACCTGGACTTCCCACTCGACTTGTTTACTTCAAAATCTGCATCAGTCATTAGCAGTGAGAGTGAGGCTGCGGTTACGTCAGTACGCACACACTCGCACTTTCAAGTTTCACTGTTAGATAATACCAGTACTACGCCACTGGCTTACTTACACACTTACACACACAATAGGAAGTAGTACTAATGATTTATACAACAGCGCTAGCTCGAAAGGGTGAACAAGTGTGCAGTCGCGTCTATGAATATATCGTTTATCGTATCGTTTTCGATCTTAATATCTGCGTTATAAGACTCAATATTTTACACATTTATTCGATGGTGCCAATTTACAAGGCGGTTACGACCTTTTTTATATGGGCACGGAGTGTACCGTATTCCGTATCTGTGATCGGGATTGGCGCTATGTAACTGGTTAAGTGGGAATGATACAATAGTATTATAAAACGCTTAGGTCATAACTAGGAATGTTTGGAGTATTAAAAATAAATCTATATTTATTGATTTTGGAATGAGTGGAGGAATCTGCACAGCCGTAACACGTATATATACTACACACTATATATACAAGATGATGATGATGATGAGTATGAAAACGCCTTTACCTTAAGTGGCCGTTTTGGTAGCTAGATAGGATGTTCTGGACCCGACCAAGTGTACAAACGTCTACAGACGTCGCCAGAGGCATCTCTAGCCCATGTAGCGCCCGTGTGCAAACATTACTCTAGCGCCCCCTAGTAAGCGCGCGGTCAAAATGGAATAGTAGCGGGACGCGCTCGGCGCCCCCTAGTAAGCGCGCGGTCAAAATGGAATAGTAGCGGGACGCGCTCGGCGCCCCCTAGTAAGCGCGCGGTCAAAATGGAATAGTAGCGGGACGCGCTCGGCGCCCCCTAGTAAGCGCGCGGTCAAAATGGAATAGTAGCGGGACGCGCTCGGCGCCCCCTAGTAAGCGCGCGGTCAAAATGGAATAGTAGCGGGACGCGCTCGGCGCCCCCTAGGACCACTGCGCCCGCGTGCAACGCGCAGGACGCCTAGCTGGACGTCGCAAAATGACGCTTTAACTACGACTTAATTGAGGTACCCCACGTGAATGAGTTAACTGGTTAACGTTATTCTATCAATACAATGAAATGGCCAAAAGAATATAAATCTACATAACATGAAAAACATATTTTGTATGTATGTAATTTATTAGTTTACCATACAAACGTGACCTATTTTTGGTAGGCATATCAAAATCAAAAAAGATGATTTTTCAATACAGTTTTAAGCAGAATAAACTTAAAAACAAGGAAAATATACCCTTGTATTTTTAAGTAGTTAAAATAGAAGTTCCAATGCTTAAAATAGAATCGTCGCAACACCTGATCCAGATTATTGCTTACACAATTGAATAAAAGCACGGTGTGAACAATAAATTTCTACTTAGTTTCCTGGGTGATTAAATCAGTGGCTGTAAATTTGTTCACGTAACTACAGAATAAAGGCAAGTTTACAAGGACGTTTTGTACGCGCGTAAGGACAGTGTCATTTTTTCATATAAATTTTGACATTTAGATCTACCTAACGTGCGTACAAAGCGTTACATAATCGATCTGCAGCCCGTGCAGGATAACATTTATGTTATATGGATCAAAATTGCAAAAAGTACGAGGATAAATCAAAAAGTTCTTAGAAATAGGATCAAAAACAAACGAATATATATTATATTTATTTCATTTTATTTTTCTTCATAATTTTCTTGTTGTTCTACATTTAGCATATGGTTTTTCAAGTTTTTTATTCCTTAAAAAATTATTTTCCTTGGGTCTCGAAAAACTCATCTACAGCACGCATCCGCGTTGTCATCGTCAAATTTAGTTCCACGAATGTACTCCTTTAATCACTCGGAGCTAAGTCTGGCGAGTAGTTTGCTACTTGCGAGTAGGTACTTGGTAGACATTTTCGACATAGGTACAAGTACTTTATCACGGCACGTAACTCATTTTTTTCCATAATTGAACGTTTTAGTCAGTTTCTTTCACAAAAGACTCATTTACAATATGATGGCGGGAACAATTGAAAAACAAACATCTCAATTGCATCATAGTGCCAGCTCACAAAAATACAAACCTCAAGTACTTAAAGAGGTTTTACAAATACGTAGTTATAAGGACTTTTTGATTCCCCCTCGTACACACCTCCATATGATATTGTGTTGTTTCAGTACATATAAAGCTTATGTGAAAATGACACTATTTAATTCCCATACCCATTGCGGAAACAGCAGAGAAAAATATAACTTTTTTACTTTCTATTTATATTAATCTGTGAACGCTTATTGATATAATTTTAAACGGGAAGGTTTATCATTATCATACATTTTTGCGGGTTTTAATTGTCCACGCTGTAAGCATAATTTAATATTAGACAAAACTGTCGCGAATATTATGTTATGACCCATAAGACCTGTGCTATTGTGGACACACCCTGCCTGTGCTCTGTAACAATAGAGTCGTGTTTGCATAATTGTTTTGGGTTCGCCACCAATATTGTTCATATTGGCGGCGAACTTTCTCAAGCTGCTTCCTTGAAGAGATGTTGAAAACTGTCATGATGTGAGGATCCTTGTACAACTGAAGTTTAGAGTTTTTTTAGGAGCTCATTCTGTTTTATGTATATGATCGTCACCAATTCACCAGCTATAGTTCGACGTCTTCTCTCCGTCTTCGCCTGCGGGTGCAGCGGCTCTACCACGAAAATTCGAAACTCGAAGTTCGTATACATGCATCCCTGTCACTCGAGTAATGTAGGTAAGTGCGATAGAGATGGAAATACCCGATCTTCGACTTTCGAATGTTGTGGTAGCGCGCAGTCCCGTTATCGACATACCCCTGCACCCGCGCGCTGCGCAGGCGAGGACTGAGTGAAGCGCTCGAACTATAGAAGTTGAGAATAACTACAACTTAAAAAAGTAGAAAAACCCCCGACAGTTTCATTTCAAAGTCCAATATCTCAATAACGGCTGAACAGATTTTCATAAAACAGCTGCTAAGAACACTCGGCATAAAATTCATCTATATATTTTTTTAAATTATTTATAGGCCGGCAACGCACTCACAACACCTCTGGTGTTGCAGGTGTTCATGGGCGGCGGTAATCGCTTACCATCAGGTGATCCGTCTGCTCGTTTGCCTCCTATAATATAAAAAAAATTATTACACAAAAAAACCGCATTCAAGTAGGTCCATCCGTTAAGGAGCTACGCTACCACAGACAGATACACAGATATACACAGAAAGACACGTTAAACTTATAACACCCCTCTTTATGCATCGGGGGTTAATAATGCAATCGGATGGTTAATATAATGTTCAGCTAAAAGGATTCGTTCTTTCGCATTCGGGTACATAGATATTTGTAGGATTTCGTACATTTTTTATACACATTTCGTACCAAAACGGATAAAAGTGGGACGCTTTGCACAGATACTTAATGAATTGACACCCAAACTCAATCACAACAATATCTAAACATAATGCTAGGGACCATGACTATTGTTTTTAAATTGCTGTGATTGGAGCATTATATTAAATGTCTTTTGGTCATCGCGCTACAACCTTCATGCGTTCTGGAGCGTTGTAGATATATGTTATGTACCAATAGGCAATCTGTACAATGCAGTTACACGCTCCTCCCTTATTTATAAAGCCAGGTAAATAAAACGTGGGCATAGTTTGTTAATTTTTTATTAATAAAACTCCAGTTCAGCGTTGTAATAATGTCAGTGACATTGCCGTGGGTTGGAGTACCCACTTAAAAATGGAGTAGATAGGTACTTATGTATATTTGAACTGCTTTTAATGACAATATAGGTACCTATTAAGATGCAAGTTAATGCATCGTTATAGTCTTATAAACTGACAATTATATACTTTTAATGGGTATAGGTTCGCAAAACATAAAAAAAAACATTTTTTTTTTAAATTAGAAATTAATAATTTTAAGGATTATTACCCGAGGTTTTCATCGATTTTTGACTAGTTTTGAATCGTATCTCCTACTTTTGCACTACAGATAGAAGTATAAATGAAACGGTTGTCGGTTCTTCAATCTTTTATCTCCATTTCGGTCCACCGGATTTTGAAACAAATTAATACTTCATTTTGTATGTTATTTTTAAACATTCTCTAAAAAAAACCTCTATTGACGTGTAAGATCTAACGGATTACCCTTGTTTGGCCTAACAATGTGTTGCCTAGTTCGATTTGCCTAATTTTGACTAATCTTACTTACTTTAATTTTACTTAGACTAATCTTGTTTCGCATAATCGTTTCGCATTGGCGCGAAAATAATTTTGCGTAATACTCACTTCACCTAATTTTATTTTGCTTAATTTCATTACACTTAATTTTTAGTCGGTATAATCTTATTGTGTATATGGTTTGACTGATATAATTACATTTTGTCTGACATACATTTCGCATAATTTTATTTTGTCTAATCACTCCCCGCCCTTCGCTCGGGCTGTTGCCAGAAACGAATAATGGTTTTGAATAAATGCGTTCGCTAAATAAATTCTTTAAAAAAATTGTATCTGGCGCTTCGCCGGCCGCTGCCGCGGCACGCTCGCTTCGTTCGCCCGGCTCGCGCGCTGAGGGTCACAGTTCTACCTAACACTCCTCATCGCTTCGCTCGTCGTCGTACCTACACTGACCTGCGCTAAGAAAAGTTTAAGAACGGTGCAGTTGAGTTCTACAATATCTATTCAGACAACCTTTCAAAAACATCTACACATGTGTCTTATGTTAACAATAAAGTATTTGTATACATATTGTTGAAAAGTTGTTTAGATATTGGGTGTTTGGCTCACCGCATCTGGACCGAAATTAGGCAAAAAGTTAGTATAAGTATAACAACATCAGCATGATAAACCGTCGTTATTCATCGTTAAAATAGTTATTCGGCAAACTGATGATTAGTTAAAATAAGAATCGACAAATTGATTTTTAGATAAAATAATACTTATGTGAGCGACGTCCGCTCTCGGCGGCGTCGGCCGGGCGAGTGAGCGCGCGCGCTACCGGCCGCGGCAATGCTCGCCCCTCACAGTCACCTAAGAGTGAGTGCCGAGACACAAGTCGGCGACGGACGAGCTCCGCCCCTATGTGCTCGGACAGTGCGTCGACCACGCTCCGTGACACAAGTCGGCGACGGACGAGCTCCGCCCCTATGTGTACGGACAGCGCGTACTACCACTCGGCGCCCGAATGGTGTGTTTGGGCTTCGCCCGTGTCCTCAGACACTTTGGGTAAACGATGTTACCAAAATAAAAGAAGGAATAACGAGAAATAGACTTTTTATTTACTTTTCCCTAACTGCCCTATCACTGCCCTAAGTGACTTGATTACAAGTCCCTAACTTCCTATTACTTTGTAGTTTTCTTCTTCTTCTTGTTGTGACTTCCAGGAGGCTCCGATTGACACACACGAGCGCACCCACCATCGTCGCTGGCGACTTTAACGCCAAGCACACGGCGTGGAACTCGACCAAGATCTGCCACACGGGCCGCCGCCTACTACGCCACGCCGAGGGGCACAACTACACGGTGCTGGGCCCGGAGGTCCCCACCCACTACCCGTACGCCGCGACGCACGAGCCGGACACCATTGACCTAGCGGAAGTCCAGAATCTGACACACTGGCCGGAGCTGGAAGTCCTCGACGACCACATGCTCTCGGACCACCAGCCAGTTGTGATCAGACTGAGGATCGCCGCCACCAGTACCATGACGCCACCAGCGAGGAAAAGGACCGACTGGGAGAGGTTCGCCGCTCACATGGCTGAGCACTCGGAGTCCTTCCCGGTAAACTCCGCCGAGGAAGTCGACCGTCTTGCCGAGCTGTTCAGCCGGAACGCCCAGTCGGCCCTCGCCGCCGCCACCACCACGAGCACCGCCACCAGACACCGCCACAGAGACGCGCCGCCGCACATCCAAAGGATGCTAGAGGAGAAGCGGAAGTTGCGACGGCTCTATAACGAAACCCGCTGCCCCACCCTCAAGACCCGGCTCAACGCCCTCGCCGAGAAAATCGGGAAAAGCCTCGCGGCGAACTCCCGCTACTCTTGGCTAGAGGGCGTCAACTCCGCAGCCGACGAAGGATGGGGCGGAATACACCGCCTATGCCGTCGCTTCTCCAAGAAGCCGCTGCCAGTCAGGCCACTCCTCGCACCGGATGGCACAACGCGATACCGCGCCGAGGACCGGGCGCACATATTCGTCGAGCACCTCGAGAGCCAGTTCCGACCAAACGCGTCCACTGATGCCGAACACACTGCACAGCTGGAACGCGAGGTCGAGGGGTACCTCGAGGTCCCACCACCGCCAGAAGAGGACGTCGTCGTCTTCTCCCCCGGCCAGATCCAACGGGCAGTACGGAGAACCCAGCTCCGCAAGGCCCCAGGACCAGACACGATCCCGAACCAGGCACTGCGTCACCTCCCCCCGCGAGCCATCGCGACGCTGACGCGCCTGTTTAACGGGATCGTGAGGTCGTGCCACTTTCCCAGCTGCTGGAAGCTGGGGAAAGTCATCATGCTGCCCAAGCCGGGGAAGAACATTCTCCGCCCTGAGAGCTACCGCCCCATCACACTGCTACCCACGGTGTCAAAGGTGTTCGAGCGGCTCTTTCTCCACCTCTTGACACCGCACATCGAGCCCCGCGCAGAGCAGTTCGGCTTCAGGGCGGAGCACTCGACGACCCTCCAGATCGCCCGGATCCTCCACGTCGCAGCGGCGGCACGGAATAAAAAGGAGCACGCGGTGGCGGTGCTCCTTGACATGGAGAAGGCTTTTGACCGGGTCTGGCACGCAGGCCTGGTCTACAAAATGATGACCTCCACAGCGCCAAGACGGCTCGTGCACACCGTGGCCAGCTTCCTCGCCGATCGCAGCTTCCAAGTTGTGGTCGAAGGCAAGCTCTCGGCGAGGAAACCCATCGCAGCCGGAGTCCCCCAGGGAAGCTGTTTGTCGCCCGCGTTGTACGCGCGGTACACCGACGACATCCCAGTGGAAGGGGGGACCACACTCGCGCTGTATGCCGACGACGCGGCGTACATCGCGACGTCCTACAAGCTCCCGCACGCAGCCGTCAAGATCCAGCGCACACTGGACTTGCTACCGGACTGGCTGGACCGCTGGCGACTGAGGGTGAACGTGGCGAAGACCCAGGCCATCACCCTCAGCCCGAAGAGGAACCAGCCACCAGAACTCCACCTACTAGGACAGCCTCTTTCGTGGTTGCGAACTGTTAAGTACCTGGGCGTCACCATCGACCGGCAACTTAACATGTCCGCCCACGTAAAGAACACCATAAACCAGACAAGAACGGCCCGGGCGCTACTCACTCCTGTGATAAAATCGTCCCTCCCCATGTCCGCCAAGATTGGCATTTACAAGGGGTACATCAGGTCACGGTTGACCTATGCAGCCCCCGCGTGGTACGCGCTGGTGGGAGAGTGCAAAAGACAGCGGCTCCGCGCTCAACAGTCGCTGGCGCTCCGCACCGCAGCCGACGCGCACTTTTACGTCAGCAACAAAGTGCTCCACCGTGACCTGAAAGTCGAACACCTGGACGATTTCATCACCAGACTGACCAGGGTTATGTTCGAGCGGGCAGACGGCTCGCGCCTGACGCACCTGCAGGACATAGCCCCGTACCACTCCCGGCCGCCCGACAAGAGGGCATTACCGCGGGACCTGATTTGCACGGATCCGCCCGCCACCCCCTGACTCGACGCAAGGATGTTCCTGCAGTGCCGTCGGCTCGCTGGTCGCTCGCTGGGCCTCTCCTAAGGGAGTCCCACCCGGCAGGGCTTGACCGCGCCGACGGACGAAGCAGATGACCCCACCGGACTTGACGGGTTTTTAACCCAACCCAGCCACCCGTCCGTTGTAGCGGACGGCGTTCGAAACCGCCAGAAGCGGCACAGCCGCGCCAGGCTTCCCCGAGCCCCTTTTGGGGCTTGAGCGACAACCACGGGCCAGTCTGCGCTGCGCTCGCGCATAGGCAACATCTCCTCTCTCTTTCTAATACAATTTGTACTGGGATTTTACTTTAATGTTTACAATATCAAATGAATGCTATGAGAGGGTGTTTTATGTAAATAATTACTATGGGGATTCTAACTACGGGTTCTTTATTACTTTAAACAATCTAAGTCTTTATAAATAATCACATATTTCTCTTACGTATAATCTCCGTATGACGCGATGCGTAGCTCTGCCGTCGCGTGTTGATGTTGTCGTCCATAACTTATTTGGCAAAAAAAGTTATGAAAATCGTCATTTAGGGTAAAACGTACGTCGAACAAACAATTGTTATGAAAAATGAAATTATACAAATTGACTTTAAACAAACAATGCATTATATTAAAAGTTGTTAGTCAAACTGAAATTAGACAAAACGTTATTAAGTCAAACAAGGGAATCCCAGATCTAAAATATACGAAATCTACATATTTGCGTTCGTCTGTGACGTCCCTTAAAACTGGTCCAGGGTTTTCATTTTAAACCAATTAAGACAAAAGTTATGGCCAGAAAACCGGTATTTTGGCCTAAAATTGTTCGAATTTGATGCCAAATATCTCGAAAACAATGAACTTTGAAGTAAATATGGGATACCTATATTGCTTAAAGCCGTTGTTGTTAGTATAATATGAGTAAGCTACAAAAAAACATAAGAGAACTAAGGGGTTCAGATCGAAGGCCATTGGCGTATGGGAGCCCCTTAAATGAAGAAAGTGTATGTTAATATTTGTTTTTTAATACAGTTGCTCAAAAAGTGATACTTTTTGTGGCTGCGTAGCGTACGAGAAGCTCAATTTCTCGAACTAGTGCTTTTTACTTTTTAGTTCCAAACTATACTTTCGAAACGCAGTAAGTGGGTGTCGCGCGGCGCGACTCCCGCGGGTGCTTGCCTGTGCGCGGCGGGTTGCTGTCGGGGCGCGACCTGTGCGGACCGCGCTAGCGGGCAGTAGGCAAGCATATTTTATCGCAATGATATATTAATTTATTATTTTTCGCAATTGTATTAAAAAACGTCGTTTACAACACGTGTGAAATGTCTTTTACCACTCGTACCGAGTCTTGCCACTCGCTTTCAGCTCGTGGCAAGATACCTCGGTACTAGTGGTAAAAAGACATCCTTTTCACACTAGTTGTAAAATGTACTATTTTAAGCAGTAACGCTGATAAAGAAAATTATAAATTTGGGCCATGAATGCCTGTGGTCGCCGGTTCGAATCCGGCTCGGAGCATTAAATTTTTAAATTTTTCCTTTCATTTAAAAATTTAAAGTGTATGTTGTAATAATACATTCCTAAATAAGCCAGGGCTCCCGATGTAAGTCGGTTGTAGTAGGTATTTGGGGTAAATTGAAGAGACATATATATTTAAAATCTTATAAAAAAATCTTCTTCGTCGTTTCACTCTTGACAGAGTGGTGGTGGTCATCATTTTAGGTGATGGTAGCAAGCTTCACAACACGCCGCCACTCCTCTCTGACGAAATGCATCTGCTGCAGCATAAATGTGGTCTGTCCATCTCATGGTGACCTGCCTCGTGGTCTGGTGCCCTCGACCTTTCCCTGGATCACGAGTCGCTCGATAGCTACGTCTCCTCGACGACATACGTGCCCGAAAAACGTTACGATGCGAGACTGCACTACGGATGATATAAGATTCACCCCATCATTTTGTCTAAAGTAATATATTTATTTATTTTTCTTTTATTGTCTAAAGATAAGAATATCCCAACATTTTTGTTTAACCACCAATATCAAATAATCAATGAATTCGAATGTTGTTATTTCAATTTATACGCAATTTCGTCTATCGCAAAACGTCCGAATTCGCCAAGCCTCCGCCACACGTAGGCGAGCTATATTTAAAGCTGGCCTTGGCTCGCTCGTTTCGGAGGCAATTTTATTCTGCTCGTAGTGTTCCGTGCCTTAAGTATTCATGAATCCTTATAGTGTCCGCAACAGCACGTAGCGCTAAATTTATACACTTTAAGAGCTTTGTTTTGCGTGTTCTTTTTTGAGATCGTCTATAATAGAACCTGGAACATCATAAAACACTGAAAACCGTTCTAAACCGCTCACGGCATGTTATTTTACAAACCTTTTATTGCAGCTTGTAGTAGTATAATTATTTTATGCCATTTAGACCTCCTGCTAAGTAAAAAACCCTTATCGTGTGGTGTATAATATATTTCGCTCCAAAGTCGTTAAATGCGTGGTAATTGGTAATAAACAAAGACGCCTCGTCCACACCTAGGCTCAGTAGTTGTTACCATCTTTTTATGATGAACGAAATGACAGAAGATTAACTTGCAAGCCGTTATTATCATTATTAATTTTAATCATATTGCTATGCTATCAAGCTTTTGAATGGATAATGTTTAAGCGCCTTTGCTTTGATTCTCAGAACCAAATGAAACCCACGCTTCATTATCGTATTTAAACGGATTCATTAGCTTTTAATGGGAATTGGCGAGGTGATTCCGATATAATGTAAATCGGGATCGCCAAATCAGCCGGCCGAGAAGTTAGCTTTAGTATGATTGTGCGTCTCTAAAATAATGAAACATGTTAAAGTGTTAAGTTCATAAACGCAAAACGATCTATTTAAAATTCTACACGGTTTTTTGTTAATGATCGGACTGCTCAGTCGTAGTCACGAACGCTAGCAAGAAGTTTTATATCTTCGGAACGAGGCCTTGATCTTTTGTTGGCGAATTAATTACGATGTTACGTATTATTATTGTGATCATAGTTATGATTGCTGTGATCACACAAAGGTGTGAATGATTGCTTATTGAGATTATTCCATCACGTTAGCGTTATTCACGCTTCTTTGACTAGAAGGTAATTGAGTAATTAAACTCTTAAATTCAATAAAAACATTAGTAGCAAATGTACCTAATTGAAATAGTGTCATGTCATAAAAAGAGAAGTATATTATTTACCTACCTTTTAATGATTGCAACGTGATGAAACCTTCTCAATTCCGTTCGGACGATCGACAATCTAAATTCGACTTCTAGAACGACTATAAGAGTAATTGTCACTGTGCAGGGCCACCTTGTTACCCAATGTCTCTCTCGTAGTCCCTACTACGGGGAATAAAAATCCCCATCCGAGCAATATTACGTATTATCCTTAGAGTAACAAATGTAGGTACCTACGTATAGGTGTTATATTAGTTACGTCTGCATTAAATACTTTGACGAGGTGTTCAAACTGTACAAAATATTAATTGTGTTGTTTCCAGGCGCTTAAGTTAATCGACAATGGGTTAATACGACATTTAACGCTTCGGGACATAAGCACCTTCCCTGAGGACATTCATAGGTAGATCTAGTCTAACACACTCAATAACGAAAAAAATGGGTTTCGTTTGTATTGAATGTCCATACTCTAATTAGTCATAATATTCAGATCGATTTCAAACAGTTATACTTATTAAATACAAACATAATATTAAAATAACGTAACGAAAAATAATAATAATACTAATAGGTAATAAAGAAAAAAACCTACATACGATTACTAAAACCCAACTATAAAGACAAAACACCATCCAAATCGATATGTAGTAAATAGAGACCCAATTTAGACAATCAGTAATTCGGCAGTAATATGAACAAAGAACCTTCTGTCCACCTCCAGTCATTTCTCTATAGGTAGGTACGTACATGAACTGAAAACTTCGTGCACAATAATATAATACTTTAGGCATAATTGAAGAATTCTAATCAATTCCGCCACGAGGAACTAGAATACTACTAGTTAGGGGCTAAAATCCCTTTTCCCGGATATTCGATTAGTCAATTATAATAATCATTCGATTAATAGTCAGTCACTACTAATGAACGCAGAGTCGACTCGAACCAAGTCGAATTGAAGTAGTTGAACTGAATGGAGGCGACTAGTCGAGCCGTAGCATTACAAGCTTATGTATAGCTTCCCATTAGTAGTTAATAATTAGTAGTCGTCATTCGATTATCAACATTAGTATATTACTAATGTCATAATTGATTATTGATATTAGTAATCGCTATTATTCGATTAGTCGAATCATTCGAAGTCGCGCATCGCTATCGCAAATATCACTATCAAGACCATCTGCAACCGTAAACCCTCGTTTTGTACTCAGGCAATAATTGGCAAGCTACAAGCAATTTGCAAATCGGTAGGCGAGAGAAAGTGAACTGATTTATTTAGTGCGTGCTCATTTTGAATTGAAAATTGTGAAATTCGGATTCTGGATGCGATTTCACTTACGTACAGTTATACGAATACCAAAACAGCGGGACTGATGTGGCGATTTCGAAATGATCACGTTTTGTAAAGCGAAACTTTTCCACCGCGCAAAAACTACGACGCTTGGAGCAAAAGGACTTGTTTACGATGTTAGGATTAATATTTAACAGCTGGGGACAATCAAGGTGTCGATGTGTTAAGCAGCTTATGAATATCAAGTGGTACATTTACATGGCTACAGCATCTCATACATAGGTAGTACGCTACTCTGTTTGTCGCCTAGGTAATAACTAAGCAAGTAGACTACAGCGCCCATCATTCACGTTTATGCGGGGTCATTGAACGATAATACGTATGCTGAGGCGACGAGCTGCCCTCTGTCTCCAGTCTCAGTAATACCAACATCTATTGACATAGTAGTTACTCCTAGTAGGTACCTATCTATGTATGCACTATTCGTTCAATATAAGTAGTACACATATTGATCTGTCGACAATTCTCTTCAATGTTACAGCTGAAAGACTTTACCTGTAAATATAAATAAATAATAAATATTTGGGGAGAATCTTACACAAATCGACCTAGTACCAAACTAAGCAAAGCTTGTACTACGGATACGACACTACGATAAACATACTTACTTATATAGATAAATAAATACTTAAATAACACACACATCCATTACACACGAACAAATATTCGTGTTCATCACACAAATAAATGCTGCTTACCGGGATTTGAACCCGGGACCTCCAGCTTCGTAGGCAGGATAACTATCAACTACGCTACAGAGTTCGTCAAATCCTACTTCCTACTATAATATAATATTATAAATGCGAAAGTTTGTATGTTTGGATGTTTGTTACTCGATCGCGCTTAAACGGCTCAACGAATTTGTATGAAATTTTGCACGAAGATAGATAGGCTGCATTAAAATATGGGATAGTTATTTTCCCGGGTCTACACAGACGAAGTCGCGGGCGGAAGCTAGTAAAATATAAACGCAATATCCACAGCAACGAACCCGAGCTAAATTTTACACTCGCAATATAATTTAGATTTTATGCATGAAATGTGCATTGATGATGATAACAGTTGACATAAAAGTTGAATATTGTCAAAAGGAAAGATAAGTCGTCTGTGAGTCAGTATTTAAACCTGACCTATTCACACAAATTGGGTTTTAATATTTACCTAAGCTGATCCCTATTAATATTTGTAGGACAATCTCTCGTGAACGTCAATGTTTTTGTCATACGTATACTACGTTGAAAATTAAATTAAATAAAACATTCGATCGATACTCTGGAGGTAGTATAGGGATGAAAGAAACGAAAAAAGATCTTGCTTGATTCAACTGATATACCAGTTTAATGTTAACAACATGGCGTAGGCACATTACCAATTTGTTATTGCTCAAAACTCATTCAGCAGGTACCCTGTTACACTATGAGATTATATGGCGGATTAAAATTAAGGGACTACATACACGAGTATCAGAATCAGAACTTTATTTGCTCAAAACATGGTACAAAATAGGTAACTCAATTAAAATATACAGATCTACATGTTTCGTCATAGAGACATGCAAATATAACAAGGTTATGTGTATCGCATGCACAAGTTTAATTTTAAAATATAAGATATAAGAGTTCATAAGTATAATGGTAAAATAAACTATCTAGTTTGCCACGTTCCATAGGCTTGGACGACTCCCCTAAGCGTGTTTAGCATATTTATCATCATTAGGCCCATTGCTATGATCTGCCTATTTGACAATCCCGTCTTGTATTGTAAACAAATTCTCACCACCAAGCGCGTGCAGTTAGTACCATATTGTTCGTCACCCCTTTAATCGCCGGGCGATGCAATACCGGTCATTCGCACAATGCAGTTCTACTCCATCTCGTATTATGGACACTAAAAATATAGATAATAAACTTTATAACGCAGGCCTTTAAGCGCATATTTCATGAAAGGGTGCAAGTGACATACGAGGTTCGGGTTAGTATACGACGAATGACTCGCGACACGAACCCTGCATGCCCGTGATGCGGGTCGCGTGCTTCAAGCGTGTCCCTCATGCTACACAAATTAAAACATAATAAAAACTCTAAACCGACACTTGAAGTGAATAATAGCCCTCGGAGACGATGATGTGGAGGGAGGCAGAGGGTTCTCCCTCGCTGACAAGCTGGAGAGCCCCCGCTTCGAGCACCCCGGCTCCATACGTGAGATGTTTGGCACCGAGCTCACAGTGGCATATTTACAGAAGAATGGGTTCACTACCCCGCTGCTGTTTAAGGAGAAAACTGGATTGGGACTAAGGTATGTTCTATGTCATATGTCATGTCATGTCATGTTCTTTGTTATGTCATAGTATTCATAGTTCTTTTGAACGTTTCTTGTGCATAATGCATAAATATTTCAAGATTAGTCTTGACAATTTTTATATTTTATCTAGTCAGTCAAATTAATGTAACTGGTAAATGTGTACATATATGAGAGGACAACCAACTTAAGCCCTAAGTCTGAATTGGGGCTTTGTTGAATATTATATTATAACAGGTATAATATAAGTAAAAATAAGCTAATTAAGTCAACATAGCATAAGGTATACAATTCATGTATAACCCATTACTCGCGACTTGATTCAAATTTCGTCTAATATTAAATATGCTGATGCTCAAGCAACACTTAGTTAAGTGTATGTGACTAACTATGTTTAAAAAACGAACCCACTATACCTGCTATTACTATATACTGCTATACTGATGACTTGAATTTATTCGAAGGGGAAGCTTGGGCGACGACGAAGTGCGAAAACGAGCTTCGAAATTAACTTTGAAAATTGGCTTCGCTTTATTTGAATACAAAAACCGGATCGAATAAATTACTTCTAGTGTCAAATGAGGTCGATTTCGGATAAAACAACTTATAGGTCATTAATGTAAGACATCGGCGTTCTATTGACCTTTTGAATTGAATTCCAAGCCAGTTGCAACTATTGTACCTACATATAATGCGATGCCGATGGGTCAAGAAAGTTAACAACAGACACAAGCAGTTTGACAAACAACAGTAAGTACTTCTTGTTCTTCAAAGTTGCTATCCTTATGCTTCAGTCTACACACACGCATCACTACAGATGTATACTGCAGCTTAAATCTGGTCCGTCTATCTCATTGTGTATTTCATATGTGACCTAGCTTCCTGGCGGCCCTCGACCTTTTCATGGAACACAAGTCGCTCCATAGCTACCTACCTCCTCAGCGACATATATGTGCCCGAAAAACGTAAGAATACGAGACTGGACAATGGACGATAGACGCTGCTTGATGCCGATGAACGACAGATATATGAAAACCACCGGAGCACACGCTTTCGTCCTTTTATAATTATATTATATGAAAATAATCACATGATTCTATTCGAGCATTCATTTTCATGTTGTATTTAGTAGCTTAGGTACCGATTAAGAATATTAAGATACCTGTGAAAGATCCCAAACCTATGGATTGTGGATGGTTTCGTAACTAGCAAGACCAAACATTATATTGAAATTATAGGGCTCATTAAATTAATAACGTGAATACGAGCATTGCCCTGATAAGAGTATCCGAGCGAGGACGCAACCGCCCTCGCGCTAAAAATAACTAAATAACTGTCTGACTTGTGACCGTTTCAATCAGCCCCCGATAAGGGAATGCGTTAACCTTTCGAGGGTGGGAACCGATGCACCCTCGCGATTTGTAACGAACGTCGCCCCGATGCAATCTGTAATGAAATACTTCATTCACAAACAATATTAGATTATTAAGTAGTCATTTTAATTCACTAATAACTTGTGTCGTGTGGTAGTGATTTTTGGTCCTTTTTTGTTGATTAAAAATGGAACTAATTGTTCTTAGAAACATGTAGGTACCTAAGATTATCAGATATGGTTTCTGATGGTATTCCGAACCTGTACACCGATTCGGAATTGACGCCGAATACCTTTTACACACACTAAATAAAGCCAACAAAGGCACCTATATATCGATGGTTAATTTATGTACCTATATACTTCTATTACCTGTAATAAGAAGCTTATTACAATAATAAGAGCTATTATTATACCGAAGTCTATCATAACCCGAATTTCGTCACTATTGCAATGGCACAAACCGACAAAAACTATGAATTGTATAAACCGTTAAGTCGAATTTCAACCAACCGTCGCACTTGGGACATATTCGCTTTTTGGTACACGTAAAACACTAAGTATTACAATTCGTTTCTTCATTTATAATGAGCTTGCTACTTTGAGACATATTCGACGTAAATAAGATGGCTATCGGCGAGTTAACCGATGACGTAAAACACAATACGTAATATTACACGAGAACTTATGTACAAGCTGGTACGTAATAAGTTTCATTTTGTAGAGTACTTCCGTAATGCGTAATTGCTGTAGTGCACGTCCACATTGAATCGATAATAAATTCGAATAAAAACACTTAAAAGGAAGTGAGTTCTTGATCATCGTAATGGATTGAACGAGACTGCTATTCAGAGTCAAGAATCTTCGATCACTTCGTATCGATTCGATTCACTGCACTCGTCTCACTCCATTCTCCTTGTGCACAGCAACCAGCAACAATCGAATGGAGTTGATATTGAACTGAAGCCTGTTTCCTCAGCATTGATCCCAAGAGAATTGGTATTTTTTATCAGTCGCCATTCCAATATATTATAGTTTGTTATACTCGCACGTTATTATTATATTTTAATTTCGTACGTGTAAAAAGCGCGCACGATAAATGTGTGCATCATTTTCAGATTTCACGTTTTAATGACTGGCGGCCAATTCGCTGTATTCTCACGATAACGTCATATTATATTTGATTGCAGCGAGTGGGATTAACACGAATAAACTTTAATAGGTTTGCATTTGGTTGAATTTGCTTTGACGCATAGCTTTAAAAAAACCTGGACAGCCCGCATATTTTTGCCGCACTGAGATTAAGCTGACACCACGGGGGAGGCAAACCCTAACTAATCGGCGGTCGAGGAGGCACTAGACCGACATATTGTGACGATTTTATGAGTATTGCCAATGGGTTGTGGTCACACGGGTGGTGTGACTGAGGGAAGGGCTCGTAAAACACCAATGGATCCCCTTTGTATTTCCTATCCTATCCTTCCCCGGAGTATTTCATTTCTTATGAGAGCAAAACGATGATCCCACAGCACTGCGGTAATTTTTATTGTTTTAAAGTCTGTGAATGTCCACGGAACTTTAAGGAAATGTGTACAGTTTTGAACCTTATTCCTTTGTAATACTTATACTAATAATAAGTATAAAATATTCCTATACTAGTTCCCAAGTCCCAAGAAATAATCGTCAAAAAAATCTACATAGGTAATTATCGAAACTGCCCACATCACAAGAATCTTTTGAAGACTGCGACCTATAGAGGCTGGACATCCGGACATACGAAATAATGTTGGCCCAAGAAGCAGAGAGCTTCGCTTGGCTCGCTCTCTCGTTCAACTAAACTTTGTCGTCGGTATTACTATACAATAACGG
Source organism: Epinotia demarniana (assembly GCA_945867215.1). NCBI lineage: Eukaryota > Metazoa > Arthropoda > Insecta > Lepidoptera > Tortricidae > Epinotia > Epinotia demarniana. The sequence continues at coordinate 9,868,024 of OX244274.1, forward strand.
AGAATATTCATCAAATCAAGTCTTTTCTTTCTTTTTTTTATGGGATAGGAGGCAACCGAGCAGACGGTTCACCTGATGGTAAGCGATTACCGCCGCCCATGGACGGTATACTCTTGCTTGCCAGAATTTCATTTGCCCGAATTTTATCTGCCATAATGTTGTTTTCTATAATTTTGTATGCTATACTCATTGTTTACCATATTAATTATATGGCAGAATCTTTGTTTTCCATAATATCAATATCAATAATCTGATTTTCCATAATCATTGTAATCCATAACTATCACATGTCATAATGACATTTGCCAGCCAACTCAACATCCATAATATTCATATGTAATAAAGTCGGTACGTATTGCAGTTAAAAAATAAAAAAAATAAACCTCCAACCTATCCGCGATCCGAGTTGGTTTTGCCACTAAGTAAAAATAAACTTTTCTCTGAGATTACCCAATGCCAAGATAGTGGTGTATCGTAGGCAGTAGGGAACAGGGGCTTAGTGGCAAAACCGACTCGGATCGCGGATAGGTTAGAAGACGGAAGCGGGAGCTTTGCTCCCGCTTCCGTCTTCGAGGTTATTTTTTTTATAGAAGAGCGAAAAAACTAAAAAATTAACAAAGATGAATCCGAATGCATGTTATTATGGCGTTTAAATATTCTATTAAATAATATAATTGCAAACAATTATCTGGAAAACAATACGTATGGCATTCGTATCATTATGACATTCAATATTCGTGTAAACAAGAGTATGTCAATTAACTATTATGGTAAACGAAACATTCGGGCAAATGAAATTCGGGCAAGCGAAGTTCGGGCAACTGATTATTATAGTATATGAATGTCGGGCGAACAATAGACAACCCCCATGGACACCTGCAACACCAGAGGTGTTGTGAGTGAAGTCTATGCATGTCTAGTACAGTAGTCAGCATCATATAGTTAGTTCACGACAAACTAGCCAAATATATAGCAACACGTCTTTATTACTGTAGGGGTAAGGATGTGTTACGATATATTTGTCCTGATTGTACGTAATCGGATTGGGGACTTCACATACACCTTTAGATTTCTTCGCAGATGTATGCAAGTTTCCTCACGATGTTTATCCGGTTGTCTATTGTTTTCCCGACATTCATATCCTATAATAATCATTTGCCCGAACATCGCTTGCCCGAATTTCATTTGCCCGAATGTTTCGTTTACCATAATAGTTAATTGACATACTCTTGTTAACCCGAATGTTGGATGTCATAATAATACGCATGCCATACGTATTGTTTTCCAGATTATTGTTTGCAATAATATTATTTAATATATTATTAGAAATATCAGACCGAGAGGCGGGGTCAAGCAGCGCGTCATCATGACGTCACATGGCGTGGACGGTGGAGTAGGGAGCCGGGCGGCTTACCACAACGCAGCAGGGCGCACTTGGAAGGCGACTTTCGGACGGAACGGACGTATTTGATTGGCATTTAGATTGAGCTAGATTTTAATAGGTTTTGTTTAATAAGTGCGGATACTTTTTTTGTTGTAAAATTAAAGTCTATTTACGGTTACATTATTTTCTTTAATAAATAAATCCCCTTCTCCTCTGATTATTACATCAGAAGTAGGGATAGACCACGAAGCCTTGCTCTATCTGGTCTCTGGTTAATTAAAACAAAATTCTGTTTAGTTCAGTATTGTGTTCAGTGTTGTGGTGAGTCATCACTAACCGTAAGTACACTTTAATTTTATAATGACAGGGCGTTCTTCCCGGTCTCGTAAGAGATCTGATAGTTCAGGTAGACATCGTAGCAGGTCACGGGACGGTCATGTTCACTCTCATCGTGCTGCTCATAAGCGACGTCGCGATAACTCATGTGCTGGACCTGACAGTCCTTACAATCACGCACTTGACACGATTCTCGTTAGATTAAATGCAATTGAGGACAGGCTTTCTACTTCTGTATCTGAACCGCCACGTTCAGTGCGTGAACGTTACACTCCGCCGTTGCCTATTGCTACAAGTGAAGCTACCGCGCCGGTTGAGCCTGCTTGCAATACGACAAATAAGATTGTGACTGCGTTAACATCGCTCATCACCAAACCTAGTCATTACTACATCTCAAATTTTGACCCAAATGTTCACGATTTCGATGTTTGGTGTGCAGAGGTTGATAAAGGTCGCGAGGTTAATCGTTGGGACGACCATGAGTGTTTGTCACGTATAGGGCGATGCGCGTACGTGGCTGGACGATTGGGTGTCCAATGATCGTTCGTGGACCAATTTTAAAGCGGAATTCCGGTCACTCTGTCCTCGAATCGTTGATGTCGCGAATATCTTATTTGACGTAATGAAAACGGACTCTAGTAGCTTTCCTTCATATGCCGAATACGCACGTAGGTCGTTGTTGCGTTTGAATATTGTGAAAGGTCTATCGGATGACTTAAAAACGGCGATTGTTATACGAGGTATCACAGACCCCCAGATCAAAGCCACCGCATCTAACGCTAAATTAAAACGTAATGAATTGGTAGAATTCTTATCTGTTTATACGAAACCAAAGACGAATTCTCGAAGCACCAACGATTTTGTTCGTCCGTTGAACGCAAATTTATCGGACTCTCGTAAACATAAGACCTCGAAGCGACGAAATGTTTTAGCTGTGGTGACTTAGGTCATACTAAATTTCATTGTCCTAAGAGGCGGAAAACTGATTCGAATAATTCAACAACAACCCTTGTAGCACCAAATAAAACTTCCATGCCATGTACCTACTGCAGCAAGCTAGGGCATACTGTTGATAAGTGTTTTGCCAAACAACGCGTCGAATCCAAAGGTCAGGGCAGCAATAAAGTAAATTTTTGACAAACGACGCCCGATGCAGTAATGCCATGACAGCGGTAATTAATAAGGTTCCGGTAGACGTCTTAATCGATAGTGGTTCTGATATTTCTTTGATTTCTGAAGCGGTCCTTAAACATCTAACTTGCAAGAGGGTTCCCTCATATCGATTAATGCGTGGTATAGGAAGTCAGGAGATAGAATCTACTTGCTATGTAACGACCGTGATAGAATTTCCTGAGATATCCATAGAGGTGGATCTATTTGTTGTGCCTTCCAGTTGTATTAGTGCACCCGTGTTGTTAGGGACAGATGTTCTTAACCGTAAAGGGGTTACCTATATACGTACCAGTAACGGGCAACGGCTGACAAGGGTAGATAGTGCAGTTCAGGTACATCACATACGTGACTTAGAGTATGATCTCATAAATACGCCATTGGTGGGCGAGGAGAAAAATCGTTTACTTTCACTGATTAATGAATTTTCTATTTCTTTCGTTACCGGTACAGCGACAACTACTGTTAATACTGGCAGTATGGAAATAAAGTTAAAAAGTGATGTTCCTGTGCATTATCGTCCCTATAAGCTTTCGGCTGATGAAAAGTTAAGGGTTCGCGATATTACAAGCGATCTACTAAGTAAAGGAATCATCCGAGAGTCACAGTCCGAGTACGCGAGTCCTATCATACTCGTCAAAAAGAAAGACGGGTCTGATAGGATGTGCGTCGACTATCGCGCATTAAACGCTACTACCATTAAAGAGAGATTCCCCTTGCCCTTGATTGACGACCACATAGACAAGCTAGGCAACAGTAAATTTTTCACGAGTCTGGATATGGCCACTGGATTCCACCAGGTGCCCCTTAAGGACGATGAATCCATAAAGAAAACTGCGTTCGTCACACCCGAGGGCCATTTTGAATATTTAAAAATGCCCTATGGTTTGACTAATGCTCCGGTAGTTTATCAGAGGATCATATCCAAAACTCTAAAACCTTTAATCGACACTGGCAAGGTCCTTAGTTATATAGATGATGTGTTGGTATTATCAGATTCGATAGAGGAAGGGATAGTACTGCTACGTCAGGTGCTCACTTGCCTTACAAACGCTGGGTTTTCCATAAATTTGAAAAATGTACCTTTTTAGAAACGGAAGTCGAGTATCTAGGAAGACTCATTAGCCAAGGTCAGGTACGACCGAGCCCAAGGAAGGTAGAAGCTTTGTTAAAGTTACCCACGAATGTTAGGCAAGTGCGGCAATTTTTGGGTCTAGCTGGGTACTTTAGACGATATATACCAAGCTACGCAGTTAAAACCGCTAGCATTGTGAAGCTTACTAAAAAGGGTCAACCGTTTATTTGGGGTGAAGAACAAGACGCAGCACGTAATTTACTCATGTCTTGTTTAACGGAAGAACCGGTACTTGCAATATTCGACCCAAAATTGCCCACTGAGCTTCACACTGACGCCAGTGCGGTCGGTTATGGCGCGATTTTGTTACAAGAGCATGAAGGTAAACGGAAACGAGTTGTCGGTTATTTCAGTAGAGCCACTCATGGCGCGGAGTCTCGATATCACTGAAATTAACCGAACGTAAGAAAGACCTCATCCGAAGAGTAGCCCGTTGGTGGGTTTACATGCAAGACTTTCGCTTCACCATCGAATATCGAAAGGGTGTTCTTATGCAACATGCAGATTTTTTAAGCCGAAATCCATTGAATGTGTCACATATTCGTCGTCCTAATAACTGGGCTCAAATTGCCCAAACAGCCGATTCTGAGACACAGGAATTGATGGAGAAATTGAGAGACGGTCAGTTGGATCCATCCCAATATGTTGTTAAGAACAACCTTTTGTACTACATGTACAGTCATTCTGGCGAAGAGTCACGTCTCTTATGCTTTATACCAAAAGGCCACAGACTGAGCCTCCTACGCGTCTTTCACGACGACCATGGACATATTGGCATGGATAAAACTATCGACTTAATTCTCCGTCATTTCTGGTTTCCGGGCCTCAGGCAATTTGTAAAAAAATACATTGGCCATTGTGTGGTGTGCCTGTCACAAAAAAGATCCCACGGGCTCCCCATCAGCCTATAGAATCATGGACTAAACCTGAGTGTCCCTTCTCCACTGTCCATATGGATGTGTTAGGTCCACTACCCGAGTCGAATGGATTCAAGTACGTTTTAGTACTAGTAGATGCCTTTTCAAAATTTTACCTGCTATATTCATTACGCAGACAGGATACTGATGAACTAAAGCGCGTATTCACAAACGCTCTTTCCTTATTCGGTACACCTTCTCTTATTGTGACCAATCGGGGTAGAATGTTCGAAAGTTCAGGATTTCAAAATTGGGTCTCTGGGTTGGGATGTGCCACGCATTTAATAACGCCTGGCATGCACCAAGAAAATGGACAAGCTGAGCGTTACTGCCGGTCCGTCTTAAACCTGTTACGTGTCGAGGTTAATAATAAAAGCAGTAGTTGGTCCGACACACTATGGAAAATTCAACTAACTCTTAATATCACCAAACAAGCTACGATTCAGACTTCACCCCTTCAACTTCTAATTCGAGTCGAAGCTACCACGCCTGTGTTGAGAGCGCTAGTCAGAGATGTAGCACTGGAAAACTCGCATGCAAACCGCGAGGCACTGATGACATTAAGGCGACAACATGCTTCAGAACTTTTGGAAGCGAACCAGACCAGACAAGATCAGCTTACCAATGATAGGCGGAAGCCGCCACGTGAATATGCCTTGGGCGACTTTGTGTTCGTCGGCAAAAGCTCGCAGAGTTCCGGCAAGTTGGATTCCGGCATGAGGGGTCCCTATAAAGTAATCCAGCAGCTCGCGCATCACCGATATGAGTTGGAGCTCTTGGCGGGGTCCTATGGTAAAAGAACTCAGGCAGCTGCGGAACACATGGTTCCATGGCGCGGAGAGTGTACTCCAGATACGTGTGCAGTCTTCTTCTCCGGTGGTGAGTGACTTACAATCCACGTGCGCTTGCCTCACGGCAGCTACCTATGGCGTGTGCATTGTTGTTTGAGAAGCCGCGTGCGCTTGCCCTATGGCAGCTACCTATGACGTGTGCAGTATTTCTCAATGGAGGTTACATACCTCGCAGCCACACGCGCTTGCTTTATGGCAGCTACCTATGGTGTGTGCTGGCAGCCTTCATTGACTGGCATAGCCTTGCTATGGGAGACATCGTCTCATTACTTGTAATTTTCGCATAATTTGTGTAAATAACTATTCGATAGCAATGTTCATGCACTGGTCACAAGTGTTTGAGTGCACGCTTACAGTTGTGATATGGTGTGTGTGAGCTGTTAATTGCTATCACAATTTAGATTACAGAATGTTTGGCTATAACGATGTCGCTTTTCAGATGATGATGCTGACAGTCCGCAAGACCATGGGGAGTCATCCGGACAATATGCGGTCGAGGACGCCTCGCCATCAGGAGAGGCCGTATTAGAAATATCAGACCGAGAGGCGGGGTCAAGCAGCGCGTCATCATGACGTCACATGGCGTGGACGGTGGAGTAGGGAGCCGGGCGGCTTACCACAACGCAGCAGGGCGCACTTGGAAGGCGACTTTCGGACGGAACGGACGTATTTGATTGGCATTTAGATTGAGCTAGATTTTAATAGGTTTTGTTTAATAAGTGCGGATACTTTTTTTGTTGTAAAATTAAAGTCTATTTACGGTTACATTATTTTCTTTAATAAATAAATCCCCTTCTCCTCTGATTATTACAATATAATATTGAAACGCCATACTAAACATGTATTCGGATTAATCTTTGTTAATTTGTTAGTTTTTCCGCTCTTTTATAAAAAAAATAACCTCGAAGACGAAAGCGGGAGCAAAGCTCCCGCTTCCGTCTTCTAACCTATCCGCGTTCCGAGTCGGTTTTGCCACTAAGCCCCTGCTCCCTACTGCCTACGATACACCACTATCTTGGCATTGGTTAATCTCAGAGAATAGTTTATTTTTACTAAGTGGCAAAACCGACTTGGATCGCGGATAGGTTCGTAGGCAGTGCAATACCCACTATATTACATATAATGAATATTATGGATGTTGAGATTGATAGCAAATGTCATTATGGCATGAGATAGTTATGGATTACAATGATTATGGAAAATGAGATTATTGATATTGATATTATGGAAATATAAGATTCTGGCATATAATTAATATGGTAAACAACGAGTATGGCATACAAAATTATAGAAAACAACATTATGGCAGTTGAATATTATGGCAGATAAAATTCTAGTTTTTCCTTCACCGAAAAGCTAACGGTAAATATGAAATCATATTCCGTACATAAGTTCCAAAAACTCATTGGTACGAGCCGGGATTCCAAACCACGACCGCCATTTCGACGGCGAAGTGCCATGAACTCCTATATATGAAAACCTAATTTTACAGTAGACGTAAGTAGTGTCTAATTACGTCGTCTAATTAGTCGTTCTGTAAAATTAGGTTTTCGTATATAGGAGTTCATGGCACTTCGCCGTCGATTTGACAGCCGCATGCCTGAACCACTGGGCTACCGTAGCTTGTATGTAAAAAATGACGGGCCAGCGTGGGGACTACTGCCCGTTCCCTCTCATACATGAGAGGAGGCCTGTCAGCAGTGGGACGTATATAGGCTGATGATGTGTGATGATGTACGTAATCAATCATGTGAAAAAGATTTGATTTACTTGACAACTAAATGTAACCCGAAACGTGGCATAAATTGAGAGTTTACGATTGTATAATTAAGCTTAAAGTTTAGTGCTCATGATCTGACAGTGAAACGTATCCTTCGGTTTAAATACGTTTTGTATGTAATGCTCAGTGAACACAACAACAGACATTACATGGGTTGAGGCTAAACAACGTTGCATGCACTCAGTAATGCATTAAGAGATCGACAGCCGAACGCAATATATTGGCTAATTTCGCTAATCAACTCGTAATTGTTATTTAATCTTCGCTGTAATAATGTTCTGTAATATTTGCATGCTTTTAATCGAACACGAACTTCATATCAGTTCGTTTGACCTAGATAACGTAAGCACGTGAAGTAGGGAAATGAGAGGCGCTAATAGGGGGCTGTTGTTTCTTTTTCTAATAAAGGGAGTTGAAGAGGCCGCTTTTAATACAAATTACAAGTCATTACGCAACACGCCCCGTCGCCGTTACATCGAAATAATTTTTTTTCGCCAAGTTGCATAAATACATAAAGAAGTAAGTAGTTACCTCCGTCGTTAAAATCAACGTGCGTGTCAAATCTAATAAAAGTATTGTACCTACTTATAATTTAATATAGCCTTTGTTAGGTCGTCATTTTTTACATACATAAGGAAGAAACAAAGTAACAATGTAATTATAATCATAATAGTTTGTTCTTTTAAGATAATTAACATTGAAATGTATATTACCCCTTTGGCAATGGCCCTCAATTCTGATCTAGTACTTGAATCGGAATAAAAAAGAATCTACTTCTTCCGCAATAAAACTGAGTTTTTAATTGATTTGAAACGTCTTTTGTGCACATGTTTTTTTGAATGTGAGGTACTTTAAAAGACATTATTATTTTCATGAAATAATATTAGGCGACAGCCAGAACCCTATTAGGTATAATAAAGCATTGACCAAACCGAATCCTCAATAACCAGCATAAAAAATCTAATACTTATTACAATGTTGTGACGCATAAAATGCGACGTCGCGTTAACACTACACTATACTACGTTGTGGCCGGTCCTATATCTTCGTTTGACTTCAAACTAAAATATTTATCGCAAACTGCTTCAAAGAAGTCATATCACTTCACATTAACCAAGTTCACTTAATAGAGACGCCCTACGCTTATCTTAGCGAAATCAATATGGTAATAGTTAACGGTTATTGTAAAAACCGGGTGGGGGAGGCGCGGGGAACACAAACCACCCGCATGAGAGTTATTAGTGGTGCGCCAATCTACCCGCGCTTCCCCTCGGTCTATTTAAAACGAGAGGGTGTAACGCTGCTAATAATATCAACAGTTTTATCATTTAAACCGGAAGTTTTTTTTTGAAGCTTTAGTGTAACTGAAAGGATCTTTTTAAAATAATTCGTACTAGACGTCCTCGCGACTACATCCGTTTTTACAAAGGGCTACGGTATCAGTGGCTGAGCGCCCATACAAGCTGATTCCACTGGCTTGGCTATAATGTATATTTAGACAAACCTATAATCATATGACTCTCGACTCTTCCATAACTTTTTTTGTGCCGAGTCCCATCGAACATTTTCACGCGCCGCCACTGTCCGGTATAAACTCACTCCTCCATTCTAGGATGAATATCTTTAGAAGGTCCATTCTGCATGTACATAAGTAAACCTATACCTACTGCCGAAATAATTATGAAATCAGATGAGTAGTTTTAGAGTAAACTTAAAAAGTCACGTAACTTACAAATTGCGAATTTTGCCACCTTTTACTTAATGTTAGTAGGTACCTCACAAGAGAGTCGATGTATGTTTTAAAAATATACCGTGCCGTTGTGAACGCAGCTTTACTTTACCGGCTATTTCGCACTCTTAAAGGGGAGTGCTGAGAGGAATGGAAGTGATCTAAATTTAGCTAATTTGCGTGCATCTAAAATGCAAGTCACGTATGAAAACAAAAGGGCTGGACGACCACCGCCGAGCGTTCTGAGAACCCGCGGCGGCCGTAACTCACTTATCTTTACCAGTACGTTTCGACTGTTCGTGTTCATTTAGATAGATAGATAAATAATATAGTTGGCGTTTTGTATTGGCATCAAATCAAACACACAAAATTAAAACGTTCTCACACAGTAAAAGAAATAGGTAAGAGACAAAAAAAGAACAAGCAAAAACAATTGTGTTACAAATAAAAGTTAAATAAATACATAACTATAAGGGGACAATCTTCGTCCCAAACTCAGCAAAGCTTGTACCTACTACCTACTAGGGGTACTAGACGAAAATAAACATACTGGTATTGGTAAATAAATACTTAAATAAGTACATAGAAAACATTTCATGACACAGGAACAAATATTCGTGCTCATCACACAAATAATTGCCCTTACCGGGATTCGACACTAGGACCTCTTGCTTCGTAGGCAGGGTCACTACCAACTAAGGCTAAAGCGATCGTCAACTAAAAGACATATTGAGCTTTGCAACAATGCCAAAAAGGAACTAGCTGAGTCTTGCTTTGCTCGTGTGAGCAAGCAAATATTCTGCTAGTACCTCATTTCATGACACTTTCAGTGGCAAAAGACCGGCTAAGTGGGCACTGCGCTCGTACGCGCTTTCCTCTGCATAAGGAGTTCCCCATTTTATCGGCTACGAGCGTAGGTAGGGCTATGAAATGTTTGGCTTGGAATGCGTTAGAGTTATTTATTTATAGATTCAATTTGCTTAAATAAGAATTGGAATTCAATCTAGGCCCTTACCATTATGTAGTTATTATCTACTAATTTCGGAAACATCTCCTCAACCGAATATACAGTTGGTACGTCTGTATTAGTGTACTTATGATAGAAATTTCGTCACACCCATGAGAGTCAGTCCGTCAGGAATACAAATTATGATTTACGTGAATGGAATGGGCGCTATTAAAGGGATACCCAGTATGGACGGTATGGGGCCCATGTCCTATAGGATCAGCCTAGCCACCGCTTGCAAAACAGTATTTGCACTATATTACGACACGAGGTATGAATGACCTTATTTTAAGTCCAATCAATACTGGACTCAGGTCACGGTTTTGGTTATTCTCAGGCACGATTTGAGATTCAAAATGGGATTTCCCAGCATGTTAGAAGGATATCCTCATTTTCATGTCTCAGTCTAAAATTAGTACCATACAGAGACGACGAGAGACGATAGAGAGACGTCCCCTTCTGTCAATTAGGACAAATCGAATCGCGGCACTATTTAGTTTACATACTTGGTCTTGGTCTGTCTATTCTTTTCCATGCCCCTACCTATGTGAAAAAAATTAGATAACCAAGTAGAACAAGTTTCCGTCAAAAAAATATTTTTACTTAAGTAAGTACAAGCTTTTATAGTCGACTGTACTTTTTTGCGGGGTCATCAAATACTCATTTAGAGGATTCTAATGAGCACAGACACAAGGAATTTATTTTGTACAGTTTAGGAGTAGCTATGGCCACCTTGTGTCTCCATCATGAGACCAACTTTACTTTTTTGGGACCATTGTAACCTGACTTAGACAAGTGCAGAAAGTATCAACTCAAGTTGGTCAAACTTGACTACCCAGTTTTGACCTAAACAAACATAGACTGCAAAAATTATCAAAAGCTTTTTAGGGTTCCGTTGTCAACAAGTGACCCTTATAGTTTCGCCATGTCCGTCCGTCTGTCCGTCCGTCTTCGGCTTAGGTCAGTAACCGATACGTCTAGAAAACTGTCATTCGGCATGGGTATATAAATCATTCACGCCGACAAAACAGTAGAATAAAATCTTAAAGGTTAGTCTTTTTTAGGGTACCTACTGTACACCTAAAGTGGGGATGTATTTTTTTTTCTCGTTCGTCACATAGTATCGTTATAATATAGCTTGTACAATAATGTTATATAAGTAGGCATAAGTAGTTACCGAGTAATAGTCGACCAACTTAATCTATACTTGGAAAGGCCAATTTTCCTACAAATTCGGCCGACGCAACCGCACCGCACGTCGATGTAACTAAGAGCGGCAGGCAACTACGGAACCCTACACTGCGCATGGCCCGACACGCATTAGGCCGGTTTTTCCCAAAATCTTCTATTCTCCGGTACGACATTCCTCTTCAAATCTTGAGAATGGATGCTCTGATAATCCTAAATACACTGTTCTTGAAACACACAATACTCAACTGCGAGTCGGAACCTCAGCGAAAATAAACGTGCTCCACTGAATTTACAAAGTAAACCTAGCGTAAACAGTTCGACGTGATTGAATCTTGCTCGTTCCTCGCATCGCTCGCCGGCTTGCCTGCTGACCCAAAATGTTACGAAATTCTCAGCCGTTGATACACTAACTGAAAATGTAGACTATTAGGATCGAAAATTACGTTGTAAGTTTCGGTTGTACGTAAGCATTAATTTTACTCATGTTTTGGTTCTTACGATTGTCAATATGGTTGGACTACGTAAAGCCTAATAGTTGACACTGTTTATTGTTATGGATCAAGATTGAAAATCTCTTTGCTTTGTATTCTGTAAGACGCATATTTCTTTTTAGTTTAGTTTAGTTTTTAGTATTCATATTCGGTTTACTTTTTTAAGTAGGTAATAGGTTAAGGCAAGGTTAGGTTACTGTCATTGTTATAAGCTTTTTTTGGCAAAAATGACAGACTGTTGCGTTTCTTTCGACGTTTCTTCTTGACAGTGATCATCGTTTTCAGAAACGCTGGTAGAAATTTGACTGGTAAAAGTGCCATAACCTACAGAATAAAATTAATTAATTTATTAATGTGAATTGTAAATATATACGACTTAATTAAAATGCCGCATTGGCTAACATTTTAATCAACAAAATGTCAAGCAGCAGATTTTCACAAAAGAGTAAGCGATATGAAACAAATGCCCTGAAATGGGACAGATATGACCTAAAATTAAGGTCAAGAGTAGGTGATCTAAACCGACGAGCATGTATGCAGAATGTAATGAAAGTGAATGAAGCAAGAAAGGTTTGTGAAGATCGTAGCAAGTGGAAATCCGTAATCTCTGCCTACCCCTCCAGGAAATAGGCGTGATTATATGTATGTATGTAAGAAAAAGCTACGGTAGCCCAGTGGTTCAGGCATGCGGCTGTCAAACGGCGGTCGTGGGTTCGAATCCCAGCTCGTGCCAATGAGTTTTTCGGAACTTATGTACGGAATATGATTTCATATTTACCGTTAGCTTTACGGTGAAGGAAAAACATCGTGAGGAAACCTGCATACATCTGCGAAGAAATTAAAAGGTGTGTGTGAAGTCCCCAATCCGCACTGGGCCAGCGTGGGGACTACTGCCCGTTCCCTCTGATACATGAGAGGAGGCCTGTGCCCAGCAGTGGGACGTATATAGGCTGATGATGTGTGATGTATGTAAGATTGAAAATGTCAAGTTTTAGTGTCAGGCACTGGGACGTTTACCTTATGTATTGAATATACGAACATAACTATTCTCTACTTGACTTCTTCTATTTGATAATCATTGAGAGAAGAAGACTGACATTCAGACATATCGCATAATAAATTGATGTACCAAACTGACAACCTCCTTTTTTAACTTTTTGAATTTGGTTAAAAAGAAATTGCAATCGAGCGGGGAAGTGCCGCCAGCGTCCTCGGTACGATGCCTAAGGCCCTTTTTAGGGTTCCGTAGTCAACAAGGAGCCCTTATAGTTTCGCCATGTCCGTCTGTCTTTCCGCCCGTCCGTCTTCGGCTTAGCTCAGTAACCCTTACAATTGACTCCGTGATTCGTTTGGTTGATCTCGCACGGGGAAGTGGCATGGTCATTGCGCGAAAAAGCCCCTTTTCTTAAAATTAACAATAACAATAACAAATAAACTTTTGATCTTATTACAACTAAGTGTCTACTCATACACTCTTGCTGTAAGTTATTATGAAATTGTATCGTCTGGCTTAAACACTGTAGAAAATATTTTCGGTAGCTGGCAAGTCTCTATTGGCCCTAAACAACTAGTTTGAATGTGCCCGACGAACTTGCAAGGCGCCGTAGGTTCATGGTCTTCTCTCCCTCTCACTGAGCATAAGCGTAAGCGAGATGGAAGTGCGTGCTCGGAAGCGCGGAAATCATGTTTTTTAATTTTAATTTTTTGGCCGTTAAAATAAATAAAAAAGTAAACACTGATTTCCCTCAAACATGATATTGCCGATTTTTAGAAGCCATTTTAATATTTTTAGCTTTTGTTTGTTATTTGTAACAAATATTTTAAGTGTATTTTAGACCCTTTTAGACCTATGTTCGTGATTTTTTTCTATCGAGCGTAAAATGCTTAATCATGTTTCTAAACACTGATTTCCCTGCAGAAAAGCCTCAAGATTACTATTCGTATTTTTTTTAAACCATATAATTATAAACAGACGCATTATATTGTTTCGAAAACACTGTTCGCTTAACTTCGGCTGAACCTACGGCGCCTTAACGTTGGTACGCCCATAACATCAACTATTTGTGCACTTATTAAGGCTTGCTCATATTGTGTGATCTTTAAAGAAAACTTCAGAAGTTAAGGAAAATATTGTACATCAATATTGAGTGGTACTCCACCTTCCAAGAAAATTGTGTCACTAAGTATATATATCCTAACAAGTTGTATGACTAGGTACCTACTACAGAATGGCGATAGAGCATCATTTGATGATGTGTTACGCCACAAAATTTCGGAAATTCATAATGTGATTCCGGTGTGTGCCCCTAGGTCTATAATGTATGAAAGGAGTCCCGTTCGGAATTCATAATTTTCCGTTTTCCTATTCTGAATTCAATGCACGTTCATATCATTCTGACAGATTGATCTTATAAATTGATAATCTGAAAATTTCAGACTGTGTGTGAATAATAGCTAAATTATATGCTATTCCGTGCTATCCGAATTAATAATATGAATTCAGCCATCTGAATTAATAATGTGAGCCAGCCACAAGTCAACATTCTACCAGCGTCAGAAGACCACTGTCAAGAAGGAATGCCGACATTGTATACAAAAAAAGCTTATTACAATTATATCACTTAACCTACTTAAACTTAGTAAACCTGAAAATATAAAATGCGTTGTTCTACAAGAAAACATGTCCAACACTGTGTTATAGGATACGTGGCAGGGAGATTTATAAAAAAAACTAAAACAATGGAAATGCGTCTATGAACTAAATCGTTATATATGCTTTCTTGTAGGAACTAGGAACTGTGACATCTAGTTCCCTAGGCGCGATACAATGACAGTTAAATTATGAATGATTAAGCTATGTTGGGCTCTGGATGAGGCCATGCATTTCTGTTAGTTGGATAGTCCTCACCCCAGTAACTAATACGCCTTTGACGTCAATGTTTTTTTCAAGTAAGTTCTAAGAGCTGGAAAGGGTTCAAAGTTGAATTAGGTAACTATCATAATAACTTTGATTGGAAAAATAATTGTATACATTATTTTTATTTCCTGTATTAAAATAATGTATAACAGAACTTTTTACAGGTTCTTAATGACGCCAACTGCTACTGTTAATGTTAAAATGCTAATTTCTTTAAAGAGTTCTCTCACGGATTTTCGTGCTCTCAGGTTATATATAGAACGAATAGCTCTTTTTTGTAACACAAAGATGGTCTGCATGTCAGCTGTTACTCCAAACCAGAAAACCGTACGACATAATACTGTGAAAATAACTTATGATAAACTAATGAGCTGGTTTAACATTGGTCACTTGTAATTTTTTTCTAACACGGCTATATGGGCACTCCATCGTAGATTTCTGTCTAATGCTATACCCAAGAATATTGCTTTATCTACTAGCTTTCACCGGTCTTACATTTAGGCAAAGAAAATCTAACACATTGAGCTTTCTTGGCATTTAATAGCAGATTGTTAACGGTAAACCAATCGATTACTTTGACCAGTGTGCCATTAACTCTGCTATAGTCTGTTGATTTTCGGTCAACCTTAAAGTTTAATGATGTATCATCGGCAGACAATACTATCACAGAAATATTGCTTACTACAGACGGCAAGTCATTTATATAAATCAAAAATTAAAAGGGATCTAAGAAAACCTGTTTGAAAAAAAAAACAATACGTCCTGCAAAATGCCGAAATCCCACCCACATTGAAAGAACTTGGCCTTCGCTTTTTAGTTTTCAATACGTATTAAAAAAAACTGTTCCTTGTTTGCTCTTACTTTGTCCCTTATCTCAGTTGCATGTACACTGTCGATATCGTTAGATACCTAAACGGGATATAAAATATAAAGCTAGCGCGTTTATTACTTTGATATTTATCACATTACAATAAAGTTCATATTGGCGCGTCGTGTTAGTTCGTTTTGTTTGTTTGGTTATATCGGCAGTGAGAACGGGGGTGAGGTCGGGGCTATCTCTCGATAACGGCTGAACCGTCGGTTGTTGGCTTTACTGGACCCAAATTCATGATACGATAAGCATTAAATAATTTTGTTTTAAGACCTGGAAAATTTAATACTTAGACGTTCTGTATATCAAACGCCCACCCACAACTTTTGATAGCATCGAACAGTTGATACGGATGGTTGGAGTGTCAAGTACATACTTATTGTAACTTATTTACATTAGTTACCGACTTATAATCAGAATTTTGTAGCATTTTCGGTGGATCATAGTTGTGTTAACGGAGTTGATATAGACAATATCAATCAAAATTGTCAATTAAAGTTATTATTGTTACGGTCTACGAGATTTGGAACTGTTCTTATGACACATCGCGACACCCATATAACGTAAATTGGCAGTGCTCATCGAAATAATAAAAAAAGTTTCAATAGCTTCCGTGTTACAAAATAAAGTTCAATCTCCATGCACGCTCTTTTTAGCACTTATAAAATGATTGTAATATTTTTTACGGCTTATTTGTATAGAAATTAGCATTAAAAACTCGGTATGCAAACCATTACGTTCTACGACTTTTTTTTAAAAAATTTAGTGATACACTGCTTTAATCGATTGGCGTCTGTCAATTTAGAAATAAATCGATATGAATCAAATAATTGTGAATAGGAAAATAACAATGTATTATTGAATTACTGTCACGATAATACGAAATAAAAGCACATCGATCGAAACCGACATAATTGATTGTGCAAAATGTTGCGTTTGAAAATATGGCATTGATTGCTGCACGGCGCGCGAGCTCTCTCAAATTTTCTCGCACTATCTCTCTCTCTTTACTAACAGGAGACTTGTGTTAGGAGACGACAATATATAGGCTCTCTATTTGATTTACTAAACATAATTATTACACAGTAATCAATCGATTCCTTTTATTGGCCATCATCAATCGTAATCGGATATTATGACAATCGATTTACTCTAGCCACATCACTCTTTACATCATATTGGAACTGTCCAAAGACCAGTCCCAAATCTCGTACACTGTAGTAACGTTATATAGGTAAATGAGGCTTACGATTGAAATGGTTTATAGGTACCTATTCCGTCAACACCACTACGTTGCACCAAAAATGCTACAAGAATAACGATGTCTGCTTATAAGGTGGGATTGAAATAAAACTTAGGATATTAGTTTATCATCTCAGTTACATAATATTAACTATCAATACATGGCGATGGCGTTGTAAAGAGAGATCATAATTCCATTTAATTTGTACGAACTTAAGACTTTATCATACAATGCTATCTAGTGAATATTGTATCTGATCTGTTGTGAAATATATCAATGTAATTTATTTTTGATGTAACATGATAAATGTGTGATGTCACTATGTTATACCCATTCACGGCAAGGATGTTATAATCTCCATCGGGTAAATACATTATTACTGTATGCAAATTCAAATCAACGCGTAGGGGTAATCCCACGAACTCGTTTGAGACCATAACATTAAGACGTAGTGAATTTAATATTAATAGTGTGAACGACGTCCGCTCTCGGCGGCGTCGGCTGGGCGAGTGAGCGCGCGCGCTACCGGCCGCGGCAATGCTCGCCCCTCACAGTCACCTAAGAATGACCTAGTGCCGAGACACAAGTCGGCGACGGACGAGCTCCGCCCCTATGTGCTCGGACAGTGCGTCGACCACGCTCCGTGACACAAGTCGGCGACGGACGAGCTCCGCCCCTATGTGTACGGACAGCGCGTACTACCACTCGGCGCCCGAATGGTGTGTTTGGGCTTCGCCCGTGTCCTCAGACACTTTGGGTAATCGATGTTACCAAAATAAAAGAAGGAATAACGAGAAATAGACTTTTTATTCACTTTTCCCTAACTGCCCTATCACTGCCCTAAGTGACTTGATTTCAAGTCCCTAACTTCCTATTACTTTGTAGTTTTTTCTTCTTCTTGTTGTGACTTCCAGGAGGCTCCGTTTGACACTGATTTGCTCCGGGCCGTACCTGCTATTTATACCTGCTAGTGGGTGAGCAAGACGTGCTGAATGAGACAATAGAGGTTACGCCCACTTTGACTTGACTAATTTACATTGCAAGATGTTATTGGGATGTTATACATTTAAATGGGTGGAAGACTAAGCTGATTTACAAAGTTCTAGTATGGATTGAGATCTTATAAGTACAGTAGGGTTCGTAAATATTTTCTTATCTGAATAATCATACATGGAAATCGGGCAAACCGTAATTCGGTCCCTTTCTTAACACTTATTCATTATTTGCGCTGAACCTACTGAGTTTACTTATTTGTAAGTTTAAACATTTAATAGAACTTCTAATAAGCTTTCTAACAATATATAAATCATTCTGATACGATGAGCCGTTGTAAAGTTATAAAGGTAAACATGTTAAATACAAAGTGAAAATGCGCCGTACTAAATTCTAATTCAGGCTCGGTGGCCGCGGCTCTCGTTACGGTCATGTTGGCGCGATACACCCCTCCCCTCCATGGCGGCCAGTCCGCGCTGCGCTCGCGCATAGGCAACATCTCCTCTCTCTTTCTAATACAATTTGTATTGGGATTTTACTTTAATGTTTACAATATCAAATAAATGCTATGAGAGGGTGTTTTATATAAATAATTACTATGGGGAATCTAACTACTGGGTTCTTTATTTACTCTAAACAATCTAAATCTTTATAAATAATCACATATTTCTCTTACGTATAATCTCCGTATGACGCGATGCGTAGCTCTGCCGTCGCGTGTTGATGTTGTCGTCCATAATTCTCCCCCTTTAGTGTGAGGCGAAGCCTCGCACTATTGGTTGCAACGGTGTTATCACTTAGGCACTTTCACTGATTAACTTTTCTTTCACTGATTCTAACACTTATTATTTTGACGCTACGTTAAAGTTCCCATTCTCCGGGTTTAAATTTCTTCGATGATTGTTCGACGACTTCTAATGAGTTTGCTTCAGGTGGCTGCTTAACTGGTATGGTAATCTTCAGTTTTAGTTGATCCCGTTTTCTTTCTTTGGCCTTCCTGCAGGCTGCTTCAACTAGTTCCCTTGATGGTTGAGCTATGTATATTTTCCTCTCTGCTTTATTCCGCGCCTTCGGCGCCTCGTTCTCCTTATCTCGGTGGTCGCTGCGTCTGCGGCGCCACTCTGCCCACGCTATCCTCTTCTCGCTGGGCTTCAATGTTGGGAGATCGGCCGCGGCATTGGCGTCTCCCGGCTGCTCTACGGATGTGTGGAAACAGTCCACTGTTGATGCTGATGTCGCGACGGAGTTGATGCCCTCCATGGGCTTCCGCGAAGTCGGGCTCGCGCACGCTGCCGCTGCGTGTGCCCCGTAGTGCGGTACCGTTGCCTCGAACGGTGTGCGTGTGTGTACACGTAGATTGATCGGACCCCCCAAATCCGATGATAGACGACCGGCGGCCTGTCTATTAATAACCGAACCCTTACCCGGGTTTTTGTACTCCTTGGTACGTAAAGCTTCCCTGAGCTTGCTTAATTTATTGCGCCAGTCCTCCTTCTGGACGGCTATCTTCTTTTCGGCGTCTTCCAATTGACGCGCCATTTCCTCCAACTCCTTCTTCATTTTCTCCGCCGCGACTGGGTCCAGGTCCCTCGTGAGTGCCCGCTCAGATGGCGAGGCTCGGTCGTGAGCCTCGTGGAATGTGAGGGACCTGACGCCTGATGTGATGTTGCTCGTACTATCTTCACTCGAAGTTATGCCGGTGCCCGATGTGCTGCTCCTGCGGTGCCCGCGGCCCGCGTAGCCGAGTCGATTGCCGTGCGCACCCGTCGCGCCGGCCCGAGCTCGACCTCGATTCATCGTCCTGGACGAGGGGAACGGCCCGCTATCGCCCCAGGCGTGATCGGTGACTCGTAGATTGATCCGGCTCGAAGGACCCGATCGACTAAACTCCCACTTGCTCGATGCGGCAGCCGGCGTTGATGAAACTGGAATACTGGAACTGGATACTGGAACTGATGCTTGCTTGCTGATTTTCTTGCTGGTACTAGTTGCTTGTAGAGATGTTACTTCCAGGAGTGACGAGCGGACACTAGTTGTTGCTTGTAGAGATGTTACTTCCAGGAGTGACGAGCGGACACTAGTTGTTGCTTGTAGAGATGTTACTTCCAGGAGTGACGAGCGGACACTAGTTGTTGCTTGTAGAGATGTTACTTCCAGGAGTGACGAGCGGACACTGATTTGCTCCGGGCCGTACCTGCTATTTATACCTGCTAGTGGGTGAGCAAGACGTGCTGAATGAGACAATAGAGGTTACGCCCACTTTGACTTGACTAATTTACATTGCAAGATGTTATTGGGATGTTATACATTTAAATGGGTGGAAGACTAAGCTGATTTACAAAGTTCTAGTATGGATTGAGATCTTATAAGTACAGTAGGGTTCGTAAATATTTTCTTATCTGAATAATCATACATGGAAATCGGGCAAACCGTAATTCGGTCCCTTTCTTAACACTTATTCATTATTTGCGCTGAACCTACTGAGTTTACTTATTTGTAAGTTTAAACATTTAATAGAACTTCTAATAAGCTTTCTAACAATATATAAATCATTCTGATACGATGAGCCGTTGTAAAGTTATAAAGGTAAACATGTTAAATACAAAGTGAAAATGCGCCGTACTAAATTCTAATTCAGGCTCGGTGGCCGCGGCTCTCGTTACGGTCATGTTGGCGCGATACACCCCTCCCCTCCATGGCGGCCAGTCCGCGCTGCGCTCGCGCATAGGCAACATCTCCTCTCTCTTTCTAATACAATTTGTATTGGGATTTTACTTTAATGTTTACAATATCAAATAAATGCTATGAGAGGGTGTTTTATATAAATAATTACTATGGGGAATCTAACTACTGGGTTCTTTATTTACTCTAAACAATCTAAATCTTTATAAATAATCACATATTTCTCTTACGTATAATCTCCGTATGACGCGATGCGTAGCTCTGCCGTCGCGTGTTGATGTTGTCGTCCATAATTAGGTATGCAGTTTTATGCAAAACTGGTTCACGTCTGCCATACCTGTGCTGACATTTTCTACTCGGAAATATATATACTGCATGCATGATAACCATTCTCGCCATTTCCAATCTTCTGACATGCGAATATTATATTATTATGAGACTACAGAACATCAATAATAATCATAATAATTAAATTAATTCAGGCATTTAAGGCCCATATAATTAATACCTTAAATATGAACTTAGGTACATACAGTTATAAAAACTAATATTAAAGACTAGCTTCTGCCCGCGACTCCTTCCGTGTGGAACTCGGTTATATCGTAGCTCCATACAAACTTTCACCCCCCATTTCACCCCGTTAGGGGATGATTTCCGGGATAAAAACTATCCTATGTCCTTCCCCAGGACTCAAACTATCTCTAAACCAAATTTCATCCAAATCGGTTCCGCGATTTAGGCGTGAAGAGGTAACAGACAGACAGACAGACAGACAGACAGACATACAGACAGACAGACAGACAGACAGCCAGACAGACAGACAGACACACTTTTGCATTTATAATATTAGTATGGAAGTATGGATATAATTTAGGCGACATGGCGGTGTGGCTCCTCTGCGTCGTCAACGTACCTAATACCGTAATACCTGGGACATTCTCATTTTATTCACAGAGATATTTAGAGTTTTACTCTGTTTCTTACACTCACCGGATCATGGTCACGGTCACCGTACTATGGACGCTTGCAACTGCAGAGTTAGGTTCTTTACCGACCGTTTAAGAATGTATACACTTCATTCTTGAAGAACCTAATATTGTAGTAACTACAGCGTAGTTTATCGGGAAAACCTCATCAGGGAAGCTCATTCCACAACCGGAGCGTTCTAGGGAAGACATATTTCTGCAACCGTACGTGAGCATTCTAGGGTGTTTATAAACATACGCCAATTCATTATATATTTTAGATCTAAATAAATTCTCCATTCCATTAGCGTTTCATATTGAAGCCACGATAGTGACTGTGTGCACAAATATGTAGATGCAATGCAATGAGAATAGGTTACTTACTTAGAAAGTACTTTTACATACAGGACCGTATAATCCTACTAATATTATAAATGCATACTCCCCAACTCCCTATATCTCGGCAACCCCTTGACCGATTTAGCTCATGTTCAAACTTACAAAAAAATGTTTCATTAGTTCGCCTACCACGTTCCAATACTTCCAATTTCAAGACGTTGTGATCAACGATACTCGAATAATTAAGTTTCAGAACCTCGTCCGCTCATTCAATCATCTAAATTTTGACGACCGGTTAGCCTATATAATATATATATATATAGTGGGGGTCACAGTGATGCTGCCTATGAAGCTGAAGGTCTTGGGTTCGAATCCCGGTAAGGGCAAATATTTGTGCGATCAGCATGAATATTAGTTTCCAGTCTTGTATGTTATCTACGTATTTAAGTATGTATAACAATTAAATATATCGTCGTCACCCGTATCACAACCCTTACTGAGCTTACTATAGAACTAAAAAAAAAAAAAAATATTTTTTTGCTGAAACACGGTTATAGAGATCGTATACATATTATTTACAGTTCATGCGACACTAGGTCGATTTGTGCAAGATTGTTCCCCTAATAATTATTTATAATTTTCTTTTAAACATCGTTGTGTCGAATGAGAATAGTGTCTCATTCGACACTATTCAAAATTATCATATTAAGTGTTTCGCGCTTCTTGTTTATCGTCACAGCGTTACGAATAATAGATATGTTATGACATTTACTATGGTGACGTTGGCCTTTAGCTTTGGCACGATTCACCTCCGGGAGTTCTCGCAACATCTTTGTATGTTGGGAAATATCGATGAGGTCATGAATTGTTATCAGACCTTAACCGTATTTATTGTGTGTAAATGTAAATTTAAATAAAATGCTTAATACAAAATAACCTTAGTAAACCGAGTAAATTATAAGTGGTTGCACAGTAAACGATAATCACGACATTTATGACATTTTATTTGAATATATTAATTTCTACTTTCGTCGCGATAACTCAGACTTTTTGCGTCATACGTATACTTACGTCCAACACCGACCGCAAAAACCAACCAATTTGTTTGCCACGGGTGCCTAATCTTTTTCGCCACACCTTGTAATAAGGCTGATAATGGATACATACGTAGAAAGCAACAGAGAATGATGACTTAAGGAAACGAGATTTAACCCCAAAGTGCTAAAGCACCTGCTTCCTAACTGATAGGTTCATTCATTTCATAATATCAGTAGTTACATTTATTGTGTCCCATAGCTTAGAGATAAAGATTTTGAACCTTGCTCGTACAACATAAAGCAGAGTGTCGCATGTAACCTGAGACTCGTTAGTATGAATGGTGGGTCCCGCCCGTCGTTTTCGCGGTCAGTTTTCGTCGAGTCACCACACCAAAGATAGCAGTTTGAAATATCATTGCAATCAGTTCTAATGGCAGACGCATCCAATACGTAGTCATACGTAATCGTATGGAAAGGTTCACCTACTGTGTAGCTTTCCGTACGAATCAAAGTAAGATAACATAGCACTGAAAAGTATTTTCCACCTGTTGTTAACCTCTATTTCTAAGTTTTTATGTTCTGTATTTGATTCATGATACAGAGTATGTGCATTGTATGGTATAGTATTTCAATAAGAGCTTACGCTTGCATGTGTGGATTGAATATAATATACATATGTATGTATATTCAATCCACATCTGATCTGGTTTTATTACGAATTATGAAACTATTGAGGTCAGTTAGATGCCCTAAAGCCCTATTCAAATACACGTGAGTAAATATTATGTAGGTAACATACTTATACATTTTCAGAAGACTGCGTTGGCAATCTCCTACATAACGCATGGACTGCAGTGACCAGTGACGCAAAAAGAGATATAGCACAGTAAAACAAATGTAATTTATAAGGAAAGAGAAGGCCAATTTTTTTTGCGATTGTGAAAAGTAGGATTCGTATTTCTTTTCTTTATCAATTGGATATAGAAAAATAAATTACCTTACCAAAATATCTTAATTTGGGAAAAAAACATAAGGATGTATAATAGTTGTGTCACATAGCATAGAGATAAAGATTAACGCACGTATTAACATTTTCCTTAGTGATTTTAGCTAGAAGAAGCCGCAATTCTCATTAACTCTCACACAGAACTCCTCTACCTTAAGTATTTTACATCTTTTGCGTCAAACAGCACATTTTCTTTATCATTTGAAACTTTTTACTTTTAGGCCGACCGAATATCAAATCAACCACTTATTTCCACAATCACTTATCTTTCTTAGGAGTTGTTTCGAAATACGACTTTGTTTCTTGGTTTGTAAGATAGCTATTGTGTTGAAGTGTAGAGTAGTGTACGTGCTTGAGACCGTTCTGAATCGATATCGATTATGAGGGCCCGCATGTTTTGTCAATACATTATGTAAATAAAGCTTATCATGATAAATTGTCGGAGTGCTACGAATACTTCCTAGAATTAATTCTACGGAGTTTTATGTATCCGATTCAAATGGCTTCGGTAGCTAATTCTTTGTTAATAGGATTTTCACACAACGAGTATTCTTAGAGACAGATCGACGTAACAAATATTCTTAGGTTGGTAGAGTACCTAGGCCATCTTACATACATCGAGCTAGCCCCAAGGTAAGCTCAATATGGCTTGTCTTATGGGTAGGTACTAGGCGAATATTCGCGGGTTGTTGGGTAAAACCCGATAAATCGAGATTGCTTTTTGAAAAAGAACACAACATCTATAATGCTTCATAATAATAATAAAAATAATAATAAAATCGTTTATTGGAAAAATACACTTTGTTACACATTTGGACAAGGGTCTCCGCACTAGGCTTCGCCTGTATCGCGGGGAACCAATAGGAATTACATAGCAGAACTTTAAAAGTTACGTACAGTTGACCAAAAGTAATAAAATAAAAATTAAAAGATTGTTAAAACTAAGATTATTAAATACGATTAAAAGATTATTACCTACACATTAATTTACATGTTGTACATAAACAGTATTCAGAGTATGAATAAAACTTCAAATGAAAAGTTACAGAAAAAAAGTATTAATAAAACTTAAGCTTAAGTAGTTCTATTTACAAAAAAAAACCCTTTTAAGCGATTTGGAGTTTGACCACCCAGCTATAAATATACCTACATAAAAAGATATAAATATTTGCCCTTGCCGGACATCAAATGTAATATGTATGTCCCAAAGAGAGAGAGAGTTGTATTTATTTATCTTGTGCATAGATCATTACAAGACCAGGCAGGGTGAGTTTTACATGAAGCGAATGATAAAATTTAAATCATTTCAGGGTTATGTGAGTAACGACAATTACCATAGGTACATTTTACATGGGTAATTGTCGTTACTCACATGAGAAAAGTTAAAGCGTAGATTAGATTAATGCCCTTAACTAGGTACAATATTTTTTATTATAACCCTTCAAAGTAAACTCAACAGGATAGTACTTTCAGTCATGGTAAATATGAAAAACGTCGACGCGAACAAATGACAGTCGAGAATTCACCAGCATCGCAATCTGCTCTGAAATTCAGATCAACAACGTAACGGCCGTGTCCCAGTGGAGTCTAGGGCAGATTGTAAACACGTCAAATTCGCACCTTGCTAGTTGTGTACCAACCATTGATCTGTTTTGTACTAGACATGCGAAATGTATGAACACGTGTCTTTAGAGGTTGCAAAATATTTGCTGATTTTACGTGACTCACAGCAATCTACCATCGTTTCGTTACTTTCCACTTGCAAATATGTAGTATGTACTAATATAAGCATTCCACCTACGTTAACTCGGATTATCGTTATCCTGGTAGTCGACCAAATTCTTCGAGTATTACCTACCTGATCTTCTTCAATCCCTATTTTCCATTGCCATAATTCAGAACAACCCAGAACTAAAAATATTCAATTCATGTGGCCATTTTATCCATAGTTCGATGCTTCATTTAAATACGATTTATTTGACTATTTTAGCGCGTCTTTTGTTATGTTGAAATCTCAGATCATTCGTATTCAATTTTGAAATGTCGAAGGTCGTATTCTAAACTAAAATGTGATAAGACGTTTGCCACATTCAGATTTCATTATTCCTGCTATCTACGTAGACAATAGACATTTATGCGTACTGTATTCACTCAGTCAAAGAGTATAACAGACGATATTTGTTTTGACTCATATATGGCAGACTTGGCAAGAACACTGCCTAATCATGTTTAATTATGTGAATGTCTAGTGGTACAAACGGCGCGGCGATCGGCTCAGCAGTGTATAATCGTAGTCTGTGAGGCAGCCGCATGTTTAGCCAACTCATCGGGTACGGACAGACAATCAACCAAAATGCTGATATTATTTAGCTTTTCATTTATTTTATCTTGGAGGTCTTACTTAATCTAAGTTAGAGGTTATTTCACCATTTGGTTTCCTGATGTTATGCCGCTCATTAATACGTGTAGGATTGTGGAAATACTTCTTCAGCAAAATAGTGCATATTACCTTTTGAACTATTAACATGCATATAAAAACACACGTTGGTCTCATTAATGAACCCATGCTAACTTTGTTTCTCGATTTTAAGATCACCCACTTATATAAATTGCATTATCTATTTCTAAAATTAATTAACTACTCAATCTACTC
Organism: Epinotia demarniana; assembly: GCA_945867215.1. Taxonomy (NCBI): domain Eukaryota; kingdom Metazoa; phylum Arthropoda; class Insecta; order Lepidoptera; family Tortricidae; genus Epinotia; species Epinotia demarniana. Next base: position 9,894,720 of record OX244274.1, read on the forward strand.
ATGCATTTGACGATTGCTTTAGCCTAGTTGGTAGTGACTCTGCTTACGAAGAAAGAGGTCCTGAAGGAAGTGAAGGGTGTTTATTTGATGATATTTATTTCTGAGTCGTCGATGTTTTCTATGTATTTAAGTATTTATTTATCTGTATACTTACGTATATCGTCGTCTAGTACCAATAGTACAAGCTTAATTTGGGACTATTTCGATTCGTGTAAGATTGTCCCCTAATATTTATTTATTTTATTTTATCGCCTTTTTCATGTGTTTTGCTCCATTAACGTTGGGGGCGAATCGACGCTTGAACTAACGACGAGTTAGCTAAGTTCACAACCGTCCCCCAGACTACGTATAATCGGCGATTGGTAAGCAAGCAGCGCACAACCAAGGTCAGTAACCCACGCAACACCATCACTTCCTCGTTGGCAACCGACTTGGGCAACTGCCTCTCACCAGAATTAGGCTCCCGGTTGCAACATTAGCCAACCTGAGGCTAGCCTTTGAAAACACGTTATAACTACTTAGTTTTGTGATCTTGGATGGATATTGAGCCACAGTTTGTATTCTAGGCGTTTTAGGCCTCGTCTGTAGATGGGCGATATCTCAATACCAAAAGTGACCCTTCTTTTATTTGTTTAATTTTGGTTGCATATAAATAATTCTTATGATAAAATCGTTAATATCATCATCCTGTAGAATACCAAACAAGACCTCGTAGCCTGAAATATTTTGAGGAGACGGGTGCGTTCAATCAATCAACCATTTATTTCTTAGAATATGGTACAATGTTGGTTAGTAGTGGGTGTTAGGTCAGCATATTCTGCCGTCATGCATCGGCGTAGAATAAACAATGCAATTATTATTTTTTAAATTCAGAAACAAAATAATAACATTTGTCAAGCAACCATATGAAAACTTTCTTTTGGAATTGTCATGTAGGCAGGATTTTAAAGTTATCTGGCAGTCTATTAAATAGTTTTATAGCCATAAAATGTGCGTTCGAGTTGGTAACTTCGAGCCTTTGTATAGGTTGCAAAGGCTGTAGTGGATTCCTGCTGTGAAAGTGGAAAGAGCTGTGGTTTTTTTTTTACAAATTTTACCTTTTCCAATATATTGACAGGGAAGTGGCAATATTTTAAGTTCCTTAAATATTGGTTTACAATGGGCGAGATATTCATGTCGATGTATAGCCCTGACGCACTCTTTTTGGGTAACAAATGCTCTTTGAATATCTGTACTGTTGCCCCAAACGATAAGGCCATAGCGTAATTACTACTAATGTTGATAGACCGCAATAGACTAGCTTTTGTTGTTGTAATGTCAGTATTAAATTCGGTAACAAAGTCTACACCGCTTCAGGCGATTTTTGTACCATAACAGGGTAGGGTTTTGTAAAGGTTTTGCGTAGACAAAAGCTAGCCCATTTCAGTTCTCACTATGACTGTAACGGTATAGGTTTTGTAAATTCGCGGCCGGCGTCGGGGTGTAAATGGTAACTGGTGAGCAAACTGAACCATAACATACTGGATGGGCTGTTATTCTCTACGCGCTTATGCGCTTGACCTCACCCGTCACTAACTAGAATGAAACTAGATATGTATGTACGCTTAGTTAACTGCGAATCGCGGCGTCATGATATTTCTGTGGGTGAACGTTGAGATGAGCCTAAAACAAGTTACAGAATAACCCTACCCCCCGTAGGTGCCTTGCCTAGTCTAGGCTAATGGACGGAGACACGTGGGACTACCAGCAACTTCAACTAGTGGCTCTGTGAGCTGTAGCACTCGCCAATCATTTTTTTTAATTTTGAAAAAAACCTAAAATGTAGTTTAACATGTAACGTTTCTTTTAGAAACTTTTGTGCACGTGAAATGTTACAGAATTAAGTAAAACTGTGATATTTCCGAAACGGCCCATCACCTGTATGTTATTCCATTTTTTGAAACACGAACCAAGACATATATTGACAAAGAAAAGTTAAAACAAGAGTGACGGAAGTCTTAAAACAAAAGATAAACGCGACGATGACTTAAACGACTATAACAGTCTTATTTCGGCCGTTCGTTCGAATTTCGAACGAATCTTTGTCCGGCGGCCCAATTCAATTTTCTTTGTTTGAATTCGTAACCGTATTTACAGTTACAGTTTAAGATTCCCGTGCCCAGTTTATTCAGTCACCGTTCTGTTATTATGCCTTTATGCATAAAACAGAATTTCTGCTCGGTTTTCGAATAAAAATTGTATTCTTATATTAAACACAAAATTGTAATACGTTGCTCAAGTAAAAGGATTTGTAGAGCATACCTATACTTACCTACTTCTTCAATCACTAAAGTTTTTATTAAAATAAAAATAAAATATATGAAGTACTTACCCTATATATTAGTGTAATTAAATGCTTCTTTTCATAACATAGGTACCTTTAATTAGGCACATTGGAAGGCTATTCTCCGAAGAAAAGGTGTCATACCTAGGAATTCGTACAACACTGTAATTTACTTATACGCGTGACAAAAATACCGTACATTGGTGACGCCATGTCATTTTCATTTTATAGCTGCAGAAAGTGCCAGTGCGGCAGGTATGTGAATTACGTAGGTACAATAATTATACTAGTACCCTTTATTAAATACACATTTCTAGAGACCAATAAGCCAAACAACACATATAGGTACTTGACATTGTTTGAGTTGCCCATTCAAAAAGCAACTCTACCGTCCTAGATATAAAATTCCAATTACAATACAAATTTATAAAAAGTTGGCCACATCAAATAATTTCAACTATATGACGATCGTGTCGTGTGACAGGTGACAAACCGGTCGAACCTTTTATCCCTTCAATGGCAGCCGATTGCTATAAATAAAAGACATACGAGTGTATTATAATACACATTCAGCTCACGTAGTAAACAAAAGGTACGGCAACATCGTACGTACGTGCGCTAAAAACTATGAATTAACATATAAATTGCATCTTACGAACGGACATTTTGATAAACGCCTCAAGGCCTCACCGGCAGGCATGGGGCTTTACGTTCGTGTTTGCATCTTTGGAATAGTCGAACACGGAACTAGCATTAATTGGTCTACTCGTAGTGAGAATCAGCGTCGTCGTAAAAAAACATATAATATAGTCCTTCCTTATTACTCGTGAGCGTTGCCATAAATTAATATGATACATGCTCAGCACAGACACTGGTTATTTCTGAATTATCCTAGCAATTTGTAACAGCGAGTATAGTACGGATTCTTTTTCTAGGCCGAATTCATTTGTCTTTGTGCCTATTAGTAAACAAAGCGATATGACCTGGTAAAGGTAGCAGAAGTCCGCTGGGTACGGGTGGCGCAGGACCGGTCACTTTGGCAGTCTTTGGGCGAGGCCTATTCGCCAGCAGTAAGCATCTTTCGGCTAATATGATGATGACGAAACAAAGCTATTGTCTTTAATTGTTAACTGTACCCGCTCATTGAAACTGTAAGATAACCGAAGTAAACATCATGACTTTTTCAAGCAAAAGGCGGAGAAAAGATTTTGCATTTAAAACAATAGACTTTAACATTAGAGTCACTATACGAGTCAAGTTTTTACTAAACATGGCCTTTTCAGTTCGAAGCGTTTGTGGCACGTGGCTAAACAATTGCTTTGATGGACCGATGGGTCTTAAGATAAGATCCGTAGGAACTAAAACTTGCATTACAACTGTTTAATCTCTGCTTCCTAGGGATGTTTTATTGATAAAGTTATATTGGTTTGCTACAATATTTTAATCTCACAAAGACGGGAGAGCCATTGTTGTGTGTGTATATGATACACGCGCATTCTGTCTGTGTGTGATGTATCAATTCTACTTTTACGAGCTCACGCACACACATACAATATGGACGTACTCCGATCACACAATTATGGACGACCTGTGTTCGAGAGTGTGTTCATTATTAAATGCACAAATTACGCATGTTACTGTAGGCGTAATTCGCTTAGCGTAAGCTTACCAAATTGCGTGATCAAGAGAATTGCAACGATTATCATGTGATACAATAACAATCATGCGAACCGAACCACAATAGCCATTACGCACTCGAAATGATATGTTAATTGGTACATTATATCTATCCATGACATAAATTATACAGAATCCATAGTCAGTGCTACAATTTCGAAATGGAAAGTGTACAACATGAATGCGAGTTGTGGTCTATAGGATATAATTTCATTATTAAAAACTAGTAATTTATTACGTTAATACCTACCTATAGCAAAAAGTTAAGTAGCTTAGGTACGTGCTGAGTGACTTGTAGTGGCCAGAGTAATATCTTAAAACTACTCGAAATCACTTCCTTGTTTTTAAGGTTCCGTAAGTAATTAGGTACCTCAAAAGAAAAAAAAACCGGCCAAGTGCGAGACGGACTCGCGCACGAAGGGTTCCGTTCCATTACCTATAAAAACGGCCAAAAAAAATCACGTTTTTTGTATGGGAGCCCTCTTAAATATTTATTTTATTCTGTTTTTTAGTACAAATGTTGTTACAGCGGCAACACATCTGTGAAAATTTGAACTGTCTAACTATCACGGTTCATGATCATGAGATACCCACTGGTGACAGAAAGACAGACGGCCGGACGGACGGACAGCGTAGCCTTAGTAATAGGGTCCCGTTTGTACCCTATGAGTACGGAACTCTAAAAATAACCGTTATGGGATCCCTTCGTTGTCGGTTTCATGATTCTAGGTGAACGGTGACTACTCTATAGGTTATTGAGTGAAATCCTATATGTAGGTATCTAGGTATAGTAGATTTAACATAGAATTCGTAACTATCTATGTGGAATTAAAATTCCGTTTTAATGTAACTAACGTAAAGGGGTGTCCCTTTATTATATATTACGCCGGTAAACACTGCGTGACGGGAGCTCGTTTTACACCAGAGCGCCCGAAAATAAAGTTTAATTAGCTGCAAATCACGCGAGTACCACGAGTAAGGAACCGTCGTGCGCGAGTCAGACTAGCACTTGACGGGTTTATTTTATATGAATAATGAACCTATTATATCGTGTAATATATTCTGTTTATGTATCGAATATCCGGGTCGTGCTCAATTCGCTTACCTACTTTGGTTGCTAATGGCTTTTTATATCTGTCATGAAGATGAGACAGAAATAACACAATGTATTTTATAATTACTCGTTTAATTTATAATTACACAGGAGAACAATAGGGCGCATGACCCTTCTGTGTTCATCATTTATATACTTTTTGCACAACCCGTTTATTTATTAAAGAGTAACACAGTCAAAATATAATAAATTCTTAACGCAGATGATATGAAAGGGTGGAGACAGAAAGTGCAAGCAAAGCATACATTATAAACACGTCGATAAAGTTGCAGTAAAGTTCAGGATGGGTCAGACACTTTCGCAACCAAGAACCCGCCTAGCGGGCGCCTACGCCGTAGTCGCTTTCCGCTACATACGAGGAAAACCACAGGATCGGCTACGAGCGTAGCGCGTAACGATTCTTGGTAGTGAAAGTGTTCACTATGTCCTCGGTTGTATGGGTGAGATAATTGAACGTGGACGTGGCTGACTTTTTATAATACTGTTATTGGATTTAGAATCTTCTACCGTGGTCTATAAACCTACTTTTTGAAGGAGCTACTTTGATGCAATTCGGCCAACACATAATCTCAAGTAAGCATACGTGTGCAACGTGGTTATAGATAAACGTTTAGAAGCCGGTTTGGATCGACCTTATGAACCGAACGGACATAAATCGGTCACCGATCGCGCCATGACATAACCGACTCTGCATCTATCTAATATCTATGTAACATTCATGTACTTACCGCCGTATGCTTAGCCGCTTGTTATGAGCTCGTGTCACATGATTCACATGAATCACGCCTTTGGTAATGAAGCAGAGTCTCTTTTTGCATGTACTTGTTTCGCGAAATCTGAAGTTCTGTGCGTAAGTATACTCATTTTGTTAACAGTCTATAATAATTGTAACTATGAGATTTACAGTTCCATTTAATTACTTATGTAAATAGTGAAAGGCTTGGAAAAACGTGCGAATGCGTTATGTGTGAAACTGAAAAGGATATAAATAATGCCATGTCAATCATCTGTATTGCCTAAGTAGGTAACTTCGTGTACGTTTAATTACTTATATAAATATGTATTCTTTTAATAACTGAAGATAAATAATGGAATGCGACCACTGCGTATTCTATTATACGATCAATTAATAGCATTGTAGAAGGCAGGTAGGGAATGATCATTTGAATTAGGTATGTACACTATTTATGCTTGTGTAACATGTTTAAGAAACAGCTCTAAGTGGTCAGTATAAATGTCTTTACTTACTTACCGTAGTGACTCACGGTACAATTAATGCCGTGAGAGATATCTCGGAACTTAAAAACATTAAGTCTATAATGACGCATACGCATCATAATAGTATATAAAAGATAGAGCATACAGAATAAATATGAATATATGGCATTTAAAAACGAAGAGATACTTACTTTCTAATTTTTAAAATGGACATTGTAAGTAACAATAAATTTAAAGCAACTTTGCAGGTACTTTGGATTTATTTCGTTTATATAGCATATTAACGATTACATGATAAGATGGGAATTTCCATATCTGTTCATATATTTTACTTAGGTAAAGGTACTTAGGTAACCTTTGATTTCAATAGAACAACTTTTAATCTATTGTTCAATAACTTAACGAACTTTTCAGGAACATTACAAAACGAACTTGTAGGTCCCTACAACCTACAACTCAATAATGACTTCGATACGATATATTTTTTATTTGTAAATTAAGTAGGTATGCTGTTTCAAGTATGGTACAAGTTTTATCATCAAGTAAGTGTCATTGCTCTATACCCTAGGTATACAACTGAGTCTGGAAGCTTCGAGAAATTAAAACGGATACTTACAGCCACTATACAGTTTTTAAACAAGATTTACCTGATGTCAATTTCATTGGTCCATCTGTGTATTTGCGTCCCTCTGTCTGTGAAACAGTTTGCTACAATAACATGCCAACGATACACACGCATTTCACAGCTTCACACCTTCACAAGGCTATTCACAGTTTAATCAACTCTGTGGATTCATAAAGTAAACAGTGACAGCAATGCATCTCATAATTTATTCGAGCAAACCTACGTGAAGCCTACACACGCTTTCATGATATCACGGTACTTTGATGCAATGTACCTATGAAAATTGTCATTTATAGTCACACACACACACACACATCACACACATGCTCTTTTATTTAGCTGGTGACGGTGTTCTCAGTGTAAATTATATTTGTTCGTTCTCTGTATCATATCATATCGTTTAAAATTTGATCGTGGTAACTTCCACGTGAAATTGACACGAAACAAAAATATTTAATAAAATAAGTTGTTTCGTTATGTAGTATTCTCACATTCTCAGTATCTGTTAGTTTAATTAAATCTGAATTGTATTGTTTTATCATTCTCATAGTCATTGTTAGCGTTGAATCAAATATACACTTTATTTCAATCCGCGAGAGATTGATTTCCCAATGTAGCCATTGATAAAGTTACGAGATTTGCACGGTATTGGAACTCGCAAACATTTTGGCGGCTCACCGTCCATTATGCCCTGTCAGCCCTAGGATCTATGTAATGAATCGTTTTTAGCCGATTGTTGGTAAAGTTTGTCTTAGTTTGTTCGGATTCCAACTGTCGGAACTGGGAGTAACGTCGGTCGGATAATAAACTATTTCACGAACATCATAACTCACACTCCAAATCCTATGAACTCTCGACTTTATAGTGCACAAGTTAAGGTTGCTTTCAGGATTATGTTATGTAAGACTGTTATATGAGGTTGGGTAAGTAAGCATTGGAACATAAATTGCCACGGCCCGTCCCCGTTTCACACCTATTCCGATGCCTAGCACGTCTGAGTTAAATTTTCAACCCTCTAAATTTTAGAGTTCTTGTAGATATGTTCTCTGCAGATTGATATATGTATGCAGATCGGGGATTTAAGTGTACGTTGGCTTCGACAATGATAGGTTAAGTTACACGTCAGTTAATTTTCGTACTTAATGGTTTAAGAGTGTCGGAAATGGAAAGGGAACGGGTTTCATATAACATTGATGTCTTAGGTCCTGTCAATACAGGAGACAGTATTTACAGGTATTGATGAGTAATTCATATTAATAAAAATGTGCATAAATACATTATTTTGAAGGTTATTTTACCCTACAATAAGGTAACTGATAAGTATCGATATAACACATTTGTATAAGTATATCATCATCATCGTCATCATATCAGCCAAAAACAAAATACGTCCACTGCTGAATCCATATCCAGACTCCATACTAATAATTATAAATGCGTAAGTACAAACAAGTATAGACACATCTGTCTGTCTGTCTGTCTGTTACCTCTTCACGCTTAAACCGCTGAACCGATTTGGATGAAATTTGGTATAGAGATAGTTTGAGTCCTGGGGAAGGACATAAAGGATAGTTTTTATCCCGGAAATCATCCCCTAAGGGGGTAAAAGGGGGGGTGAAAGTTTGTATGGAGCTACGATATAACCGAGTTCCACGCGGACGGAGTCGCGGGCAGAAGCTAGTAATATATAACAACAAAATTACCTAGTTAGTTTACCTTGGAAAGGGATCCCCAAACTCTGCTTAAAACCGAGTTGTGGAACGCTAAAGAACCATCAAAAATGCAATATGTTTCCGATGTTTCAACTACGTTAAGTTCAACTTGGTTAAATTTATAAAACAGGTTCTCAGCCCGTAATGCCTGCGAGTCTGCCTCGCAAATGACTTGCTCTGAAAAAATAAACTAAAAATAAAAAGGGAATTGGACTGCAAGAGGTAGGTAAAGTCAATTCGTATGCACCAAGTATACCCAATAAAAACTTTAATTGATTATTAGGCATTTAGAATACCAAGTATGCAATGGATACTGTACATGTAGGCAGTATATTTGTACATCGGCTGAGTCTAATTGTACAACGCCGTACATAAATAAGGATAAGACTAATTTATAAGGATGGCAACATAAGCTCCCAGATAAAACCAGTTGCTAGAAATGTGGAGACCACTTATTCAGTATTAAGATTAAAAACTGGTACTTAACGAGATATTTGCATCGATGCAAGATTGTATGGGATAAAAAAGTCCCGAAGTAGTAAGCACGACTTCATTAGTCTTCAGTAAAAGTAATTTCTTGAAGGTTTACGCATCGTATTCATAGAAAACAGATTAACTACATACAAACTTGCCCCATCTTCATCACAGGCTTAGACTTAGGCACTAATTGCTTTAGGTAAGCTGGAGATTTATTCAAGCATATAATATATTATCTGATTCTAGAAAACGAAATAGTTAAAACAATATTGTTAGTACTTAGTATCTATTTTTCTTTCATACGTAGTAATTATGTGGAGTACTTGGAATTCAAGTAACCCATTTCAACTTACGCAAATAACCTTGTCGACAGTGAAGTTATTAAGTACGATTAAGTAGCAGATTACTATGTGTAAGTATAATATACTTGTGAATATATATATATATAGTAAAACAATCTCAGTCAGTAACTAAGCTTCGTAATTGAGTCAATTGCTAACAATTTGAACGCAGCTAATCTAGAAGCGTTATTAAGCGATAATTATGTGATCATTATAACGCACTCTAATGCGATAATAGACGTAATAAATGACGACATACCTACGGTTATACCGACCTGCCAATACAATGTTGACCAACATTCGTAGTCGTTTTTCAATAAGGCCTTAAGTCAGATATCGATAAATTTTGTTATGACTTATGAATACGTATTTCTTTTCTTATGCACTCGAATAAGAGATGTTATAACCTACATAAACTACAGTGTCCTTATGTGTAACACATATCAATTCCCGTTATTAAAATACCCATTAACCATCTTGTGAAATATGATGCAATTCATTCGTTACAGATTTAATAAATTAGAGCTTAATTTATTGGCTTGTTTGTCTTAATCGATTTAATTTACAGGTGGTTGAGTTGAACACAATAATCAATCATAACATTACAGAAATAAGAACAGTGTGTATGTAATAACACGTAGATAGTGTGCACGTGTTATTTTAACGTATATCGCAATCACCTGCTCGGCTATCAAGGGACGGCTCGCGAGCTGTGTCGCGGCGAGATACACTATCCGTCTCTTTAATTAGAACGCTTAGAAACGCCGCGACACAGCTCTCGGGCATGTGTTAGCGGTGCTGGCGCCTGGGGCCCAAATCGTAAAGGTTGATAGAGGCGACCTTTTTTCAAATCTTTCGGTTAAAAAGATACTTGAAATTGGCCCTCGCTTTTGTAATTTTTTGTGCAAGAAAATCAATAAATTACCTTTCAAAATGTCTTTCCAAATGTTTGCCTGTTAATAGGAAAAAAAAATTGACACAGTCACTTTTAGTTTTCTTTTAGGCCTGACGCACTGCACTGGCGTGGCCTGCAGCGGCGATGAATAGTAAACTGGAGCTGTCAAGCTGCCACCGCAGTCTGCGAGAGGTTTCACTTGTATCAACATCAACACTGTAAATAAGTTGGTATATTATTTATATTCAACCGCGATGAGTTTGGGATTGGAATAGCTTTGATAGAATACCTACTATGACCTCCAATCGCAGTCTAATCGCGGATTGATATAGTAATGGGCTTGTTTCGGTATTGTGGCTAAGATTACTAATGAAAATTTCGGTTTCGACAATTTCATTATTCATGAAATTCGTTCTAGAACCTCACTGTATACTGTATACTATATAAATAAATATGTATAAGGGGACAATCTTACACAAATCGACCTAGTCCCATAGTAAGCTCAGTAAGGCTTGTGTTATGGGTACTAGACGATGATATAAATATAATAGATATAAATACTTTAATACATAGAAAATATCCATGACTCAGAAACAAATATTCATGCTCATCACACAAATTTTTGCCCTTACCGGGATTCGAACCCAGGACCTCTTGCTTCGTAGGCAGGGTCACTACCAACTAGGCTAAAGCGGTCGTCAAATACTCGTATTGAAAAGATGCGTTTGTTTTAAATCAATAAGTAGCCTATCATTCAATACCTGTGGCTCTACAAGTTAAATGCAAGTGAAACGTTAAGGCAGGTTCACACTTCCACAGCCAAGATAAAGCACGCTCACAGATAAGCGTGTCCATTTCAAAACGCAATACTGCACGGTTCTGAGTAACGACGCACGAAATTTATGCAACGTTTCGTAAAGTGACTTTTACGGTGAAGCGAAATTAAATAGCTTTATAGTTACTAACTATGATCCATGATGTCGAAAATCATTCGTCTTTTTCTTCTTTTTTGGGCGATGTCCGCTTCTAACTACTCCACTAAGTACAGTTTCTCAATAATTAGGTATAGCGATTAACACCGACGCAGCAGGTCCAAACGAACAACGAATGATGTTTTGGAACTATTGCAAAAAATACTATGTCTGTGACTACTTATTAGCGTAGTTAGGTACATTTTTAAGCCATGATATTCTTCAGTTGTCATTTTGATTTTTCTCTGTATGATCACATGATCAGCTATAATTATTAGCCTGAGCAAGATACGGTTTTTGGGAATAATTCAATATCAGGCTAATTATTTGTACATGGCTTTTATATATTAATTTAAAAGCTTTCATTACTGAAATCACTAAATCTATGGACCGGAAGTTAGAAAACTATGGACGACAACATCAACACGCGACGGCAGAGCTACGCATCGCGTCATACGGAGATTATACGTAAGAGAAATATGTGATTATTTATAAAGACTAAGATTGTTTAAAGTAATAAAGAACCCGTAGTTAGAATCCCCATAGTAATTATTTACACGAAACACCCTCTCATAGCATTCATTTGATATTGTAAACATTAAAGTAAAATCCCAGTACAAATTGTATTAGAAAGAGAGAGGAGATGTTGCCTATGCGCGAGCGCAGCGCGGACTGGCCGCCATGGAGGGGAGGGGTGTATCGCGCCAACATGACCGTAACGAGAGCCGCGGCCACCGAGCCTGAATTAGAATTTAGTACGGCGCATTTTCACTTTGCAATTAATATGTTTACGTTTATACCTTTACAACGGCTCATCGTATTAGAATGGTTTATATATTGTTAGAAAGCTAATTAAAAGTTCTATTAAATGTTTAAACTTACAAATAAGTAAACTCAGTAGGTTCAGCGCAAATGATGAATAAGTGTTAAGAAAGGGACCGAATTACGGTTTGCCCGATTTCCATGTACGATTATTCAGATAAGAAAATATTTACGAACCCTACTGTACTTATAAGATCTCAAGCCATATTAGAACTTTGTAAATCAGCTTAGTCTTCCGCCCATTAATATGTATAACATCCCAATAACATCTTGCAATGTAAATTAGTCAAGTCAAAGTGGGCGTAACCTTTATTGTCTCACTCAGCACGTCTTGCTCGCCCACTAGTAGGTATAAATAGCAGGTACGGCCCGGAGCAAATCAGTGTCAATCGGAGCCTCCTGGAAGTCACAACAAGAAGAAGAAGAAAACTACAAAGTAATAGGAAGAGGGACTTGTAATCAAGTCACTTAGGGCAGTCATAGGGCAGTTAGGGAAAAGTAAATAAAAAGTCTATTTCTCGTTATTCCTTCTTTTATTTTGGTAACATCGTTTACCCAAAGTGTCTGAGGACACGGGCGAAGCCCAAACACACCATTCGGGCGCCGAGTGGTAGTACGCGCTGTCCGTACACATAGGGGCGGAGCTCGTCCGTCGCCGACTTGTGTCACGGAGCGTGGTCGACGCACTGTCCGAGCACATAGGGGCGGAGCTCGTCCGTCGCCGACTTGTGTCTCGGCACTAGGTCATTCTTAGGTGACTGTGAGGGGCGAGCATTGCCGCGGCCGGTAGCGCGCGCGCTCACTCCATTCCGGTTACGGCAGCGGTCGAGTGAGGTCGTGCTTTAGCGGTGCGCTCTTGCCCTATTGTTGTTGTAACCCGAATATCCTCTCCGACTACCTGCTCACTCTTATCGCTCCCCCGCGCGGTGATTATCGCAATTACCACGTGGAAGCATCGGGTGTGTTAGTTAAGACTTTCATAAGTCTCCAGTCGACCCGCGTGTCCCTGCCCCTCTGGAAATCCACGCTCGTAGTGGTCGCAGTCTTTCGGGGCTGTGGGCTAGACACGTCAGTGGCTACCCGTTAGTTAAGACTTTCTCAAGTCAGACCCGGGTCTTTGTCCCTTAGAAAGACCACGCTCGCAGTGGCTACACAGTGACGGATCCTAACGGTGCCAACTAAGTCACAGTGTGGGGTGGATACCACCACGAAGCCCAGTAATTCGTACAGTCCGACTCTTCCCTTCGTGTTAGGACACATAGCTGACACTGACACGGCGGACAAGTGGACAAGACTCGACACCGACATCAGGATAGCATTTCGGTTCATATTAGGCGTAGGAAAAGCTTAGCGGCGACCGACCAACCACGTAGGATGGAGCTGCAAGAAAGGATCACGAGGATGGAGGAAGTCATGCGGGCTATGCAGGCCGAAATCGATCGCCTCGCTGCTGAGAACCGACAGCTCAAGCTGGCTCTCAGCGGCGAGGTCTTTGACTCTGCCCAGGCGGCTCCCATACAACCTCCCCCCCCGACAAGTCTCGACTTGCAACTCCAGGCCCGTCCGGCCACTCCGACGGCCACTCTGGCCGCCCAAGCCCCTAAGGCCACCATGGGACCGCCGCCGCCACCGCCGTCGGCGGCAGCAGCGACCCCTTCGCCCCCTACCCAGGCCCCTAAGGCCAAAACGCCCAGTAAGGGCAAAAGTAATTTCGCCAAGGCAGCCGCGTCTGCCCCAGCCAACCCTCCGGCCCTTCAGGCCCCCCCCGAAGCGGATTTAAGCGTGAGACAATCGCGTTCTCGCTCCCTCCAGAGGCGACCCTCCTTGCGAGAGGAACGCACTGTCCCACGCTCCAGCTCTCCCCCCCACCCCCTCCTTCGGTGTCTCTCCACGACCAGACTGACCGACGAACAGACTCGCGACCTCCTCTACTCGAACGAGGAAATGACCATGGACACGACAGTCTGGACCACAGTAGGCAGCAGCCGCAAGGGCAAACGTGCGCTGCCGAAGTCTCCTAGGGCCGATTCGCCGGCGAAGAAAGCCCTTCGGACTCCCGCCGTCCAGGCGCCCTCTGCGCAGGCCCCTCAGGCCAGTAGTGCCATTCTGGCAGCGGACGGCGGGTCTTCGGCCCCCAGCAAGCCAACTCCGGTAGGCAACCCGGACAAGCCGGATTCATGTGTCCTGATCGACACACATAGATACCACACTGCCATGGCCATAGCCAGTCAGCGTGGCATCCGGGTGGTCGGTTCGGAGATTTTGAAACCGCCCTTGGAAGGGATGCGCATCACGGTCCAGGGACCCGAGGACTACCGTGCTCTGACCCGTCTCTTCGACGAGCTGTCCATGGCCTACAACCGGAGGCTGACCGTCGAGGAGAAAGGCTACAGGGCCGTCCTCCGGGGAATCCACAAGGATATCCCGGAGGACGAGGTAGCCGCGGACCTCAAACGCAAGGGGATCGCCGTCAGGGAGGTTCATCGCCTCTACAATAAGCAAGTAGGGAAGTACGATATCGTACTAATAGTCACCGACCCGAACCAGCGCAAAGCCGTCCACTCCCTTAAGGAGGTCCTTAAAATGGCGGTGAGAGTGGAGACCGACCTAGGTCGTTGGTTTAATCTTTGGCGTATCGAAGTCAACCCGGAGAAAAGCACTGCAATAGTCTTTCATCCGTCGGACTGCATTAGTACAGAAAGGCGGGTGGCTCCGATCCAGATGTTTGACCGACCCATCCCCTGGGTCAACGAGGCCAAATATCTTGGAGTGACCCTCGACAGGAGACTGACTTTCCGTAGCCACATCCGTAGGGTACGCAACCGCGCGTTGTTCGTGCTAGGAAGGCTAGGGCCGATGATCAACAAGTTTAGTAAAATGTCACTTAGGAATAAGCTGACACTCTACAAGACTTGTGTTCGTCCAATCATGACATATGCAAGTGTAGCATTCGCTCACGTGCCTATGTCATCGCTCAAGCCGCTTCAGGTCATTCAGAATCGTTTTCTCCGAAGGGCGACTGGTGCCCCGTGGTACCAATCGAACCTCAGCCTGCACCACGACATGGAGATTAGCACCATGTATGGTTTCTTTAAGCAGGCTGCCAGACGTTATTTTGATAACGCTCCCCACCATAGGAATCCGTTAGTTAGGAAGGCTGCTGACTACGTCCCCATCCCTCCCCCCTCTGTCGTTACTCGGCGCTCACTGATTAGGGGCCGCACGGTCCGGCGTCCTAGGCACACACTCACGGACCCGGACGACGAAATCACAGCGTCCTCTATTTTTGTTTTTTACAAACTACCCGCTCAGCAAAATTATGTAATGCACTACACAATTAGGATCTAAATCATATGCCATGCAATAATTTGGAAAAAGAATGATATGCTAAATAATACGTTTGACCAAATTAAACTTGACTATGTAAAACTTTGCCAAACAATAATTTGCGAAGTAATATTTTGCCATAGGAGATATTGCCAAGTGATTTAATGCGAAACAATAATTTGACTAGTGTTTTTTTGCCAAATGATCATTTGGGAAACATTTTTTGGGAAGTGACACTTTGGGAAATGATTTTTGCCCATACAATAGAGAACCCTTTTTTATACATAAAGATAAAGAAATGGACTTCGTTCGATGATAGAAAATCGTGCTGCCTTGACTTTCAATCGACAGCCCTATAGAATGAATCTGAGAGTTTCATTAAGATTATGACAGACTCTTTCATTATCTACCGAGGGTTTCCACTTTAAATAGCAAGCGTAGCCGTAGCATTAGTAAGGGGACGTCCACCGCGAGACAACACAGACACATACAGTCCGCTTTCGTCCCGGTACCGCCGCATACCGGGTAGAGTCAGTCCGACGCAAGTCGGGCCTAGCTGAGTTTCTTGCTGGACTCTTCTCAGCTAGGCTAGGTTTTAGCGAACCAGCGATAAAACTCCCAGTAGTTCGATACCACTCACACCCCAGATTCGGTTGATACCGTTCAACCAATCTCACTGGAGCGCAAACTCTTAGAGTATTCCAGTGTACAAACTTCCCCGCGTGGTCGTGCCGGAGGCTTCCCCTGGATTTTCCCCAGGCCACCCTCCAACCACGCAGTTCGACCGCTATATTGGGTCCGTCCTATTATAGCAACAGTCAGGTTCAAAAAAAAAAAAAAAAAAAGCGCGCTCACTCGCCCGGCCGACGCCGCCGAGAGCGGACGTCGCTCACAAAAACAATGAACTCGCAAGCAAAAATCGTATCCGTATTTTTATTATAAAAACATGAATCACGCTCACGAATACAATACAATACAAATACTCTTTATTGCGCACCTCAAAACAAGAATCAAATAGACATAACAATTAAAAATTGCCACCTTCCCTTCTCCGCTACCGCTCCTAGCCCAAGCACTTTATTTTCATTAGTATGGAAAAAAATGCAAATTTGGAAATAATTCATAACAGCAGCTTTTTTGCGTGTAACTGATATATTATCACTTTAGTAATTACGTAGACTCAAAATCCACCAAAATATTAGTCATCAAAAAAATCGATATTTAACCAATTCCTGAAGAAAGAGGAAAAATATTAATAGATATTTTAATTTTTGTTTTGGTTAATTTACAGGAGCTCTTCAAGAATAATAAATAAATCACACAAAAACATAATGGATGTGTCATTTATTTTTATATATTTACTTCCTGATGGAAATTTTGGTGGATTCTTGGATAAGGCATCTTAGAATAACATTTGAAAATTAAACAAACATAAAAAACGCTGTTATAAATTAATGTTTGAAAAAAACGTCATTTTCCTGGGGTATCCGCTATTTGAGCGGTAGCGGAGAAGGGAAGGTGGCAAAATTGGAAGTAAACGAACTTAAGACACGAATTTACGTATGGTCAGTTTAGTTAGTAAAGAGTTTACTGAAAACACTTGCACTCCACCCTTCAAAATGCGAAAGTGCCAACTAATAGACATATAGTCTGTAATCTGCACAGATTATATACCGGCTATCTGTCTACTTGACGGAGGTTTGCGTTTAACAACTATACCATTCACCTCAATCAATATCAGGGAAGGATTATCTGTCGATAGTTGGTACAAGTCGAGTAGTAGTTCATACTATACATATATGATGTGAATAGATAATGGTAAGCATTGCTTTAACAAACAATAATTATTCGTTATCGGGCTGGTAGTGGGTCGTGTGGAACTGGTAATAACTCAGTCATATCGTACCCGTAGTTTACGTCACGAGTGCAGTTTTAGCGCAAGTTTGTTGCGGTAGGTTTGCTATTATGTCACCGCCTAGATTTCATATTTGAGTTTACTGCAATGTTCGAATCGAGCCAGCCATGGTTATATGCAAAAAGTTCTTGTTTCAGAGGCGCGTCAAGAAATAAATATTTATAAATATACACACCAAAAGATAAAGAATTTTGATGTATTTATTCCAACGGATTTATCGAGCTACTTTCAACACGTCTATCATGGGAAGGCCGCGACATACTTACTCTCGATTTTTCTCACACTATCCGTCTCTTTCTTGTTAGAACACTCAGAACAAGAGGTATAGTACGAGAAAACTCGAGAGTATGCCGCGGCCATCTTATGATAGACGTGCAGTTATCATCTTCAGTGCCACGTGATACGTTAAAAAAAAAGTGTAAACATATCTTTTACGAGTACGTCGTCACAATTTATAGGTATGTTTCTTAAGGTAGGTAATTAACTCAACGCTTGGCCTAGATGGGCATCCACAATCCCCAAATAAACAAGTTTATGATGTCATTGCGAGACCCTCTACATCATAAAACTTACATCACTCATCTTACCTTACATTTGCCCGTAACTAAATCGATGAAATATCGCATTGGGTAATAACGAGGTTCAAGGCATTTGGACTGACGCTGCCATTTATAAAAGCTCTTTTCAACACTTCGTAAATGTCTCTTTAGGAAGAAATAATTCAACTTAGACTTTATGTACTTAGCAATTTTTGTAAAGGAGTCCAGCATCTGCATCTTCTCACATTACAATATATAATATATATTTCATAGGTTTCGAGTATTCAAGCATTCAGATAGTTTAGTACCAACGCTATACTCCAACACTTACATTAAGGGCGGGTTGCATCAAACCATATGTAATCCTATGCCATACATTTTTTTGGTCTTTAAAGTTTGTCACTCTTTAGCACCACCCAGGGAATGAGGGGACACGTGCAGGGTTGTGGTAGCTCCTGCCGACGCGAGTAACAATTGTCCCCCCTGTGTCAAGTGAGTGGGCAGCTCAGTAGCAGCCAGGAGTTCCTAAGCCCACCGAAGGCCTCTAACTCGGCTACTGTCATAGACAACAGCCGGGATCAACTGCTTAGTGTGCGTGCGCACGGAAGTACTCATTTTATACTATGTAACCACTCAAACATGATGACTGACCGCTACCATCTTTGCTTAACCTGCGTTACCGTTTCCGAGTCGCAGGCGCCGCTATAGGTTATGAACGCTTCGTAAGTATGTTAAATTTAAGCGGTGTTCGTTAATTTCTGAAAGTTTCGAAAGTTTGACAAGTTTCTATGGGATGACAGCTGCCGGTGCCATATTTAACGTTGATCGGCCCGTAACTAATCGTAAGTTGGTACAACCCGCCCTAAATGTCGTGTTCTGTTCTTAGTAGTGAACAACTTGTGCAAGGTCGCCCGTGCGAGTGTATGTTGTGTTGAGAGGGACTTCTTTTGTCTTTCTTCTTTAGCTATAGACAATGAATCCTCAAATCATTTAACAATCGGCAATAGCGGTGGTGCCTCTTCTGGAGGCAAGGGTCCATAGCCGACGATGTCTGCCTGCCTACCATCAGAAAGCCCGTATGTTCATAATGATAACTTTTTTATAACTTTTATAAGAACATGGAAGTGTAATATCCCTGTTGGTTTACATGAAAAACATATATTTATAGAATATATGTGTAATTGCATGATGTAGTGTGCTCGGTAATATTGTTCATCCAAACCGTGGAGAACCAGGGTACGGCACATCAATATGGCAATAAATGACGTTTCAAGTATAACATGACTGAAAAACCAAGGTTGATGGGTGTATTATAATTATGTCTAAATGTAGACGCCAGAATAGCAGGAAACTAATTGATCACAATAATACAATCGCCATTCATATGCACACATTATAGAACGTATGACTGACGAGTAAGATTCAAAATTCAAAGTTGCAAAGGATAATCCAGACGTGACCGACTGTATAGGAAGACGAATACTCGTACGCCCTTGTCTATGTCCGCATGTCACTAGGAAGCTACAAGACCGTATATTTGGACCGTTTCCTAGATTTTAATGCGCGCGTCTTTGTCGTGTCTAAGTATAGGTACTACATATTAATATTAGTATGATGATGTTAGACAGACGGCGTAAAGGTTAGACGGCGGATGTGTTCTCGGGCTCTGTATGATCGTAAATCTCAAGCCGTACTTTATGACAATGCCAATGCCACATATGGCAGGCGTAGTCGGATTGAAATACGTGGCCTATATTTTAGAACTGTTTTGAGTACATACTATCTAATAAACTTACGCGGAAACGTGTCGTGTCGCTTAGAGGAATAGTACTCACCTACGGCGGTATATGTTGCAGATCTCCGAATGCAAAATAATCTTAATTTATAAAATAATCTAAATTTATTTAATAACATTGCAATACAATATACAGTGTGTATATTTAATATTACCTCAAATTGTGACCAGAGGTTGGTGTTAAGGCTAAGAACCAATATTGCATTTTTTTTTCTTAAACACTATCTTTATTTTTCCATATAAAATAATTCAGCACGCAATGAATCACTACTTTGTCTTACTGACGTGACGTTACAATAAATTGTCACATGTCCGATTCTTCCATGTGTCATCATGTCACAGTGTACGCAATACATTGCCGCTCGATAAATTTTCAAAAATTAATTACGCTTTGGTAGTTAAGACTAACTTATTTTTTTCTTGCAATATCGGTTCATAGCCCTAACACGCACCTCTGGTTACAATTTGAGGTACTATTAAATATACACACATACGAACACATCAGGCATTTTCATCTACACTTCTACACTAATATTATAAAGAGGAAATATTTGATTGTTTGTTTGTTTGTATTGAATAGGCTCCGAAACTACTGGACCGATTTGAAAAAAATATTGTACCATTAGAAGCCGACATTATCCCTGATGAACATAGGCTACATAGGCTACATTTTACCGCGGGAAAATGCTTCATTCCTACGGGCAAACGCCGGGTAATCCGTGCGAAGCCGGGCAGCTAGTATTTTATATAAAACACTATTTATAAGGGGACGCTTACTAAAGTCGGACCAGCCCCGTTGTAGGCTCACGTATCTATACTTTATATTAATAAAAGCGGCCAAGTGCGTGTCGGACCACGCACAACAAGGGTTCCGTGCCTATTAAAAAGGTCGTATCTTTACAGAAATCATATGGCACTTACATCCTTTTCTTTAAGTAAGGAGGTTTTTTAGAAATATCTCGAAAACCTTTGAACCGATCTTGTTCAAAACAATTTGCATGATTTTTTTCATATTTTTGAAATACACGGTTCAAAAGTTAGAGGGGAGGGGGACACAATTTTAGTGACTTTCGGGGCGATTATCTCCGACTCTATTCACTTAATCAAAAAATTTGCTGAGAAACCTTATATTTATTTTGGAAGGCCTATCGATTGATGTGCCACACGTGGGCATGCATTTTTTTTGTTTCAATTTTATTTATGGAGTGCACGCCTAAAAAAAAACTTTATTTGTAATTTCATTACATAACTATGTAGCGGTTAACAAAATACACCTATCCTCAAAATTTTATTCAAATACACCCTATGGTTTTCGAGTAAAATGCCTGTGACATACGGACGGACAGACAAACAGACAGACAGACATGACCTTGCAAAAGGTAATTAATAGCATTCTATGATATACAATCCCAACACATCATTTGGAAATGCGCTAATTGTTACCAATTTTCATCATCATTCATTTTTGACCTTATATCTCGTAATACTCGTTTTATAGATGTCGTGGTCGGGTGATCATGAGAGTGACGTTCAAAACCCAGGACCGTTTTAATAAAATCGACAGCTGATCGCTACTTGACTGTACGCTTACATTACATCGCAAAAAAGAAAGTATTTAAAGTAAAGGCAGGTCGAAAATACAATTATTTAACAAACTGAATCTATTTCAAGGAAACTAAAATGATTTCTTTTTATGGACTCTGTCAGCTGTACTATATGTACTTACGGAAATCTCAACAATTGTTTTGTATATAATATTTGTACAAATATTTGAAACTGTTTATTCCCCACTTGTAAAATAAAGAAACCAGATGTATTTGTGCTTTCTGTTGAAATAAATAAAATTTATAACGCGACCATTCATTCGCTAAACGCTAAACGCTAAAGTTTTGACGTGAGCAGTCAAGTCACAATATATGTCACAATAAACTAAAAAGTATTTAATCTTTTGATGTTGGTTTGCTAATATATGGTGCTTAAGGTTTAAAACACTGAGTTCTTTTTTTATGAAACATATATTGATGCAGGTTATAAGTAAACGCTATTAGCAACTACTGAAATGTAGCTAGAGCTGTCATTCTGGGGCCATGAACCTAGAATACTATAGACGGGCTGTACGTGTTGCCACGGTGAGGGACGGAAAAGCTCTTATGCAGCTA
The DNA here is from genome assembly GCA_945867215.1 of Epinotia demarniana. Lineage (NCBI taxonomy): Eukaryota > Metazoa > Arthropoda > Insecta > Lepidoptera > Tortricidae > Epinotia > Epinotia demarniana. The sequence goes on from OX244274.1 coordinate 9,916,630, forward strand.
AATTAAGAACCGGTCCTAAAATGGCTGATGACTTGTCATAAACAACTTACTACGGGACGGGTACTGGTTTGTGTGGCACAACTTCATACTAAATCAGTTGTGGCAAAAAAAATAAAAAGTGGAACTATGATAAGGACAATGAATGATATTCCCCTTTCTGTCACACTTATAGAGATTTGTATGCTACCAGCTCGCTCGCACGTGGTATTATTATTACCATAGCCTGTCCAGAGTATTCTTCGTTCATGTTCTAGGGCATATCTTGGCATATTTGTTTGACATTGTGCATCTAGTTCTATATACTAAATCAAAGGTTACCTACTCGTACAGATAACGGTAGTCTAACTTTTTCAACTACACTGCGTGATACTGATAACGGTAATAGGACTTTTGGGATAGATATTATAAAGCATAATATAGTGCACAGCACTACGGTGGTATGGTTCAGTCCCACCCTACACCCAGGGGTATTGCTAGGGGTATGATGGGTCTGACATGAAAAAGGTCATATCGTTACTGAAAACTTATGGCACTTACGTCCTTTTCTTTAAGCAACACAGTTTTTTATAAATATCTCGAAAACCTTTGAACCGATCTTGTTGAAAACAAATTTCGCTGGTAGAATTTTATAATCCCTACGAGCATGATTTTTTTCATATTTTTAAAATACACGGTTCAAAAATTAGAGGGGGGGGGGACACAATTTTAGTCACTTTCGGGGCGATTATCTCCGACTCTATTCACTTAATCCAAAAAATTGCTTAGAAACCTTATATTTATTTTGAAAGGCCTGTCGATTGATGTAACACACGTGGGCTTGCAATGAAAAAATATTTTTTGACTTTCAGTTTTATGTATGGGGTGCACCCCTAAAAAAAATCTTTTTTAGTAATTTCATTACAAAACTATGTAGCGGTTAACAAAACACACCCTATCTTCAATTTTTTATTCAAATACACCTTATGGTTTTAGAGTAAAATGCCTGTGACATACTGACGGACAGACAGACAGACAGGCATGACGAATCTATAAGGGTTCCGTTTTTTGCCATTTGGCTACGGAACCCTAAAAATGCGACAGGTGTCTGTCTGTCTGGTAGCTTTTCACGCTTAAGCCGCTGAACCGATTTAGATAAAATTTGGTATATATATACGTAGTTTGAGTCCCGGATATCATTTTCTAAGGGGGTGAAATGGGGGTGAACATTTGTATGGAGCTACGATAAAAACGGATTCCATGCGGACGCAGTCGCGGGCAGAAGCTAGTAAGCTAGTAGTGTGGCGAGCTCGTTAAGGCTTATAATCGCGAAGATAGTATGGTTAATTGAATCATTCTAGACTTAAAAACCGCAATATCTCGAAATGTTGTCAATGTGACTAGATATGTTCTTTCCGTGGACCCTTCATTTAATAGATATAGTTACACTTACTTAAAGACAGAAAAAATCCAAGACTCAGAATCAAATATTCGTCCTCATCAGCTCATCACACAAATATTGGCTTCGTTAGCAGCATAACATACCTACCAATTGACTATAACAACTAGCAAAGTAGATGATTCGCTTGATCTATCTGGACATGATTTTGAATAATCGTGCCTAGTTATAGAATGTGTGATAGTTTTTGTCTGGGCTGTCATTAGGCGGTATTATTTAAATTAGTGGGCAAAAACTGGTCCTACCGGCGGCGCGCTTTGTGGAAGTCTGCGAACGCTTTGAATGCTCAGGGCTGTTGGGTTAATCAGTTTATTTTATGCTGAGTCTTGGAACAATATGTCTTAAGTATTTATAGAACCCGCCACTTTTAACATAAACGAACATTATCGTAAGTATAACTTCAAACTTGACTCTTTCAACGAGTTTGAGCGTTAATATAGGTATTCAAAAGGGTCAATATAACTTGTGATTATGCACTATTTATACACGTTCATCGTACACATCGTTCAATTTACATGAAGCCCACAAACTTAACTATGCTATGGACAAACCATAAACTAGTATGCAATGAAAAGTGGGGCGCTCCTTCGTGTATTAAACGACGTATACCTAAGTATTTATTTACCTACTAAATCGTTTCAAACCAGTTATACCAGTACCTTTAATTAACCCTAAACCAGTCAATCAAGTCGATCATAATATGTAACTAATAATTTAACTATGTATAATAGGTTTTTTCGCGTTCCTCGTTGAATTTTAATAAACGTGGCTGCCTGGGTGGCGAGCTTAGCTTACGTCTGAAGCGGCAGATATAATCGAATGGACGAAAATAGCCGAGTCGTGCCAAATTTTCGATGGAAACAAAGAGCCTGTGTTTTGAGGGACTCTTAAAAGTTAATTGCTGCCGCAGATCCACAACACAAGAAACACCAAATGTGTGTTTTTAATGATTCCTTAACTTGTATACCTATTGGGTTTTATAGCTTTTTTTATCATTGTGTTGCAGGGCAGGCGTGAGACTTTATGTGGTTAAGTTTCAAAAATTACCTGACCACTATATTTTTTTGAATAATATAAAATGCATTTTTAATCATTAGCGCTCTCCTCACCTATTTCTATATGAACAGACAGAGAGTATTAATAACACTAAACTCATACGGTTGTTTTATGCGATAATTTATATTCTTGCTGAGACAAACCTTATATGTAAATCACATGAACGTAAGGACAACATTCGCAATTAAAAATAATTACCGACTCCACTGTCATGTCAAGTATTTATTTCAGCTGACTGTACTAGAAAATACTATTAAGTCTGACAATTCCAAAATAATTTAATTATCTTACACAATAATTTGTTCTATGCTATTCAATGCTCCAGTGGGTAATATATCAGATTAAACGTAGGTACTTAATTAGAATTGATTTCGTAGTTAACGTATAAGTTCGCTAGACGGGCATCAGATCTAACCTGCTGGAAAGGGTGTGCGTTTATTTTATATCGTGATGGTTGTAAACAAGGGTACGGCCTGAGGGATGCTATGTTGATTTGAGGATGTGTAGTGACGGTAGCTATAGAGACTAATGCAGCTCCCTCATTCTCATCAAAGCGCATCAATTCAACTATGTATTGATACTATTGATAACATTAGTTACAGACATTTAAAAATTTAGAATTTACAAAATATACCCATTAAAATACATCCATGTCTTACATAAGTTACAATATGTTATTATATTAAGTACATCCAACAATTATATGGAGTTCATAAATTATATTTATGAATTTAAGAATTCTTCTGATGAGTATAATGCTTTCTGGCAAATATTACTTTTCACCCTCGGGAGAGTACAAAACAGATAAGAATGGAAAACTTAAGTATAGTCAAATATACCCCATTAGAGTAGATCTCCGATTCTAACGCACGTGGCCTCGCCATCAGGCTCGTGGGCCCTAATCAATCCGCCATCAATAAACCTTGCCGTATTTAAGCTAGACTACTTATCGACTCGCTTCCTCAATCCACAGCCTTATACGTCTCATGCACATACGAGCGAAGCATCGCACAAAGGAGCCTTGTTCGTGAACCATCGAAGGCCGCCCGGCCGACAGCAACGAGTTCCTACAACAAGAAATGTGCCCGCACATACGCCGAGAAGTTCATGGCTACTTTTATTTTTAAGTGAGATAAACTCAGCAAGAAGGTCAAGGACTTTATTTTTGGCGGATGCCGCGGTGTGCCCGTTGGCAGCAGCTTCTGATTCAAGGAACGTTCGCGTATCTTCTGAACTCACCGGTATAAATGGATTTTACGCTGAGATCCCAAACCTAACCTATTTCGATGACCTACATAGTACAAGATACTCAGAAGATACTAACGAAAGTAATAAATGAATAGTAAAAACTTGTTACCCACTTCGTTTTTATTCCAAATTGTTATGTTTACGTATCAAATACAAGATTGTTTTGGCACTATACGACTGTCGTCAATATTTTTACAATAATGGGTATGTCATGTATTGGACATGCCTATAATAAAACTGTAGTAAACAAGTCATATAGAATGCGTATTCATATTATTTTAACTCGGCGAGCAAGAATGAATTGAATGGAGGCAGTCCGTGGCAAATTTCGAGCTGCGCTAGTGAGGTTGCTCAGGCTTAGACTTCATGTCAACACACAATAGTATATTTCGATGCTAGTGAGGAAAGCATGTAATTACGTCACGAGTACCGAGATATCTTGCCACGAGCCGTAGGGGAGTGGCAAGACTCGGGACGAGTGAAGAATGACATTTCCGCACGTGTAACGAACGACGTTTTTTAATACAGTTGCGAAAATATAAGATTTTTCTTATATAGTCAAGTATGCAATTGTGGAAACAAGTATGGAATTCGAAACTTTTATATTATTACTTCTGTAACATCATTATATACATTAACATACAACAGACAGACAACATAATACAGTTGAAAAATAATGAAGTCGTTCCCATTTTTTAAAATACAGTTCTATCTTATTTATTTTTAATTGACATAATAATTAATGGTACAATTTGTACAATCATTGAGCGGGAAAAGTGAAAAGCACTAGATCTCGAAAACCAACTTTCCGCACGGTAAACAGCTACGTAAAGTTGCACTTTTTGAGCAACCAATTAAAAACATCTTTACATCGCGCTGCGCTCACTTTAGTCGGTATCAGACATGATATCAAATACCTAGCAGCACAGGATATCTGCGTAGATATTAACGTCCACGTATGAAAAATGTGTATAACGCGTCTCACAAGGCATCGCACGGACCCACCGTGACACATTACTGACTTTTATTTAATTACATTTTGACACACGTCTTGCGTATCTTTGGTATTTTCCTATAGTGGGTACCTAGCATGGCAGTTTTTTTAACGCCGCATAAGGTATTCGCAGTAGCGGACGCATTAGCATTTCGTCGGCGATTCAGCGGGCAGTTGTCCTTGGCATAAGGATGTGGCATGTTTGAGCAACAAAGTATACGCAAGTTTTCGTTTGAACTCTGAATGGAGCTTGTAACCGATACTTTATGAAAGACTGGAAACTGTATACAGTAAATAAGGCGCTGTAAATGCAAGAGGATTGGCGCTAACAGCGAGATCTTGAGTACTGTTCGCGCCTTTCTTTATGGATTAAAACTTCAAAACGCTGGTGCTGTGTTCTAAGGAAATACTTAAGTATTTCAAAGTGGGACTTAAACTTTCTTTACTTTATAAATGTACCTACCAATTCTCATTGCTTATCAATTTATCTGGTTTATCAAGTATTTTTTTATTAAGCTCGATGCATTTCACGTTTGTAAAAGATGTATGCGCAATTGTAATGTCTATTACGATTGGTTTCGTACGTAATCCATATTAGTCTACGTGCGGCCTACGTAAACAGCATGCATGCTAAGTTACAAATTATTACACATTTTTAATAGGTAGACACGCTCCGCTAATAAGTGTATTAATTGTGCAGTACTTGATTAGGACTATTGCGTAATCTACAGATAAACATTTCGTTTAAAATTGTCCTGTCTAGCGATAGGACCGCCTGTTGTTTGCCTCTACTTGTGTTTATTATATTTTGTACACTGTTCTTTTTCTTTTATTGAACTGTAGAGTATTTGTATATTTTATTGTATTGTTGTAATGTCCATGTAATTCGTATATTTGATTTTAAGTTCTCAAAATGTTCTTTAGCTGTGTAATAGATATCGAATAAAACGACAAAAATAACCGAATCGCTTAAAATAAATTTGAATGGCCAGTGTTCTCCCACGTCGCCATCATTTGATAAACACAGTGCAGAAATCCCCTATTTTTAGGTGTAACGTAGTTTCTTAAAACACATTGTAGTACGGCTCGGTTCAACGGCCGCGTAAAGCGACCATGGCGATTTACCAGGATGTTTGATAAATATTTGTGTGCGTCACGTGTGCTTGCGATGCGATCGTGTTTGAAAAATAATCGAAATCGGAGAACAAATGACGTGACGGATTTCTGAGCCAAACGAAAACCGAAAAAAAACCGCTCTTTAATTTCGATAAATATTTGTGTACGTCGATCGTGTGTGGAAGAAAAATTGTTTAAAAGTCACAAACTTCAAAGCGGGGTTAAGCACAATTGAATAGCGAGTTTCAGACGGTAAGTACTTAGGTATCATCCTCCTAGCGTTATTCCCCGTTGTGCCTTATTGTCCGGGTCCGCTTATAACACCGAATCTATTTAAACGGGTCACTCATGTTAGTATATGCGATTCTTAACCCCTTAGAAGGAATGCCGTGGGGTGGGGAAACGTCAATGATGCTCTATCGTAAGTTACGATAGAGCATCCTGAATGTGCTGTTAAAAGGTGCCATGTACCGCTTTAGCACCTAACCCTATAATTTGCTAGTTTTACGAAAGCGTCTGCCATCCGACCTTCCAAGTTCCAACCCAGAGAGAAAACTAGCTTGCACCGAATAACTACTCTTAAATATACAGTGATATTCGTGTTTACAAATATTTAAAATCTAATTAATCCATCGTTAATCACCGCGCCCTAAATATGCTCGGGAAGTCAACATCGCAAGATAAACGATGCACGCGACATAAGTTAATTACATCGGCCTCCGAGGCGAGGAAGCCGGCACTTCCGAGCGGAAGATCGGGCGCGGAAGTAGGCACTTCCTGGCCTGCCCCCGAGGGCGTGTGGGCTTTTTTAACTGCATTTTCTATACAGCCTCCATGTATCCGGTACGTGAAAATAGCGAGAATACGAATACAAGCCTTAAAACGAAAGCTGTCAGAGTGCGATTCGTTTTTGCCAATCCGAACTTCCGAATAGATGTTCTCAAGGGTTAGCCATTGAAAAGTTCACCTCAATCATCAGATCGCCAATTAGTACCTAGTATTGTAATTATTATTTAATGAATATTTAACAACAGGTGTCCTTATAAAACATTATTTTACAGGTTCTCACAAAACAGTTGGAATTATTGATGACCCGTACTTGCAAAGTTTCAATTCGACACGACTATTTGAAGCGGGTATAAGTATGTAGATACATACGCATCCCGTCTGGGTGTCAGGTTATAAATGTTAGAATACCACCCCCTTTCATCCTGTGGGTGTCGTAAAAGTCGACTACGAGATTGAATGGAGGCGTGTTGTGGGCGATATGGTAGCAACCTCACAATATCACGTTTTCTCAAGCTTTGCGTTACATTGGAAATTACATTTGATGTGTTTTTTATACTGCGACAGTGGCAAACAAGCATACAGCTTTCCCGATGCTAAGGAGACACCGTGGCCTGTCGAAGCGTGCGAATTTAAAAGAACCCCTCAGAGAACGCGGATGTGTATTGTATACATAATACACTGAAATAAACAAAAAGCGGCCAAGTGCGTGTCGGGCCACGCGCAGGATAGGGTTCCGTAGTTGCCCGTCTGTCACAGAATGCGGACTTAAAAGGGGCTTTTAGGGTTTTTATTATAGCTTACCCTCGTAAATAATCGTAAATACGATTATTTTTATAACACACCAATGTAACATAGGGTCGTTTCGCCGGTTACGCGACCACCTTCGGATAGCGACCACCTGAAGAGCAAGGTTTTTTCTATTGAAGATAACGTGCCGTGAAAAAGCAACTTGACCGTCCACGGTAAAAGGTTCAAATTCCAATGATAATGTATATGCACCCGAAATTAAATGCATTTCTTACCAGTTAACTAGCTATATCTACTACTCGTTAACTACTTATGTCTACTTAACATTTAGCCGGCAGGATCCCCCCCGGACACATGACTTGAACAAAAATTAGGGCTTTAAATCCTATTATCTCGCAAACGCATAACTGTGAGTTGAAAAATAGTTTTACTAAACCCATAATATTTTTGAACAAGCTATCCAACGATACCCCACACTATAGGTTTAACGAGAAAAAAAATACATCACCAATTTACATGTAGGCGAGGTACCCTAAAAAAATTTTTTTTTCAGGATTTTTTTCTACTGTTGTGTCGGCGTGATTGGTTTATATACCCGCGCCGAATTGCAGTTTTCTAGTTGTAAGGGTTATAGAGCTAAGCCGAAGACGGACAGACAGACTGACGGACGGACATGGCGAAACTATAAGGGTTCCTTGTTGACTACGGAACCCTATAAAAGGATCAACCAAACTAGTTTTGTTAGTTGAAAGTTTCGTTGTAGCAGGGAAGTAAACTTTAGTTAAATATAAGCAACATCAACTATTTAAATAACAAACTCATTTTGTTACTGGATAACCAGTAGTTCGCAAGTCCCTAGAGTACTACCTACTGGTAGCCAAATATTGGTTCCAGTTAACCAATTTCTTTTTTCAGTGTAGATATATATAGGTTGTCTTTGGCAATTTAACCTTGCCGCGGTTGCCCAGCCCATAAAAATCGGGCTTTCAAAGGGTATAATTTATAGCCCTGGAATCAATCTACACTCAAGAGCAAAAAAGAGTACACTTTATATTGAAATTCAATACAGAGTTTCGAGTGTAAACATGAACATCAAATTAAAATTGCTAATTGCTAACTGCTCTAAGCTGTCAGCTTGTTTTACCCATACGCAAATTATGTAAATTCATGTTTATTGACAATTAGTTTTAATCCGCGACTAGCATCTATCGATCGTGAAAAAAATTTTTTGCCCATATTTTGGCATGGTTGTGTAATAATATATAACCGGTTTTAACCAAATATGCAACTATATTACCGAATGGTCTCCTATACAGCGCAGGGGTCCATAGTTGGGCCGACCGAATACTTAATTTACGTAAACGACATGTGCAACATCTTCAGCGGGGCCTCCGTATACCAGTTTGCCGACGATACTTGCTTAATTACGGCACACTCGGACGTCAGTGAAGCACAAAAAATAATGCAACTTAACTTTAAACAACTTTGTAAATGGGCTCACGACGTAGGATTAGTAATAAACTCGAAAAAAACTAAAATGGTCCACATTCACTCTTCACATGTAAAAGAGGCACAGATACCTAGAATAATAGCACACGAACACCATTGCCTACATAAGCCTACTTATAACTGTACTTGTGATGAACTTGAGTCGGTACCGAAACATATGTACCTAGGACTGGTTATCGATAATAGACTCAATTGGAGACCGCACGTTGACCACATATCTTCCAAACTTAGATCAATAATGGCGCAAATGGCAATTCTTAAAAATAAATTACCATATAAAACACTGCGTATGCTGTACCTGTCACATGCGGACTCCATTATTTGCTACGGCATAACCAGTTATGGGCGTACCTATAAAACCTACGTAGAACAGATTTATAAGCTTCAACTCGCATTACTGAAAACAATTGTACCCCAGAAAATTAAAGATAGTCTTAAAGACAACCATTCGGGCCTATTCAAATACTGCAAAGTAATTAGTGTGTTCAACAGGTTTTGTTTCTCGACACTGACGGAAGGACGTGAGGCTATACCCTACTTAGTAAAAAAAACGCGCCCCGGTCACCTACGTAACTTAGATTACTTACGCTCATATGTTCTGCCTAGTGTAAACAATAACTACGGGAGAAGAACCAACACCTGTTTAATACCTGATATACTTAACAACCTACCCAAGCATATATGTAATGACTTACTAGATACAATTGATAACCCGGGGAAATTTCAATCTTTACTAAAAAAGTACTACCTAGAATGTGAAACCCAATTTACAATGTAAACTACGTTGTTGTTTGTTACATTATCACTGTTTACAACATAGATAATAGGTATAAGTACATAAAATTAATTAATACTAGTGTAATGTTAATCTATTGTTAGTGCGGATCGATCCGTGCGATCTCGCCAGCTATTATATAAACCTACCAAGGTTTCCAATAGTGGCTAAGGAAAGAAGATCTTGTAAAATTAAACATATTGATTTAATAAATTAAAAAAAATATATATATATTGTGATTTATTAGTTTGTAAATGCAATAAATATTAACTGGAAGTTTTGCAGTCCGTGTTAGTAGTTTAGTATTATTTATTAGTCTGCGACTGTGTTATTTATTTGGAGTAGGCGTAACTCCCGTAGATCGCTGGGAGATATCCGTGGATAGATTAACTCCATAATCACTACCTTCTTTAAAATAATGCAGACGACAGACACGAATCGAAAGTTAACGCCCTGATGGCAATCCAATGCATACGTTTTTCTGAATTTCATTATTTTATACGGAAGAAAGTTAGCAAAGTCTTTTTTAAATGTTGATTTGGAATTGCATTTTACTGATCATCATCATCCTCTTAGCGTTATTCCCGGTAATGCCCCTAAAGGAGCCCAGAGTCCGCTTTGACACCTAATCCCAAGATTTGGCATAGGTACTAGTTTTACGAAAGCAACTGCCATCTGACCTTCCAACCCAGAGGGAAAACTAGACTTTATTGGAATTGGACCAGTTTCCTCGCGTTGTTCTCCTCTGAAAAGCTAACGGTAAATATTCCGTACGTAAGTTCCGAAAAACTCATTGGTATGAGCCGGGATTCGAACCCACGACCGCCGCTAGACAGACGCATGCCTGAACCACTAGCCTACCGTAGCTCTTTTTTTAGCCCAATTATTTTACTAATAATAAGCCCAAAAAAATAGGAAGTGCTTTCAAACTTCTTAACCGGCACGATCCTTTTCCATATGAGACCTTCGAACGTGTAGGTATGCTATTCAGAACAAATCCCAATAGGATCATTTTGTAACCTCAGTAAATTGCAAATGCAGTATCTAATCAAAGTATTCTACATACATACATGTATGTAGTTTGCAGTTATAATTTATTAAGAAGCTTAGTCGTTGAAAGGAAAAATACTACCTTAGTAATATGCAAATAGTTTGGTGACTCGCAATCATTAGCTGACCACTCGAGAACTGCGCTTTTACGATATGCAGTGAACATATCCAAGCAGTGTCGCATAATTTTGTTTTACATTACTCTCTTTATTCAGTACGCTCAGAGCTGCTTCTCATCGAGCTGTCAATGGAACTTCGCACAACGATATAGTTACTTGTTTTCTCGGAGTCGTTGCATGATGGTGTTGCAGTTGTGTCATGGTAGCGGGCATTGCGTGGGTCGGAACACTCCGAACTAGTGCGACCGGTCCCCAGGTGTCCACGCTGTACAGGGATGTAATAGTCACTTTACTAAAATAGTACAAATCCTCATTCCTTTGAGATATTGACGGCGTTTAGTAGCGCTGTCACACGGCAAGGAATTATGAAGCAAGTAATTACTCGTAAATGGGCAGTTTGAGGGTAATTTAGTTTGCTGACAGGAAACATTTGTCTTTATTATAAGATACAATATACATAAGTACATTGTATTTATCGTAGTAGCAGTACTCCTGTACTTAGCGTCCGTAGGCTGCACATTAACTTTCTCTATACCCACTTGTTTTACGCTTTTATGGTATAAGAAAATTGATGTTCATTTCATGACCACGATCACGACTAGCCTAATTAAGTAGTAGTGGCCCTGCCTAAGTGCCTACGAACCTTGAGGTCCTGGGTTCGAAAGCCATTAAGGCATCGATTTAAAATACAAATAATTATAAATCGATGCATTAAGGGCATTTGTTTGTGTGATGAGGACGAATATTTATTTTGTTCCTGAGTCTTGGTTTATTATTTATTTGTTTAGGGTAGTAATCCCGATTTAGCGAGTAAAGTATGTACTCATTGTTTAACATATGCCACATTTCGCGAAAAATCTGTTGTCACGGTTACCAATGAGTATTTGAACACTATTGACATAATATCTGTCACTCTCGCCCTTGCGTACTTACCTTACGCAGTGACCGATGCTAGTGAGAAGGATATACTACCTATACAGGGTGACATTTTAATCAGTGTCCAAATTCAAGTATAAGATTCTTCAGCAAAATTATAAAAAAGGTTTTTTTTTTGTTTACATCATTCAGTACAAAAAAATTAGTAATTGCTGCGTAAAGTTATCCCAAAAAAACCTTACCGCGCGGGCACCTCAGCGGGTAGTAAGGTTTGCGCACGGCACGCCTCCCCTCCCTCGTCCCCGCCCCGCTCCGCGCGGTACTGAATGCCCAGTAACCACGCAGTACGGAGAATTCTTTTGGGATAGACGAATTATAATTTTAAAAATACCTACCAGTTTTTTTTCAAAAATGGAGTCTATTAGTGATACCAAATGCCTACAAAAAAAATGGGCACTGATTAAAATGTCACCCTGTATAGTACAGGAAAAATAGCATATTTTGGAGGCAAAATATCTAAATATAAATTTTTATATGGAAAAATTACAGTTGAACTGTCCTAACGCGCGTTGGAAACTGAAGCTGTTGGAAGCTGGTCGTTAGCGTATCGTTTCGTCCGTACGTACGCTAAATGTAATTTTTATATGGGAAAACTTTGATACTGTCTAAACGCTCGTTTGAAAAATTGTCTGAACTATCGTTCGAAAAGTTACTTAATTACTTCTCTGGACAACTGTCTCATGCCCTCTAACCCTGAGTGAACGCAAAGCGTGCAGATTAAGTTGAAGAGTAAATACTCAGAGCTGCATTCAGTATTACCTAAAGACTGAATGCAGCTCTGTGGCCAATCTATGCGGGTATTGCGGGGCTAGACAGGAAGGGTTACGGTTGTTTGCGTAAACTCCACATCAGCTGGCCAGGAGCTTCCTTTAGTGCCCACTAAATACATTTCAACGCTGACTCTGACTTCATGCCGTTACGGCTATAATATGTTGCAATCTTCTACTCTGCGACTGCGGTTTTATATTACATCGAAAGGTTTGCACGCCATTTTACCGCAGTACGGCCGGTTTACTAAAAGTATTTGCTACTACTTCATGAAACGCCTTTTTATTATCATTTGCACGTTTATTTATTATTGACACACAAAAAAATATATAGGTAAGAGGGTATACTAGATTCGAGGCAGGTAGATAAATCTTCTTCAATAATATAAGCGAAGTGGCATAGTTGTGCTCTACCTCTAGAAGTTTATACTTTTTCCCCTTTTAATGTAACGTATCAAAGTATTCGCAATCATGGACATTATGTTTCATTCAGCACAATTCTTGTTAATAACAGTAAAACGGGAAAAACCAATGCTGACAGACGAATAAATAGATAAAGTAAGATCAATCTTATCTATATTAAACTACCTTTCTTTGATATTACAATTTCGCTTTTTTAGTGAACAAAAGTTCGGAGCTACGGTAGCCTAGTGGTTCAGGCATGCGGCTGCCATGCGGCGGTCGTGGGTTCGAATCCCGGCTCGTAGCAATGAGTTTTTCGGAACGTATGTACGGAATATTTACCGTTAGCTTTTCGGTGATGGAAAACATCGTGAGGAAACCGGTCTAATCCCAATAAGGTCTAGTTTCTGCTCTGGGTTGACAGGTCAGATGGCAGTCGCTTTCGTAAAACTAGTGCCTATGCCAAATCTTGGGATTAGGTGTCGAAGCGGACCCCGGGCTCCTTTAGGGGTGTTTATTTTAATATAATGCAGATGGGAAAATAGAGACGGAGAAGGCTCTGGGTTGGTTCACAACTTACTGCAAGCTGCATGGCAACTTAGAAGTGGACCAGTGTTAGTCTGGTGTGATCTTAGGTGTAGATGTAACACTGCTAGGGGTCAAGACACACTGAGGTGTGAGGTGAAACAAGTGGTGAATCGCCCGGCTGGGACGAGACAATGTGCGGGACGTTTAGGGAAGTGCGTGCCGCGCCTCACAACTTGCGGTCGACGACAGTGCTGCACCGACTGCGGTCGATTGTCGATGTTATCTCTACTATTATTATATTCGTTAAGAAGTAAAATTAGTAAAGTTCGTATTGTATACGTAGAAGGAACCTTTGGGATTGATATAGGTTTATTATATCCAATTCCGTATCCGTTCTCTATAATACGCGGGCGGAGTAGCGCGGGCAGCTAAAAACTACTCATAATTCAGTTTAAACATGCAATTAAAAATAATGTTCATCTGAACGTCTAAAACGAACTCGTCTCCAGATAAAATTACCTACCCCTAAGCCATGGGGTATTAAAAAAAGCGTGGCAAATCTCAGTGTAGAAGGTGGACTGACGTGACTAATAATGCCTTTTTTAGTAGGTAATATCATAAATCTGTGCTCGTAAAATATCAATGGCAATGACTTACTGACTATTGTGCCTATATGTATTTACCTATGGTCGATACAGATACACAATTCATGCTTAAAATCAAATACAATCATGTCGAACTCGACTAAGACTCACCACATCCCTACAAAGGTAAGTCAACCTCACGCGGTTAGCATACTATAAAAGTGCATTGTACCGACGTGTGCGTCGACTCGAAATCATGCATCGTCATCTCAAAACAGCATTTACATATGTATAATTATACACATTTACATAACGTATGGGAAAATCACTGATATGAAGTGGTGTTCAAAAGTGCGAGGCGAAATCGTTATCTAACTACTCATCGCGGTTGCAGTACGCCAGGAAGGCGAATTTCCTTCAGATAATGAGAAAGTGAATGGCTCAGCTGGACGGATAAGCACGTCTATGTTCATTTCGCTTTCAATCACAGTTTACCGGGCTTCAATGGCAATTTGTGCTTTACTGTACTGTGTTTACTGTGTAAAAAAATATTTTGAACAATAACTCGTCATTGCACATCAGCCTTGGCTACGTTTTCGGCACCTGACTTCTCGGAGTATCAACGATCATACAGCGATTTAGGTTCGCTTCTCTTCTGTGAATAATGCCAAAGTTAAAAAAGTGCTATTTATAAAGCCTAGTTTTTTACTGCGACTTTTGTTTTACTCAATCTGTTACCTTATCCTATCCAACGACAAAAACGCCTAAAAGTGGCGCGAGTTGTTGTGCTCGCAGTGCCAAGAACGACTATCTCTCTCTACGCCATACTCATGTGTTCCGATGCTTTCTTACCGTCAGTCAGGCCGTATGCTTGCTTGCCGCCGTCGTGGTACGAAAACAGGTATTGTGGGGTACTTACGTTGTTAACGCCACTTTTGTAGGTATATCTATCTAGTATATCTACCCACTACCTAATTATATATTTGTAGGTAAGATCTTTTTCGAAAACTCCCACACCCCGAGTGAGGACATTGCGGACTCTATCCAACGATTAATTGACTTGTAACCTTCGTCTAAACATCGAAAATTCTTTGACGGCCAGTTAAGTCTACCATGATTCTAGGAACATTCGTTTAGACATCGATAAAAAGTGTAAGGCAACGTCGGGAATAAATTTATTTTGAAAATGTCCACGGCTGCCAATGTCAACATCGTTTTGAAGGCACTTTACATTCGGGTCCCGGCCGTCGCCGTTTCTCCGAAGCATAACATAACAAAGGTTGAATACTAGGCAGGTTTTTGGCGTAGGTACTCATAAAAGTTAAGACATAACATATTATTATCAAAGCCGGACCTGTGTGCCTATATTTCAACGTCAGATAAAATCAAATAGCGCTCAATGTACTTCTAAATCTAGTTGACATCCCAACTTAAATGGGCACAAAAAAACTTATTTCTTAGATCTGGTATTCGCCGCTTTTTCTACTTCAACTAAAAAACGCTAACCTATTTTTATTTGAGATTTGAAACAAATGGCTTCTGGAAAGCTTTATAAACTTCGTCTTGTAAGTTCCTTAGAGCGATAAATCCCCACTTTTCCCATATATTCACCTGAAAAGTAACTTTTTTACCTCTTACATAAAAAGAAAGACGCACGCACGGTAAAGAAATCAAAGATCCGTTTGTAAAAACGTGACTACATTTCACAAAACAGGGGGCACTTGTGCGGTCTTACCTTGAACGTTTTTCTGTCGACTAAAATTTACCTGGACAATTATTTCTATTTAAGTCAATATTTAGTTTACCACATAAATTATTTGTACTTATATCTAATTTAAGTCAATATTTAGTTTTCCAGTTTACCACTTAATTACGTTGAGCGCCAAACTAAGTAAGTATCTACTACACAGGACTTGTACGTGTTAATCTCACTCCAGTTAGTCTCGAATGATTACAAAACGTATTTTTAGAATATAATAAAATAAACTCTCATTACATAGCCTCGATCGTCTCGACGAGCCTCTCCATGACATTAAAAGCGTAGCATTTATTAACCTGCAAATCGTAAAGCAAAAAGTGATTTCAGTTGTCAAGAAATAATTTATTATTAACTGTGCTCTTGTTTATTGCCTATTAGGAAACGTTACGAAAGAACTCAAGGGCGAGGAATTCAATAACGAAATGACAAGTAGTTCTTAAGGGGGCTTGTTGAAAAAATTGGTTGTCGCCGCAAGAGGCATATTTTAGTCGGGCCCGTCAACCCCACTCACGTAAAAAGCAAGCAGTTTGGTGTTGGGACACTTAGTGACACAGATTTATCGATAATTTTAATTAATTACGGATGTTCAATATACCTTACTTGGTAAATTGAACATCCGTATACCCAGTAGAGCTCGGCGTAAGCCGCCACTATCCGTGCCATTATCATCCACTAACTATAGGCAAAATAGTTTTATGATCAGAGCGAGCAACGGCTTGAATGAGGTGTTTCAGAGGTTTGACGACCTGGACCTATTCAGTGCAAGTGTTCCTTTAGTAAGACGACGCTTATCTCGTCAATTTTTCGGTAGAGGTAGGGAAATGGTTTAAGTAGGTAACTCTTCTTTTTAGTCTATTTAGAAATAAGTACTTAAATTATGTAGCCGTGTCAAGACGCAAAAGCGCTGTGTTTTCGTTTGGTTTTTGCTCACTTATTTTTTTACATATTCATCACGCTATCGGTGAGGATCTGTTATTAGCTCACTGTCACTACTGTTTTTAGCTACTGTGTGGTATTTAAGCTGATGATCTTCCTATATAAATAAATAAAATAAATAAATAAATAAAATAAATAAATTATAAAAATTAAGTAAACACTTGTGTTTCGATGTGTGCTAGAAACAAGTACTTAATGGCCTAATATTTATTATATATAACATAGGTTTATCAGACTTTAACCGTTAAAGGTTGTCTGGAATAGGCCTATAGTCTACCATTCGTAGTACCACACCGTATAGCGTAAGATCTGATGCTTTTATTTCTTTTAGTGAACGATAAAGACTATTTGTAGATGTATTGTATTGCTTATGTTACTAATGTAATGGGTGTGTTAGTCTCCACATTTTAACACTTTCACTGCCAGGAACCCGCCTAACGGGCGCCTACGCCGTAGTCGCGTTCCGCTACATACGAGAAAAACCACGGGATCGGCTACGAGCGTAGCGAGTAGCGATTCTTAACAGTAAATGGGTAGAGCTTAAAAAAAATTGTTTACAAACTTTTATACATATAGTAAATACATTTTATTAAGTACTTGAATGTACTAAGGTAGCCCAGTGGTTCAGGCATGCGGCTGTCAAACGGCGGTCGTGGGTTCGAATCCCGGCTCGTACCAATGAGTTTTTCAAACTTATGTACGGAATATGATTTCATATTTACCGTTAGCTTTTCGGTGAAGGAAAAACATCGTGAGGAAATCTGCATACATCTGCGAAGAAATTCAAAGGTGTATGTGAAGTCCCCAATCCGCACTGGGCCAGCGTAGGGACTACTGTCCGTTCCCTCTCATACATGAGAGGAGGCCTGTGCCCAGCAGTGGGACGTATAAAGGCTGATGATGTGTGTGATGTGAAGTACTTGAATTACACAATTATAAATAAATGATTGAATTAACCAAAGTGTGAAGATCTAATTTACCTACTACATTCATTTTGTACCTTTAGTTGTATGCTAGTCTGTGTTTTGTCAATTATCCTTATATCTTTGCCGGTTAGTGCCCTATTACTTTATTTGCAGACCTGAATATCTATGTAATAGACAACCGTTTGTACTTTGCACTTGAGTTCTCTACACTATCGATATCAATGTACCCCATGTGGCCCAGCCTTGTGCCATCTCAGCGGGAGTCATCTCACAAGTGCAGGGTTGGGTTAGGTCAGGTGCCACTATACATATGCATACAATTACGTACATTCGTATACGGAACACGCAGTGGCTTTGTCCTAGAACAAAAGTGTCGGTATATTAAACTTTTCGGTCTTTAAACGACATGCATTCCACTTATAACTTTAATAAGAACAAAGCTACCATTTCATAATGGATTCTGTATTTGTAAATCACACTGATACTTTAAATTTCCTCATATATTGTCATGCAAATATGTCTGTACCTGACATTATACCTGCTTTCTTGTATCATGACCAGAAATCGACTATATTATGAGCCTAGCCTTCGTAGCAATTTGTTTAAAATGATATCCATATTTTTTTATTATCATTATATTCATACTAATATTATAAATGCGAAAGTGTAGGTATCTGTCTGTCTGTCTATCTATCTGTTACCTCTTCACGCTTAAACCGCTGAACCGAATAACATGAAATTTGGTTTCGAGATAGTTTGAGTCCCGAGGCCTGCCTCGGCTTTAATCCCGAAATTCACGCCCAAAGGGGATCAAATTGGAGGTGAAACTTTGCATGGAGCTAGTTATTTATATATACGGTCATATTTCATAAATCCGGACAACAAATGACCTCTAACTACAATTTGGTACTTAGAACCTCTAAGGGTCAAACTAGGTAAGTAGTTACAGTTTTAGGGAAGTCACGTTTGATTTGAGTGATAGTTGGAAATGGAAACTATTCTAGAATAGCAAATTTAAGTGCCTAGTATGAGTAACCAACCGATTTACCTTTGCTACGCTACGCCACACGCAATCTGCCATAAGGAAAATATGTGAATCAACGATTAATAATTGTTAAAACGATATTTTTTTATCGTAAGTAATTACTTTAATCCCTGACTCATACTCACACAGGCAGTTATAGTTGAGATGAATCAATATATTGTGTCGAATGTTTTTTATACAACTATCATCTGAATGGGAATCTTGGGTGGTAGATTTGCTTTTTATATGGACTATTTTGACACAATTTGGTCAACTTAAATAATCTCATGCATACAGGAGTATTTGCGTCTGACGTATTTGCAAAAACTAAAGTGCAATACCCACGATTTGTTCAATAGTTAATTCACGAGGAAGTCAGTCTATGTAACTTTATAGCCTTTGAATTTTGCATCGAGGTGTATTAGTTACCATTAAGTTGTATATTTGTGCAACTAAGTATGAAACTCTATTTACCCTGACAAATCTGAGGCAAATGTACTTACTTCATTTCGTAATTGTATATCTGTTTACCATATCGATTTACAATATATAGGTAAGCGGTGGGCAATTTAGAGGTACATCGATAAGCTTCAACTATTAGGTTGTATATTCATTTATGTTTCAGCCTTTGTGATTTTGTATGAAAATCATCTGCGAAATATCTTGGGTCGTGGCAAAGTTGGCTCTTTTTTCTGACTTAAGAGGGGGCGCTCCGCGAAATCGGAGTTCTTAGATTGAATATTTACCTATGACAAACTAAAGCGAATGCCAGGAAAATGAACATACAGAAACTACATCATATTTGCAATCTATTTGTCTGAAAAAAACCATACAAAACCAAAATTGCCTCGATAGAAAACAATCGCCAAAACATGTCTTATTTTTACCTAATTTCAATTGTGTGCCGTTCCCGTGCATATAATTTACGTAAAAATTTAGTCTCTTGATATTGCCTAGTGATTTGACGAGCGGCGTTTTTTTATGTAGTCCCTTTTCAGACTTATTGAGGTATAACGTATTTGGCGTATAGGTCTTTTTTATTTAGCGCGATACTGTTTCTCCCGTCGCGTGTTTCGTGCAGTTTGGTATATCTTCTGTTGCCGTTCGCGGGCGGAGTCAATCGCAATCGCTCCGCTGAGACGAGAGGACTACGTTCTGTGCTCTCACGACAGCACGGTGAACATAATTATTTCAATAATATTGTGACCCAGTATATTCGTCCAGTGAATGAATGTATCATGACATTCCAGTAGATATTTTGGTATATTTTGAAATAATATATCTAAAAGTCGACCTTAACATGTAGACCTTAAAGTTCAAAATACAACCATAAGATTACGAAGCGATCGGCCGGCGACCGGCTTCTTAGAATAATTTGTGCAGTACATGCAAAACTACACGAACATTTTTTCTGTCGAGCGTGTATTTACTTTATGAAAGATTATCACTATCACTACAACATAGTACTCGTATAAAACAAAGTCGCTTCCCGCTGTCTGCCCCTATGAATGGGTAGATCTTTAAAACTACGCAACGGATTTAGATGCGGTTTTTTTTAACAGATAGAGTGATTCAAGAGGAAGGTTTATATGTATAATATAATTTAATATAGTATCCGAGCGAAGCCAGGGCGGATCGCTAGTTGAGAATAAATCCGGTTAATTTCAAAATCGATGTCCTCTCGGTCTCTAAATACGAATTCGAAGTCGGAAATAATTCAAAAAGTGGTCGCATTATTTTCATTTTTGAAATATTTGTTGTAAATTACGATGCGCGTTTTTTTTTAAAGAACAAGATACGTTTTCAGGCTTTTCGAGAAATGATGTCCATTTTGAATTCCAAGATGGCGGACATTGTTTTTCGAATTTAAACTTTCGTGAGACATGTTGAAATAATACTAATACAAGGTTCAACTCACGTATTAAATGTCACTACGTGCGACATGTTTCGAACTCTGCGGGGGTTCATCAGGATGAGTGTTTTCGCGGCGGTTTCGCTTGAATCTTGTCGGGAGTTCTTCTACAAGATGAGTGTTTTCGATGATTGTTTTGAAGAAGAACTCCCGAAGAGTTCGAAACATGTCGCCTGTCGTGACATTTAATACTTGAATTTAACCGTGGTTTTATTAGTAGTATTTTAGACATGTCTCACAAAAGTTTTAATTCGATTATGGCTTTTTTTTGCTTTAGGTTTTTACTAGCCATTGTAACCCTTACGTGATTTAGTAAATAAAAAACCGGCCAAGTGCGAGTCAGACTCGCGCACGAAGGGTTCCGTACCATTATCTATAAACCAGTAAAAAAAAGTTTATTGTATGGGAGCCCCCCTTAAATATTTATTTTATTTTGTTTTTTAATATTTGTTGTTATAGCGGCAACAGAAATACATCATCTGTGAAAATTTCAACTATCACTAACTAACTAGCTATCACGGTTCTTGAGTTACAGCTTGGTGACAGACAGACAGACGGACAGAGAAGTCTTAGTAATAGGGTCTCGTTTTTACCTTTTGGGTACGGAGCCCTAAAAAACGGAAGGTCATATTTCAGTTATAGCTCTCGAAACTCTTGACTTAATAGCGAAAATAATATCTTCAAATATACAGATTTTGTCTTGCTTCCCACTTTATATAATAGGGATGATGACTAAATTTTTTTATGATGTCATTTGAACCAGTTTTTGGACAGGAACAAATGTTTGTATTGGAGTAACTACAATTAAAGAACATAAATACCCAAAAATTTGAGACAAAGATTGACCTCGCTGGTGGCAGCGCAAAACGCTTAATACTGAAATACAGACAGGCGTGACGTCACAGCCGACATTTGTTAATACAAAGTACCTACATGTTTCGTCGTATGGAAAATCAGGTTCTTAAATTGTTGTTTCATTCGCGGAATACTGCCTTTAAGTACATAATTGTTGTACAATTTTGTTTCTATAAAAGCCTAAGGATTCTATTGGTACCTTTAAATTTACTCTAGTACGATAAAAAAAAAAAAAATTCTAAACTTTCAAGGTTCATATCTTTTTACGATTTTAATTATATTTTATTATTTATACTTTATTACGGTAATTTGATGGTTTACTATACATTTAGCATCACTACGTTATCAATTTGAACATGAGTCATCATGCCTATTATTCATAGGTATTCATCATGTTTCATCTGACTGTCGGGGCATATACTATGCGAGAGGGAGCGGGGCAGCAATAGACGCATCAGCGCGGCAGGTGCGGGGCGCGCGGGTGATTTCTGATTTTTCTCTGGCGGTACGCCCCCTCTTAAGGGATTCGAATGCACCACGTTCCAGGTTCATTTGTTCAGCACGGATTCGCTCTTCGTCGCTTCGGATAGTAGGGAAGATAATAGTTACGTAATACCTCTTCATTGGTCCAGGACGCTCGACTTTCCATACCAACGTAGTTTGGTTCTAATTTTAAAACGAGTTGAGCACTATGGTATAACATCAAACTTTATATTATACAAATTAGATCCGCCAAATCTAGGTCGGAAACTAGCTTCTATTGCTAGAAATAAAAATATTGTTTAGAGCAAGTATAACGTTTTTGAAATAAAGTCTTTTATATTTATATTATAATTTATAGCAGCAAAAATTAATTTACTTCCTAGACCTGGCGATTCGCATTGTAATTACCTAGTAGCTACCAACTACTTTTGTATGTAGAGTGGACTTGAGTCGACTGTGCGTGTGGAAAACATGATTGAATTATGTTTAATTACTTGTTTTACAAAATTAAAATCTAAGCATTCCTGCAAATACCTTGTATGGGGTTTTTTACGGTAGCTACTTACCTCCATCGGACGTAGGTAATTTTTTACAGGTAATCAATCGCACTCGTAAATTAGTTGAAAGAAGCAATAATAATCAACAATTTTAAATGTTGATATTGTGTTTACATTACTAGTACGACCTACCACCCAACTTGGAGTTCTAAATATAGTCCCATTACGTAGCAACTTTGAATTCGCCTAAAATATCAGCACTTTTTTACCTCTTCCAAATGTTACAAATACTTTTTACAAGAACGTAAAAAGCCATACAATCATTGCACTACCAAGGTCTCCGATTTCGTACTGTTACGCATTTTACCCAATCTTGGCGGTTTGGCCAATCTTTTCCATTATGCGGCCCATTAGATACCAAATTAGCTAAATGAGGCTTACAGTTGTGTGAAACTTTATCTAAACAATATTGCATTCACTAGCTAGGTAACCTATCTAAAGGGTCTAAAGGGCTACTTATAAACATAACCCGCTAAGTGGGTAATTACCTGGTCTTACAAATTGCTCATCGTGGGGTTCCACACGTAGTGGTTTTAAAAGGATGTCGAAAAACATTCACCCTCTACGTATTAAATTGCAGGGGAACAAAAACGTGCATCCGAGAATCTGCGAAACCTCACAAGCCGTTATTCATTAGTAATTCACTGCATTTGGACACCTCATCGGATCACTGTCCGTTTGTGAGAGTGATTTTACCAAGAAAACAATAATAATAAAAAAACAATGACGATATAAAATCGTAACATTTTCGTTTCCTTAATTGTTCGAAAAATAGGTTTCCCCGAAATTTATCAATTATTCCCCCAAATACCAATTTCAATTTGACTGACGAGAGCAGGCATTCGATGACCTCAAATTACGTATTCCTTCTATTGAGTTCTGTTAGAATAGCTAAGTGCTACACGAACAAATACTTATAGCTCTATTGATCGATTTTGTATATAAGTCCTAGCCCAGTAGCTTCGCTTGTATATAAGTCCATTACGAAGTAGCTACCTGTGGGAATATCCCTCAATAATAAATAATCAGTCGATTCAGAGTTCGGACCATTGCCCGTCAACTCTGAAGTACAATTGCCTTCCCAATTATATATCCCTTAAAATATTTAAAATAGTCATGTCGAGGAATTTTCGACATTAAATGCGTGAGTGTCCCGTTTTCATTATATTCGAATGTCTGATTTTCACGGGAGTTTTCTATATAAAATGTATTTCTGTTGTACGAGGATATTTAAATAAATAAATAAATATAAGGGGACAATCTTACACAAATCGACCTAGTCCCATAGTAAGCTCAGTAAGGCTTGATTTTTTTGGATCTTACTGACTAATTCGTAAATACAGTACATTCTTGTCTGATCTGACTCGAAACATGGAGCAATGCATCACATCGCAGAACATTATAGATCCAAATGCCAAATCATAACCAAATCTTCCTCCCTTGCACTTTAAAACAGATTTTGCTTCGAGCAATCAAAGTTTAAATTCATAGTAAGCTAGTCTAGCCAAACAATGAATCATCAAATCGCCAGGGGCGAATAATTTCAGGATATGTGACTCACAGTAGTACATTGTTCCCTCACTCCAAAGTGCTTGCAGCCATGTAAGCGACGACAACACTGCATGTCATTTCCTGAATAATAAAGATGGCTGAACCCTGTAAATACACTTGCAGGAAATAGTGCTGATTTCCGTACGGTTGAAGATTGTCAGATTCGTGCAGAGGCATTTTCGCAACTACATATTTCAACTGCAATTTACAATAGTGAATAATAGCACCACACAGACATTGTTGCATATGGCAACCATTAGGTTCTCTGGTACCTATCTCAAAACATAAGTCAATATGAGATTCTCATACTGTAAATTCTGGATATAGCAACAGCCAGGAAACCGTTGATATTATTCCGCACTAACAAAATGACGCACAAAACGAACTGATGTCTTTTCATAGCGCTTTGGAATAGGTACACATGTGAGGATAATGTCTACATGTCTTTAAAAATCGTAGATGACGCCATTCACGAAGTCGTAATAAACTGTCTGCACTGTACTTGTTATAAAGTACCTATTATTAAGTAGGTAACTCACATTTTCGTGGAGATAAAACCGCGATTTTTTTGGCAAAATGTTCAATCACAACTCATCAATCATTTATGTTTAGCTAAAAGAATAATGCATCATTTTTTCCCGGAACATAGAAATGACGCCGTCAATTATTATTTTTCGTTTATTGGGCATGATGTTACACAGTTGAAAAGTTATTTCAGAACATAATACACCGAAATCCGCATCCGAAAAAGTGTACGTACAGGCTTTAGCTAACTAACTTAGCTAACTATTGAATACTTTTTTTTTTATATATGTCATTTTATTAATGGCTGATTAATTATTCTAACAATGATTTATTATTCAAAATGTGTCTTAAGTTATATGTCTCAGTAGTCCTAGTAGGGTCATTTCGCCGGTTAGCGACCACCTAATTTCATGTGCCGGTTGGCGACCACATAGCTGAGTTGGTGAACTGAAAGGATATTTTCTCGGTTTTTTAGTAGATTTCTATTCTAAAACAACAAGAAAATGCATGTACTATTAACTGTCTCAATAGGGCCTGTAGAATTGATGTTATTTTCGATAGAAAAAACCTTCTCCTTCAGGTGGTCGCTAACCAAAGGTGGTCGCGTAACCAGCGTAATGACCCTACCATGTTTTACAATAGGTAGGTACTCTGGCACACTTAGATGCAATGTGTAGCCAGGGGTCGGGCATATTACTAGTCATAATAACTAGCTAACTAGGAGTAGTTTTATTCCCGGGTGTGCCTTAAAGGAGCCCGGGGTCTGTTGACACCTAATCCCAATGACACCAAATCTTGCATAGATTTACGAAAGCGACTGCCATCTGACCTACCAACCCATAAGGTCAGACTAATTGTTGTGTTATTATAAGTAAATATATAAGTATTGCCGCCAAATCTGATCTCTGTCTTCTTTATGTACACCAAAGTCGAGTAAGTAGGTACCTATAAGTACCTACGTCCTAGCACGGATTTTTCTCTTAACGCCTAATTAGTTAATGCATCGATCAATTATCCGTCACGAGGGAAGACCCGGGAGGTGAACGCTGGCCAGCGTTACTTGGTCTGTGCCCATCGATTATTGCGTTATATTATGAGAGACAGGGAGATACAGCGTGGCTTCATAATTTGTTGGGTACATATTTTCGCCTATAAATTACATATAAGGTAAACGTCCGAGTGCTCGACGCTGTACACTATATGACACGGGCACTCTATATCAAAGCAATAAGGTTAAATTCGAACTAAGAGGACTTTTCTTCATTCAAATTTAAGCCACGTCACTTTGACATAGAGTGCCCATGCCATACAAGGTGTATATTTTATACCACCTCAAATTGTAACCAGAGGTACGTGTTAGGGCTATGAACCGATATTGCAAGAAAAAATTAAGTTAGTCTTAACTACCAAAGAGTAATTAATTTTTGAAATTTTATCGAACGGCAATGTATTGCGTACACTGTGACCTGATGACACATGAAAGAATCGGGTGACATGTGACGATTTATTGTGACGTCACGCCATTAAGACAAAGTAGTGATCCACTGCGTGCTGAATTATTTTATTTGAAAAAAAAAAGTTCGCTTTTTAAAAATAATTTTACGATAAATATATTTATTAGTGCCTATACTAAGACCCCCTAAAGTTTGCGGTTATATCAAATATACACGCTGTATACTAATACAACGTCGAGCATTCGGACGTTCACCTTATACCGACATGGTCTATCACAGTCAGTGCCAAACTAGGTAACAAAATAAGTATATTATATGCCTAATTCCCGAATATTTTTATAGTATTGCATGGCATTAACGTACCAACCCGTTTGTTTTGCAAGTACCTAGACGACACACAGTATACCTATTTACATACATTCATGCAGTTCTGTAAATACAACGAAAAATAAACGTAAAATTTATTCTCACAATCGTAACAAAATAATAAAAAAACTAAAGCACCCAAAGGAAGCCTTTGCATCGTGGTATGCAATTGCAAATGACATCATCAGTATTTTTTCCCTTTAAAAGTCATTCATGCTGGTAAGGACTTAGTCAACCGTCTTTATTTCATAAACATAGTTATTTGGATCGGCTGTGATACTAATTTATCTTTATCGGTAGAGGGTAACGATCCTAGGATATCGTTTTTGATTCATGTGTCTGGTTTGTTAGAGACGTGGTACACTATGATCCTCGAACCATGCCTCAGCTATAGCGATCGACACACGGAAGTCATAACTATTTACATCACACTGAATTTACTGTGAGTACCAAAAAGCGTCATGAATGAGTAAAAATTGGCACACTCTGTGAGTGAAGCTCTGCGACAGTGGCGGCCACATGGCGCGGCGTGGGAACCCTGCGCATGCGCAACCACATGTGCGCACCAGCTTTATCTCGCTGTAATAATAATGCTTACTTGACAATCCGATAGCGTTAGGGTTATAGGGAAATCAGTGGTCACGTGACAAGAAGATAGTAGTAATTGAATCAATAACGTAGGTTGGAGGCGCCTGGAGGCGAGAGCTTGTTTTTAGCGTATATTAGGTAGTAGGCTTCACAAGAATAGGTTTCACCTCAAAAATGGTCACGATTAGTTCTTTGAACGCCGTGTTGTGCATTTGACCGCAGATAAGCAATATTTAGTTAAAACCAAAGAAGTTGTATTTTTGCTAATGGCCTTGGCCAACAAGCAACTTGGCCATAAAGTGGCAATTAGGTAGTATAGAAAGCCTCGAATATTTACCCCTTGCCTTCGGCTCTGTCCGGAAAGTCCATCTTCCAAAAATTGAAAAGTAGTATATCTACGAAGGGGGCGTACCGCCAGGGAAAAATCAGAAATCACCCGCGCGCCCCGCACCTGCCGCGCTGATGCGTCTATTGCTGCCCCGCTCCTTCTCGCATAGTATATGCCCCGACAGTCAGATGACACATGATGAATACCTATGAATAATGACTCGTGTTCAAATTGATAACGTAGTGATGCTAAATGTATAGTAAACCATCAAATTACCGTAATAAAGTATAAATAATAAAATATAATTAAAATCGTAAAAAGATATGAACCTTGAAAGTTTAGAAATTTTTTTTTTTTTATTGTACAAGAGTAAATTTAAAGGTACCAATAGAATCGTTAGGCTTTTATAGAAACAAAATTGTACAACAATTATGTACTTAAAGGCAGTATTCCGCGAATGAAACAACAATTTAAGAACCTGATTTTCCATACGACGATACATGTAGGTACTTTGTATTAACAAATGTCGGCTGTGACGTCACGCGCGGTCTGTCTTTCAGTATTAAGCGTTTTGCGCTGCCGCCAGGGAGGTCAATCTTTGTCTCAAATTTTTGGGTATTTATGTTCTTTAATTGTAGTTCCTCCAATACAAACATTTGTTCCTGTCCAAAAACTGGTTCAAATGACATCATAAAAAAATTTAGTCATCATCCCTATTATAAAAAGTGGGAAGCAAGACAAAATCTGTACCTATATTTGAAGATATTATTTTCGCTATTATGTCAGAGTTTCGAGAGCTATAACTGAAATATGACCTTCCGTTTTTTAGGGTTCCGTACCCAAAAGGTAAAAACGGGACCCTATTACTAAGACTTCTCTGTCCGTCTGTCTGTCTGTCACCAGGCTGTAACTCAAGAACCGTGATAGCTAAATAGTTGAAATTTTCACAGATGATGTATTTCTGTTGCCGCTATAACAACAAATACTAAAAAACAAAATAAAATAAACATTAAAGGGGGGCTCCCATACAATAAACTTTTTTTAACTGTTTTATTGATAATGGTACGGAACCCTTCGTGCGCGAGTCTGACTCGCACTTGGCCGGTTTTTTATTTACTAAATCACGTAAGGGTTACAATGGCTAGTAAAAACCTAAAGCAAAAAAAAGCCATAATCGAATTAAAACTTTTGTGAGACATGTCTAAAATACTACTAATAAAACCACGGTTAAATTCACGTATTAAATGTCACGACAGGCGACATGTTTCGAACTCTTCGGGAGTTCTTCTTCAAAACAATCATCGAAAACACTCATCCTGAAGAAGAACTCCCGAAGAGTTCGAAACATGTCGCCTGTCATGTCATTGAATACGTGAATTTAATTGTGAATTTATAAGTAGCATTAAAAAAACTGTTATGTATTATGAAACCTTCGATCATGTCTATGAAAGTCAGATTTTCAGGCCACAGTGTTGCGGCCAAATTTTTCAAATTCTGATCTCGGATTCCTGCTTGGAGACAATGGAGACGCTCTGGCCCTTTAGTTATCAATTTTGAACATACTGGTAGGTACTAAAGAAAAACTGCTTAATTGTGTTCACTTTTTTTAATATAAAAATGACCAAGTACGCAGGCAATAATTGTTGGAATCTGCACCCTCGATAACCCTAAAAGCGAAACCCGTGATGACTTTAAAGAAAAACAATGTCAATAATGTCACTACGGGCGACATGTTTCGAAATCTTCGGGAGTTATTTTTCAGGATGAATGCTTTCGCGGCGGTGTCGCTTGAATCACGACAAGATTCAAGCGAAACCGCCGCGAAAACACTCAGCCTGATGAACTCCCGCAGAGTTCGAAACATGTCGCCCGTAGTGACATTTAATACGTGAGTTGAACCTTGTATTAGTATTATTTCAACATGTCTCACGAAAGTTTAAATTCGAAAAACAATGTCCGCTATCTTGGAATTCAAAATGGACATCATTTCTCGAAAAGCCTGAAAACGTATGTTGTTCTTTAAAAAAAACGCGGATCGTAATTTACAACAAATATTTCAAAAACGAAAATAATGCGACCACTTTTTGAATTATTTCCGACTTCGAATTCGTATTTAGAGACCGAGAGGACATCGATTTTGAAATTAACCGGATTTATTCTCAACTAGCGATCCGCCCTGGCTTCGCTCGGATACTATATTAAATTATATTATACATATAAACCTTCCTCTTGAATCACTATCTGTTAAAAAAAACCGCATCTAAATCCGTTGCGTAGTTTTAAAGATCTACGCATTCATAGGGGCAGACAGCGGGAAGCGACTTTGTTTTATACGAGAACTATGTTGTAGTGATAGTGATAATCTTTCATAAAGTAAATACACGCTCGACAGAAAAATGTTCGTGTAGTTTTGCATGTACTGCACAAATTATTCTTAGAAGCCGGTCGCCGGCCGATCGCTGCGTAATCTTATGGTTGTATTTTGAACTTTAAGGTTACATGTTAAGGTCGACTTTTAAATATATTATTTCAAAATATACCAAAATATCTACTGGAATGTAATGATACTAATGATACATTCATTCACTGGACGAATATACTGGGTCACAATATTATTGAAATAATTATGTTCACCGTGCTGTCGTGAGAGCACAGAACGTAGTCCTCTCGTCTCAGCGGAGCGATTGCGATTGACTCCGCCCGCGAACGGCAACAGAAGATATACCAAACGGCACGAAACACGCGACGGGAGAAACAGTATCGCGCTAAATAAAAAAGACCTATACGCCAAATACGTTATACCTCAATAAGTCTGAAAAGGGACTACATAAAAAAACGCCGCTCGTCAAATCACTAGGCAATATCAAGAGCTTATACACTACATTTTTACGTAAATTATATGCACGGGAACACAATTGAAATTAGGTAAAAATAAGACATGTTTTGGCGATTGTTTTCTATCGAGGCAATTTTGGTTTTGTATGGTTTTTTTCAGACAAATAGATTGCAAATATGATGTAGTTTCTGTATGTTCATTTTCCCCTCTTAAATGTAAACACCTTCCTACGTTGTTAATTTTCGAGAACACAAGGGTGAATTAAGATAATATTTATTAGCGCACATGTGCGTGACTCGACTTTGTTTTCGTTTCTGATCAGTTTAATGTACCTACTATGTATGCATGGAGGTTGCTTTTGTTTGTACGAAACATGTTAAAAAGTTTTTCAACACAATTGCTGGTAACGTACCTCTTATTGTGTCGCTTTTAGGCTCATAATCCTGGATATTAAAAACGCGTGTTTTATAACATTACAACACTTGTGTGTTATGGTTATATCCCGATTAAGTCACGTTGGCACATTGCAGCAAGATATATGCATGAACACGGTGCATTCTTAAATTAACCGGGTTGTACAGAATGTACAGCTTTTTTTTTAATTTTCGGCAAATGGATTCGTACTCGACTAAACAAATTAAATCCTTTTTGTTAATTAATTGACTGTTTCTTTTTGTATATGATATGGAAACGTTTAATTTAGTAAAACTATTCACTTTTCATAACATTTTACATGAATTAAATACAGATAACATTTTAAAACGAAAATATAATTTTATTTTGTATTGGCTGTTCAGAGATTTCATGCCCACACTGCGCAAATTTCACGAAAAAAAAAACTGTTGGGCGCCATTATAGGTTATTTATTTCACAAATATTTGTAAAATTAGTTTATGCGTGTTTAGTTATTATCAAAAATGTTGACTCGTGGTGACTAGAAAAGTGATAAATAGAATGGACGCCACTGGAAATTCTTGGCGATGTGCAATTGTGAGTAAAAACATGTTGTCATCTTAATGATTTGCATAATGTAAAGTAAATAATTTTCATCTTATGAAAATGAATTTTTCCTCGCAAAATGTGTTGAAAAACGTCGTATGATACGCGTGAGCTTTGATAATTACATCCTCGGCTTCCTTATCACGCTCACCTGCGGTTCGCGTGAACAATTTCGCCTCTGATGTAATTATCAACCTACCTCACTTGTATCACAATGTACTATAGTTTACCATTACCACGTAACATACGTGCATTGGCATCCATTTTGGATTCAGTCGCTGTCATTTCGTGATACGAGTACTATGAAATCTGGAAATTGCCATTTGAATTCGGCTTTTTAATTGATTAATAATTAAATTCATGAAATCCAATCGTTATTGACTCAATAACATTAATGACCAATTGGGCTTCCTTTCTACGACTCTTCATACATAAATAAAAGAAGAATACAAAACCCTTAGCAGTAGGTAAATTACGTTACGCTTTGAGCGTTGTCGAACGGTAATGATGTATAAAGAAATAATATTCTTATCTGTCTACAAATATGAATATTTATCTGTAGACCTCATATGGTTTAGAGTAATAAACCTCGATATATTATGCCCTAAATAAATCATTTATTTTGAAGGGCAAGTATATTTCATAAGCTGCCAAGGTAAACGTTAACTAAAGTGCTCGCTTGAAACTTCTATTTAGCATATAAATGTAATAATGTAGGTATAGCCAATGGTGTTAGTGTTAAGTTAAGTACCTCAAATATTTTAATTAATGCAGATATGTAGAAGAGTCGTGTATCAAGTTACAGTCAATGAAATGTCCCAAAAACGATCGCTGCATGTACGTACGTGCGATGAAGTTAGTACCCAACTAGTCCTATCCGAATAGTACACACCATTCAGAATTAATGCCCTGAATTTCTCAAAATTTTCCATCTATGTGGATTGCGCAAGACACATTACAACTTTTGTAAAAGAAAAGCCAATTAAAGTTTCGAGACGTTTCCAAGAAAAACTGCCGTCAAATGTTAAAAAGGTGACGGGAATTGGCACGATACCTGGACGGCCGCAGGCAAGTTCAAGGCAGTGTATTTTGAATTATGGCACTGGACGTGGTCCAAAACTATTCGGAATTTTACTAGGCGTGTGTAAGGGCCGTTAACTTTCGCAGGTAACCAGTTGCAGTAATAGGCCAACCTGAAACCCACTAGTCAGTCCCTCTTTCCGCTTTTGCTAAACTCGGCTTTCAAGCAGCTCTGAGATGCAATTTCGATTATGGACCAAACATAAGACTGAGTGCTAACTACACTACCTATTACATAGTACCTACTTGTAAGTACTTGAAATATAATTCGTTCTTGGCAAACTGTGTATTTTATTTTGTTTTTTCTGACGAAATTACAAAGACCACATCAATGTCCGTCAAGACATAAAATGAAATTAACCATAAAACGATCCCGTCCCAGAGCCGTACTCAAAATGGACTCTGTTCTGAACGAGGTATTACTTCTTTACTTATTATTTCTATTTACGAGAATCCTTCAGTCGAGCTTACGAAAAACCAATACCCATCGAACCTGAAACTAATTCTTTCTCTGAAAGTATTTCCAAGAAAGTTATCTCGCTTTAAGTACGTAAGTTACGTTTTTTACCCAACCGGACGGTCCCAGAGGACTCGTACATAAAGACAGCATTTTACCTTCCCTCCGCTAATTTATATTAATATGGTGGTAGAAATAAATTTTCCTTTCCGAAAAAAGCTTCGTAGCTTTGTAAAATTAACGAGTCTGCGCGGAGGTACGACAAAGGGAAGCAAAGCTTTGACTCGAAAGAAGTTTGCGGTGTTTTCCTTATGGAGGAGTGATACAAAAGCTAGCAGCGCCGCCGAGATCACGGCAGGCTGATTGAAAAGCAGGTGTTTGAAACAGAAACTGACACAAATTCCGATTCGAACCAAAGAGTTAAAAAAACCGGTCAAGTACGAGTATGACTCGCGCTGAGGGTTTCGTACAAACAATCAATTAACTCAAGGTAAATGTCCCAATATTTGTTAATTAATTATTTTAACCCAACAGAACAGAATTAAATTTCATACAACGAATAACATTTACACCAAAACCATCGAACTACCAAGTACACATGAGTAGTTCGCGAATGAGTGATTCAAATGAAGTACTTCACTTGGTATCACTCTTTCGTTCACTAGTTCAGTTCGGATTCATATACTTCAATACTTCAGTATATCATTTAGAACATTGGTAGTTAATTCTGCCTATTGATCATTGAATATGATTCGATTCGATAATATGAGTGATTTAATGTTATTTTAATTTTAAATACGGCAAATAACTCAATAGTTCATTGAAAGACACGCGTACAATTGATATGGTATATTCAATCTAATCAATCTATCTATATCAAATTATGTAGATGCACCTCTAGAGCTACTGAACTAAATTGAACTAGTGATCTAAAAGAGTGATATACTTCACAGCGAACGAAAGATATCAATATTTTCTTTTTAGTGACACATTTTGCACATGACTACTACCAAGACAATTGGATCGCGATCTTTTTTTGACCTGCTCTTGAAATATAAGTACCCATCCTAATGGGTTAGGGCCCATTCATTCTAGATAAATCTTAACAGCGCGAAGTAGGAATGTGGTCAGCGCCATCTATCGGCCCCATTTGGTACTAACGTGCACGGGCAATCAGCTTAGTATGTATGGTGTTTTAGCGATTATTGTTTATCACGTGAACCGATCTCGATTATTTTATTTTTATTTGAAAGGGAATACCTCTATTATAGTTTTATAGGAATTTCAAACCAAAAAAATATTTATAAAGTTGGTTAAATTGCAAATTTAACTATGAAATGATTTTTGAAAATAAGACAAAAAATATGCTAGATACAGAAAAAGTTATACTTTTCCAGTAATATTTATGTTTATCTTAATCACAAGTAATTATTTAAAATTTTTCACTTGCAGATACTTCGGAGGTAAGGGGTGGAATGGTATTTTATTTTACATTTTCCTTCATAGATCTTTTCGATCGAATTTTACCGCTGTCGTAAAAAACAGGAAAACTGTTTCAAAAAGTCCAACTTAAGCCCTTTCAAATGGTACCTCACTTGACCTAATAATTGAATTTTTTTTTGCCCCCTCATATTCGTTATTTTTTATAGAAAATTAAAATATTTAAATATATTTAAATTTCTCATTTTCCATGCACGTGGATAACTCTCATTGAATAACATTCCAAATTTCAAATTGATAGCTTAAGTAGTTCGTGAGATATTTCACTTTATGACAGACAGACTGACGGACGGAGTCGCACCATGAGGGTTCCTGTTTTACCTTTTTTGGTACGGAACCCTAAAAAGTTCATCAACCCAACAAGTAATAATACGCAATCTCGGTTGAAATTCTAGATATTTTTGGCAAAGCTACATTTACCTACTTAGAACAATTACGTCAGTTTGAGTATGTTACGTGCCAGTTACCCACTAGCGAAGGTCAGTCGACTCCCGTTGGGAACTAGTCGTCACCTAAGGGATCCGACGTTTACTTCAAAAGTTACATTAATTATTTGTTATTTTATCCTATTGATTGCAATTAATATTTGTTCCTTAATAACTCTCAACAAAGCCACCTTACCGCAGAAAACATCAAATAAACACAAATAAATATAATACGTATAATTAAACCAGTATAGCTTATTTCGTAGACTAAACTCGCTTATATTATATAGCTGCTAGATAAACAATGGCACGAGAAACCCGCTTCCAGCAGGGTTATCACAAGACGGCGCGCGGGCTTTCTCGCAGCGAGATAGGCTATCCGTCTCTTTCTAAGAGCTCTAATTAGAAAGAGGAGGTTAGTCTAATCTCGCTGCGAGACAGCTCGCGCGCTGTCTTTTGATAACCGTGGATATCTACATAACAAGATAACACGAGCATTTACGACGACAGTAAATCTAAATTAGCATACACATATATGCACTTGCACTTTCAGTCGCAAACTCAGTTCAACGCCCCGGACCTATGCCAATGCCAACAAATCCTGGCTGCCGAATGCCAAATCGACAGTAAAATTAAATCGTTAAAGCTAGGTGCACATGTGCGTTTAATCTCTAAAGGTTTCTTCTACTTCAGACTTTATGGAGCGTGGGCGTCGAATCGGTAATATTAAAGTTGCCGATGCTTTTGCGACTATGGGTTCTTATTAGGTAAATTCTTCATATTTTATTGCAATTTATTCGATTTTAGTTGATTCTACATTAAAAATTTACGAAGACAACGTTTAGAACGTTGATATTATTATATGTTATTGTTATATTATTATATGATAGTGATCATACCGGGCATTATTAAATTTAGTTGCAATTACCAGACAGATATACCAAGATGCAATTACAAGACTCCATCTTAACTAGTCAGATTCAACCTAATACCAACGACCAGATAAATGTTCTGAGAGGTTGAGAAAGATTGAATCAGTTAAGGGATATTAGATCAATTGACTAATCCAACCTTGTGATAATAGGACTTGCCTTAACTAACAATTTGGTAAAATCTGTAGCGGATTGATCACAGTAGGTATTGCACAGTTTATAAATAACTTAATTTTCATAATACTTTGTAATGTTCCGGTTTAGTTACTTTAATTATATTAGTTATATTACTTTTATAATATTTGATACTCGTAATGTTTATGTACAGTTAATGCAAAATGGAAGTACATTGGTATTTTTCATGTTACAGACCGATCAGTTTGGCACTCTTTAGGGGAAGGTCTATGTCCAGCCGTGGACGTCTTTCGGCTGATATGATGATGATGTCCAGTTAACAACGTTAAAATTTTATACATACATCATACATGTACATAAATATGTGTCATACTCCTGTGATGTCAACTGGCACTTGCATGCTATGCTGCCCTATTTTAATATTTTCACACTGCACGGGAGTGCTTTTGAATATACTGAAATAGAGTAGCATAGTTTTGTTTCCAACGTGCATTAAATAGATTGATACTCTCTGAAGCTTGATTACACATGTTTGCTTGGTGTCTATATGTCTATCTGCTAAGTCGTACGTATTAGTGTGATGATAATGATGATATTGATGTGACATTTGTCGCCCGCGCTGTCTCCCATGACGGACCAAGTCTCACATGTTAGAAGAAGTAAGGCGGACAACAAATTTCATACTCAATACGTCAAGTCAAATAGACCTCCAGCTCAGCAGGATATTTTTGGAACTGTTCGAACGCGTGTTAGGTATTAGGACACCACTGTATTTTTTTCCCGGGTGAAAATGACATGTCTTAACGCTTCTAAAGCTTACGCAAATACCCTGCTGGTCTGTCAACAATGACGGTGAAATTTAAACGTTTATCGAAAATACATACGTCACGTATGTGGGTGCGAGGGAAACGGCAAGACGTGGTCCCGTCATAAAAATCAAAGGACTTCCAAAGTCAAGAAAAAAATTGGCAAGTCCAATGATATCTTGTGGCGCGCGAATGAAGTATCTATACCGAGCTACGCAACAATATTGTATACATAAGTACCAACTAACTACATGGAATATAATATTAAAATCTTTTCTGCGCTGTAGGATCGTAACAGCGGCTTATGGTTGCATTAACCTCTTCGTAAAATACTTTTTATTATAATAGTGCTCCCATCCTGTCTAAAGATATCAAGAGCATTGACACACGCTCGTGAATTGCACTGTTCCTAATTTAATAACCTTGAAAGGTCTTTTTACGAGTCCATTAAACAAGAAGGCCTATTTGGATCGACGTATTGGAATGATATTAGCATGATGTTTGTTGGTCGCAAGCAACAAATTAAATAATAATTTATTGATTAATTTAATACGGTTGTGTAGAATTGAGAATTGGAAAAAACGCTCTAGTCTAAGTCTCGATAATTCGTTAAATCTCATAAAAATGGCATACCAACACCTCACGTCAGATAGACCCCTATAACGGAGCGCACCGTGAACGAAACTACTGACGTTTTCCACGAAATATTAATAAACATCTGGCCTCGCATTCGGTCAACTACGCAACTCCTGTCAGAATTGTAGAAATATTGTTTCTCTGAGTATCAAACAGAAATAGAACAGCCCTAAAGCACTTGACGTTTTTTTTATTTTTTGCCTCGATACAATAACCAGAGATATACGAAAAGTGTGTTAGCTAATGGATTAATAAATAACCCCTATTATAAAGATCAAGTTAAGTATGACATAGGTTTTCAAAAAATATTTCTAGTTTTCCGGCGGTAGGCATAAGCTGTTGTGACCGCGTTCCCTAAAGGGTTCTAACGATTTGGATTAGAATTTAAAGCTAATCTAGGTCAAGTTAGTTTCAGTCAAAAAGTCGAATAGTAATAAACGAACCTATGTTTTGGAAGAAATATTTTGCTTCTGTCCTGAATGCGTGGAGCTCAGTCTTTATAAAAATGTGACATTAGAAATAAGTTATTGGTCAATAGGGAAGATGCAGCTATAATATTTACCATTATATTGTGATCAAAATTTTGCTAAAGAAGCTACTGTAACATTTTTACTTTAGTTTATACGATTTGAAGTAATGTAAAACGGAACGTGTTTTAATCCACCAATCAGCCTCTGGTGACATCACTCCTGTTATGACTACTAATTGTAAAGGCAAACTTAGTTTCGTTTAAAAAAATAGTAGCAAATTTTCGAATAAAAATGGAAGTTGGCTTTACTAAAGCAGACTCCAGAAACCTTCCAAAAGTTGTAAATTATTTTGTTTAAAGTTTTTTCAAGCGTAGAAATGAAAGTACGTAAAGTACGATGTTGTACAAATCACAGTGATACTTTGTATTTTATTCAGTTTCAGTGTCATAGTGTTTGAATTGTTTATCAAAAAAAATGTCATAAGTCAAAACGTGGTCAAAACTTAGGCATTTCTATGACATCTAAGGGACGAACCACGGATAAACAAATATGGCGAATTTTGCAAAAACCTCTAAATAACCTATTTCGAACTATTCTATACTTCATATGTTGGACTCAGTTGCGTTTTGAGGTAACGACTGCGTATTATTAGATTGCCCAGTTAAGAAATGAAATAATTAACAAAGAACAAAAATATAAGGGTTACATTCCCATACAAAATAACTACAACTTAGCAAAGTTGAAAAACCCCCGACATTTTAGTTTCAAAGTCTAATATCTCAAAAACGGCTGAACATATTTTCATGAAACATAGCCGAGATCACTCGGGATACAATTATCTATGACACAATAAAAACCGCATTCAAATCGGTCCATCCGTTTGGGAGCTACGATACCACAGACAGGTACACAGACACGTTAAACTTATATTATAACATTACGTCGGGGGTTAAAAAACGGTTACAATCCCTGACTGGAACTGTAGATCCGTTTAGGCGCGAAAGTTGAAAATGGCAGTCAGTAACAGGAATTTTTGATCATAAATAGTAAGTACGAGTAGGTATTTGTTTTATACTTACTTACCATGCAATTCTTTCAAATGAAAGCAAAAATTTAAATATTGCATCTTCCCTATTAAGACTTTTATGGATATTCATTAAGCAAAATGTTTTTTTTATTAAATACTTACGTTGTTTGGCA
This sequence comes from Epinotia demarniana, assembly GCA_945867215.1. Classification (NCBI taxonomy): domain Eukaryota; kingdom Metazoa; phylum Arthropoda; class Insecta; order Lepidoptera; family Tortricidae; genus Epinotia; species Epinotia demarniana. The sequence continues at coordinate 9,955,425 of OX244274.1, forward strand.
TGTGAATCTCACACGGTCAATCGACTGGCACCTTACTGACGCCATAGAGCTTGATGTTCATGTAAATTGCGAAGGACACGTCATTTCAGCTTAGTCGTGCTTTAAATAAGTTGGTATTAAATTTAAATACTTGTTTATGTTTAACATACGACGTAGTTTTCTAACTGAAAATAGCTAAATTGTGTCATTTGCGATTTATCATCCGATTTATTTATATATTGAATCATAAAGTATCCATTGCCATTATCTCTGTTTGTGTCCCAAAACAATATCGCCGAGGGTATTAAAATAATTATTTGTGCAAGAGAGCTAACTTTTTTTATTTGCTGCGACTGTTGATTTGAGTTCTGAGGAAGTGAAAGATTCTAAAATTGAATAATGAGCGTAGCGAATTATTCAAAGTTTGAATCTTGAGCGCAGCGAGCGACTCAAAAGCACGAGATGCAAATACTTAGCTCTCGAGTAACAAATAGGTACAGCCCTTCACCTCAGCAGTGAGAACAAATTCACATAAAAAAATGTATCTTATAGTATCACGTACCTGCTCGTCTCGTGATTATTCAGGAAGAAAACTTAATAAGGCGTTCGTTACTGCTTATTTCAACTCCTCAGCGACGCGCCGTTAGTAAGTAGGTACTAGAAAGGCGAAGCACGGCGCGAGATACCAAAGGATATTTTAGTATATATACGACCCTTGCGTGACACTAAACACATCACTAAATACTAACCGTGGTATTATTCAAATTCATAGATTTCTCTCATAATTTCGAGCTATTTTTGAAATATTTATCATTAATGTCTGTTGCGCTAGAAAGAGACACATTATCATATTACGTGTACCCGTATCTCGCGTGCACACCAAAAACTAGCCGTCCTATTGTGAAAATGCTGCCTTCGTCACTGAATTCACTATACATATTTCCTAGTTACATGGAGAATTTATGTATATCCTATTAGTTTTTATATGTAAAACTAATATCAATAATGCAAGAATGAAGAATAATATAAGGTCAGGTGGGGCAAGGGGAACATACTTCATTTTTTACATCTTATTTTGATTTCTATACTACGAAGTTTAAGGTTTTTAATAGTTTTGCTAAACACTAAATATACTTATTTGCGTTGGGTTTCCAGCATCAAAGGAATTTTTATGCTAGTTCTAATGCATATAGCGAAAAAATGGTTATTCGTAACACTAGTTCTATTGTTTCTCTTTCCCTGTTTTTGGGGTAAGGGAACCAGTCTCAATAAATCTACAAGTAATAATACTAGTGTGGATTATACCTACGCAAATCAATATTATTAAAAACAACTTTATTGAAATGTGTACTTTACTTGTAACGAAGTACGTTTGCAAATTGGTTTTTTTTATCAAAATCGGAAGTCGGGGTAAGGGAAACATACGAGTCTCGAACAGGGGTAGTCAACTCGATTTCGATGAAATGTTTGTCGACAAAACAAGGGCCACCCCTAAAAAATGTATGACTAATGTCATTTTGAATTTAAATAAAACGGACAAGCGAGTGTTATGTTATGATGAAAAGATTATGAAAAGAAATAATAAGATATGAGAAAATGATTATTGTCATTATTACTTCGAGTGGTTATGACTAACGATTATTATGGCGTAAAATTTTATGACAAACATTTTCGGACTTCCAATAACAGGACTTAAAAAATTAGGTGAAGCAAAGTGCTCTCTCTCGTTTTGTTCTCATAGTTTCTAGCCAGTTTTCTGTAACAATTAATATGATCTTCAAGCAATATAATATTTCTGAAAGGATAACAAAAATATGTAGATATGTTCATATACCGTTATTTGACATCACACAAAATAAAAAAAATGCCACTCTCAGAATGTTTGTGACCTCTGACATCGGGAAAGAGAAACATATGTCCCCCTCAACCCGGCCATGATAGTTTCCCTTACCCCACTTATCCATTTGTAGGTTTTGTTACTAATCACATTAAAATTTAATATTTATAGCATAGTTAGGAGAAGTTTACATGCATACAAACAAAATATATGTATACAACAATACTTGCTGACATTTGCAGACTTGTTACAAAACGTTTTACACTCGTGCATACACACGTCATAATGCCATCAGTGTTCTTTTTTTGGAACTTAATCTGAGTTACTGCTTTATCGATCGAGTAATCACAACGCTGCGGTCTATAGTTTTTGATATACCAGCTACTGTTTCCCTTTCCCGGTAGTTCCTCTTACCCCACCTGAACTTACATATAAAATGATAATACATATATTGTTGTTAATTTCGCACACTTCACCAAAATATGCTTGTTTGAGAAACATAGTAAGTGAACGAATAACTCGAGTAAGTTACATTGATGTTAGATTATAACGGCCGTATTCATAAACGTCCTACAAGCCTGTTTTAACTAAAATGGCGTTAAAATTCGTTTGTCCTTATCTGTCACTTTGACATTTGTTTTCGTAAGAAAGGGACAAAGCACAATTTATTTAGCAGAGGCATTTTAAGTTTTATGAATAAGGGGGTAAATGATTAGCAGTAATAGAGGTATATGACATCGACGCCTAGAAATATTGTGCAAAACAAGAGCAAGCAACGATAACTAGGTATAAGAAATCGTTGTTGCACGGAACCCTAAGGGCCTTCTTACACTGGCGATTTGCAAGCGTGTTGTGAGGAACACGCTTGAGTGCGTTGCGTTGGCGAGCTCAAAGAGCTCGCCGCGACACCGCAACGTGTTTGCAGCGACAGGGTGGCCAACGAGCACACGGCGTTCAATCAGCTTTTTGAATGTCAGTCACTATTAATATTCACAATCGGTTGCGCCGCAAGCTTATCGCAAACTGCTCGCAAATCGCAAGTACGCCCTAAAAAGAAATTTCAAAATCGCACTGTCAATACATCCCATTTATATGTTGTGTAAACCTGTTTGAAGCCATCTATTTACAGAGCAATTCTGGAATGTATATAATAACTGAAGGAAGTTTCAGCACATCGTTCACCTCCACGCGCGGGTCAACGCATGAAAGCAATAAACCATGTTTATTTCCTCAACAGTTAAAACCTGGATCCGTATTCGATAGATGGAAAGCTATATGGCTGTCGCTAGAGATACCTATATTTTGTATTGTGGTGAGACCGGCGGCAGACCCCGTTTGTCCAACGTCTCCCAGTCGCCCAGAGTAATGTCTTGTTATTGATTCTGTAACAGTAATAATGCATTTCATCCATTGCTTTTTTAGCGTACAGATTCCCGTTTAGATAAAATTAAATTAAATGAACTATACAGTATTTGCTTGTACACTCACCAGCAGTAATTACGGCAGTGGAAAGGTCTCAAAATAACGATATTTCTAAAGACGGAAAAAGCAATCAGATATTTATGAGGCCTTTGCAGCGTCTGACATTATTGTAGCTGATTGTGTTCAAGCGTGAATGTATATAGTAGTAAGGTACAAAAAGAAGAATATAATATACCTACCTCAGTCAAAATACAAGTGACGATATCGGTGCCATATCGCTTCACCAGTCTCGAATAGAGAGCGTGCGCGAGCGACGCGGAAGGGTGCGAGTGTTGGCGCTGCGCCCGCGCCGCAGATGGTGGCATTGGGCCAGCCACGGTCAGGAGCGGACGATGCACCCGGCACAACACGATTTACATTCAATGAGAATTAAAAATCCTTTCCATCATCAAGCGTATGATGGGTGCCATTTTATCACTTAAGAGTCCCCCAACACGCTCGACTCAAGTCGACTCTCCACACTATCGTAGTTTCGTTCACATTCTAAAACCGCTTAATGGAATATCATGAATCTTTTTATGCACCATAGAATCCACCATAGCTAGGTCGAAAACTAGTTATTTTTTCTATAAAATGATATAGAAATATGTATAATAGAATAAAAGGCTATGCATGGAAAACGACTCTCTCTTTTTTATCTGGGGACTCGGCAGTGCTTCCGCCAAGTCAAGCATAACAGCGGCACGGCCGTACCATCTTTTTCTCGTAGCAGCTCGGGCCATTTTCGGCCGCCCTATAACTTCGTTGTGGATTAAATTAGAAGCCTGAAATTTCTGTAACCAAGCAGGCATTGTATAAAACGGTGTATATTTCAAATTTCATTCAATTTGAACCGGTAGTTTAAGAATTATAACTAGTCAAAGTTTCTTCATTTTGTCACTCACTCACTCACTGACTGACTGACTGACCGACTGACCGATCATCAAAACTCTAAGGCAATTATAGCAGACATAGAAACTGCAAATTTAGAATAAAAAAATTAGTGTTTAGTGTATAAATCAAGAAAAATCTAAAATATTTTTATTTAACCTGTTTTCTAGATACACCAACTGCATAAATAACTTTTGCTTATTACAAAGTTACATTTGCAGTGAATGGGACAAAAAAATGAAAAACCAAGAATGGGTCTGCATTCATAATTTGTACTATATATTGATAACACAATAACCTACAAAAAGAAGTGAGATCCCATTAAAAAAACATTACATGCAAAAAAGAGGCCAAGTCTCGAAACTCTTCCACCGTAAAAAGTTGTGAGATATTTCGTTGAGCAAAGTCTCAGGTAATCTTATTAATCTTTATTTACTTACTGAATAAAATTTTGTGACTTGGCAATCAATATAGTAAAGTTGTGTGATTGGTTTAGATTAAATTTCGTATAGAGATAGTTTGATAGTTTTTATCCCGGAAATCATCCCCTAAGAGGGTGAAAGTTCGTATGAAGCTAAAATGTAAACGAGTTCTACGCGGACGGAGTCGCGGGCAGAAACTAGTATCAGCATAAAACGATGCTATTGCGCTGACAGACGCTAGCTGCCTTTGCCTGGTATATAATCGTGTCGATAGCGTGAAAAAATTGATCTAAGTATCTCTCTTCATCAAGTGGTGTCAGAAACAGACGAATGCTTCATCGTTTCTGTGATAAGTGCAAGCTTCCCAAGGCTTATCCACTTGAACCCTAAGGGGATAAAAAATATTAGATAAGTACGTCACACTATGCTAATAGTGTTACACGCAAACTATACACGGATAGACAGGTAACTAAGTAAAATGTAAAAAAATAGGGACAATATTACACAAAACGCCTAGTCACAAACAGAGCAAAAAGCCAGTACTATTGGTATAGGTACCTACCCTTACCCACGAGTTTGCTTAGTTTGAGAAGATATAATAAATAATAAATATTAGGGACAACACACAAATCGATCTAGTCCCAAACTAAGCAAAGCTTGTACTACGGGTACTAGACGACGATATACATACTGAATACTGAAATAGATAAATAAATACTTAAATACATAGAAAACATTCATGACTCAGGAACAAATATTCATGCTCATCACACAAATAAATGCCCTTACCGGGATTCGAACCCGGGATCTCCGGCTTCGTAGGCAGGGTCAGTACCAACTAGGCCACAGAGGTCGTCAAACACCAATAACAAATAGATAATTATAAAGATCAATATATAGGCCCTAATATGTAGGTCGTTCAAAGAACTCATGGATTCTTTAGTAAATAGCAATTCTGACATTTAATTTAAGTCCAAAATTATGGTAAATAGGTAATATTCCATGCTTTATGTCCTAAAATGAAGCAGGAAAGCTAATTTGAAACCTAATTTTCCGCGGGCATCCACGGTTGTTATTTTTCTTCATTGGCGGATTGTAAATGGTAGATGCCTATTTATTAGGTTAGCATTCTTTTGGTTGCCCTGGATCTGTATTCAGAGCATGTAAACGACGTCATTATGGCAAGCTCTGTCGGTATATAAATTACATTAGGCAGCGAGCTTCGCAGAATATTTCAAAGACAGTTTGTGAAATCTCGCTTAGCCTCAGGAAGCCCAGAAGAATCACAATTAAGTCGTAATAACCAAACCCAACCTGTCTGTTTTAGGTGTGGTTCCCAAACATGAGGGTATATTTAGTCAAATTACTAGACGCGAAATCTCAGACTTACCAGGCTATCACTTATATAGATAAGATAAGCAAAGGGGCTTATCTGGGCCTCTAGAGTTCGGGGAAACGATAATATATTATATTTAGAAAGCGCTGACTTAAATGGCCAAAAAAACATGGGTCCTTCTGCCCAGCGGGGACAGAACCTTTGCTTTGTTTAGATACGAGAACAATATTCGCTGGCAATAAATAGTTAAATAGTTTTACACTGCCCCAACAAAGGTCGGTGTTGTCGATTTTAGCCACATTTTAAACCGGCCATGTGTCTGAAAAAATATTTATTTAGGCAAACTCGTTAACGCAGGCAGGATGTGCTTTGAGGACTCAAATTTGTGAAGGAATTTTAATGTGGAGTATTAGTGTTAATAACGCAGTCTTGCCCTCGAAACGTCTATATCTAATCCCGAAACTGGTTTCCTTTTAAAATTAAATGGGCTCTAAGTTTTTTTACCACTTGAATACATTAAGCACGACAGCACGGTTGGGAATAATCTCCACAAGCATTCCGCCAAAATGAATTCCAAATTGAGAGCCAAACTCGTACAATCGGATTTAGTAAACATACATTAAACCTTATCTCTATGCAGTTTGAGTTCAAAAATTGATGCACATTGTTTGAACTAATTAAGAATTTACGCCATGTTTTATGTCGCTTTTGGATAGCAAAACACCACGAAGGTTAGAAAGAAGGCGAGCGCTATTAAATACATGGGGACCTATACATACTTATAAAACTGCCACAGGACCGTTAAAAAATCTAGGTTCGAGTGTCTAAGTTACATTCAAGTAAAAGGCATAGCGGGACTCTTATCTGCGAGCAAACATTTCGCAAATCGTCGTTCAGTAGCACAACACGTGTGAAGCGTACCGTAGTACAACTCTTATCTTTACATTTCCTGCGTGTTACCACAGATTACTAGCATTGTAGGTAGCCCAGGGAGTTGTAAATGATATCGAAATCATCGTTAACCATACAACATAGGCAATTGTCTTGCTATTTCTGCGGCCCCTCGACCAGCGCTCACCGCAGGGCAGTACTAAATTTGTCGAAATCGGACCGAAGTGCGCTGAGCGTGCGTTTGTCGTGAGCGTTTATTTACGCGATGCCCCGCGGCGTTGGCGGCGTTCCAAAAACCCACGGAAATAGCAGCTTTGTGGATGTCATTGTACTAGAGCAGCCCTACTGGAAATTACAACGCTCTCCCTTGATCCTTCAAGGGAGAGCGTTGAAATTTCAATTTCACGCAGTCCTCTGCGTGAAGATATAATAGGTACCTACTTACGTATTAAAGTCGCAACTCCCCATTTTTGTCTTATTTGGGAAAATTTTAAAGAATTAAGTTGACGACATACCACAGGATCAGGGTACTATATACGATCAGGAAACGCGATATATCTTATAGATTACTTACTTCCGTAATACAGCGTAGCATCGCCCTAATACACCCACAGACCATATAACATAGGTTATATGGTCTGTGAATACACCAACGCAGCTATCACGAGACGGCGCGCGAGCTCTTTCAATTTTTCTCGCGCTCCGTCTCTATCTCCTATTAGAACACTTGGAACAAGAGATATAGTTCGAGAAAAATCGAGAGTATGTCGCAGCCGTCTCATGATAGACGTCAACAATCTTGAAGGAAACGGATTTTGTAGATACATAAACCATGAAAGCATGTTTATTGCCTCTAATCCACAAGAGAAGGCCTGTGCTCAGCAGTGGGACATACTAGGTACAAAAAGGTTGCATTATAGCTCAAAAAAAGTTTAGCACAGTGAGATATAGATATACGTACAGCACAATAAGGCGATAAAAACACACAAGGTGAACCTATTATCTACAGACCCTCCAAATTAGAACGTAGAAGTTGATCAACAAAAAACTAAAGACGATTCGCTCGCCCAACCCCTTTATTTTGCTTGGCCGAACACTTTTTACTTTTATTCTAAAAATATCGCATTCACGAATGAATTTCGAAAGGAAACGTGATTCCGCTCAAGGTCAAGTAAATTAGTATTCGAGCGCTGTGTTCGCTGTTTGACCGGACGCAAAAACTCGTTGCGTTGCGGACTCCGAGACGGTCCTGCGACTTTTTCTAATCTTGATTGGTATGGCCGGCGCCCGCGCCGCCCGGTTAACACCTCGCTATTACACAACTAACGTAATTTAATGGGCACGCACACCTCTGCAATTATGTGCGGAGGCTCGTTAATTTGATGAGATGATAAAAAGCTTAAACCCAAGTTAATCATAACAACAGAATAGGTAAACCACAATTAGTTGCTCTCAAGTTAAGTCGCTTTTCTTTTACGTCCTATGTACAAAAAAATGTACAGCGTTGCAATTTGCAATACTATCATGATAATAATTAATTTATTTCACAATATACACTAAAATGTGCGGTATAAAAATACATCCATATGTATATACATTTTATTTTATGCATGCATGCATTTTATATTATAAAACGTATCAACGTTTTATAATCACTATTCAACATTTCCAGGCTTAAGTTCGATTGAATTGACTGCAGGTGACGGTAAGAAAGTGATTTTTCGTCAATTTTACAGTTTACACTTTAGTATATATGTATGTATCGGTAGGTACACAATGTGCACATTAATTATTGTGAAATGGTGACGTCACATAACAAGTTGCGCTGACGTATTGAGGATGCATAATTTCATCGTCATCCGTCATCGTCATCGGAAATTGAGAAATTATTTCGAGTGAAGAATTCGAAAATTGGATTTGCATTTGCTATGCGGATTTACCTCTGCTATTATGAATGAAGAGAGTTGACTCTACATCCTGTAACGCTCTCCTAAATTATTTAAAAGTCTATATTGAAAGTACGGACGAGTCCGTAAACCCACCTTTCAATACTTAAGGAGTTTTATATATAATCCACATTGCCTATAATTGTGGTGTACGGTAAGCCAAGAAAGTGGTCTACCACATAGATCCTGAATACCTATACAAATAAATAATAATAAAGGTGGTAAGCGGTCATCGTAGCCTAAATACCCTTGCAACTCCGGCGTCAAAAGCAAAGCGAGTAGCCGACCATTTTAAAATATATCATATTCCGTAGTCCCACGGGAAAACCTCAGCATCAGTAGCTAGTTCGTTCCACTACCGGAAATTTATTTTGAAACCGTACTACGAGTACCTACGTACGGTACAGCTGTACTGATTATCATCATTAGAGCGAACACTTGCGTACGATGTTCTGGTATGTATGGTATAATGGACTATACCAAAGAAAGACGTAGAGGTGCAGCTGGCATATAAAGTGTCCACCACTGTCAAACAGCTATTGCATTGGTGCAAAGAATCACTGTAAATTCGCATAAACATGCTATTTCGTAACTATTGAGTTTTTATCACTAGACAGGTACAAATAAAAACTCAAGCTTACGATTTTTTTCTGTAATTCCAGGATATTAGCAGATTATATTACGACTTTTTTATTTAAAAAAAATCGTGTAACAACACTTAGGTATAATGTTATGGTATGACTCTGTATTTATTTCTCATCTTAGATTACATTTTTTTATAGTATGGGTACAAAAGTAACACAAGAATACAATAAATACAAAATATATACCTAAACACAGTATAAAAAGCCTAACCCAGGGTGCCATTGGCAGCGAGGCCGGGCCTAAGCTTCCGGCGGTGGTCAGGGTGACAGAGAAACCTCTTGTCTATCCGCGCAGCGTCCAGGAGCACCGCCTTTTGTATCTCAAGGACCAAACCATCTAGGCAGAGTCGACGATATATGTATACTAATACTTATTACTGTTACACATATATGCAGTTGCGAGAATATCTATGTAAAAATGGAGGAAAATTGTAGGCAAGTATATAATGTTTAACTTCCTTTGCCTATTCAATGCTAATCTTTACTTCGAAACATTGGTAGAGTTTGCTATAAAATCTTCAATGCATCATAGGTCGCTGCGATTTCAAGCAACTTCACTTCCAAGAAACGGAAAAAGATTGCGAGAAATCTGACTCATAAATGTAGGTATTAAATATGTATTGTAGGTACCTACCTAGTAGTGAGTGCAAACTCCTGGGCTGTTATTCGGAACGCGCAAATGCTCCTCACCTCAACCGTCACGCCTAACGAAACTAGACCTCTGATTACGCTTAGTTACTAAGAACCGCGGCGTCAAGATATATCTGTGGGTCAACGGTGAGATTAGGTTCAAACAAGTTACGGAATAGCGGAGATGAAGCCTAACAGCGTGGCGGGTGAATGAATCATTGAAGGGTTATTATCCTCAGGACGTAACTATACCTACTATTATTTTTGATAAATAAGTAGGTACGGAAAATTCTGTTTAATGTAGGTATTTCAAATGCATATAAAGTACCAAGCACAGTGAAGTCTCGTTGACCTTTAGCCCACACTCTGAAATATCAAGTAAATATTTTAAAATTATGCAGGAACCAGTTTAGTATGGACGAAGAAATGTGCTACCATAAAATCAGCTCCACAAAAATGCCACAACCAGAAAGAGTCGATGGCACATACCAAAGATTGTTTGACCCATTTCGCCCGCTGCCAATAACATCGTTATTGTTAACCCAAACTAAATTTTCCATTTCATTTGACACCCGGGCACAATATCAAAAAGCTTCCCTGCTTCCAATTATAGCTAGTAAGTCTCAATGCAGATGGAAAGTTTGCGTCTGAAAGCGCTGTGTCTGTCTAGTACAGGTATTGTCGTTGAAAAGGTTAGTTAACGAGTACGGTATTGTTATTGTTATGGTCGTGCCGTGTGATGTGCAGCCGGCGTCAGTCATAACCTCAAAGCTGGGGGTGTCCGATGTGGCGGAGGGCGCGCGCCGCTCAATGTTGTCGCGCATGCGTCGGCCCCGACCGGCCCCCACGGCGCACAATGCGAAGGCTCACCGCGATGCCAGCCGTCGAGCCCTCGCCACGCTAACCAACCGCGACTGCCGAGACAAAATATGTGATAGCAGTGCATGTGACAACGTAACTGTAGTGTTTCTTTTCACAATACTTAACTTCTGCTAACATGTACAAGACGGTGCGACATGGCGAGAACAGCCTCCAGTACACCATCCTGCCACAGACAGAGGAGGTGCTCAACAATAGCGGCATTAAGGGTAAAGGCCGGGACTACAGCCCCTCCATACATGTTCGCCACTCTCGAAAAAGATCCTCGGTGAAATATATTCTGCTCGTGATATTCGGTATAATAGTAGCACTGGCGTTGGCGTCCATTCCACTTTATGTTATGAACGGAGCTTTGTACGCCCGCAGGAGCCAGCATGATGTGGCCACGTCGTCACTCCACACGCCAGCTGGAAGGGAACTGATAAAGTCACGCAAAAAGGATCTTAAGCAGATATCACCAGAGTTGCTTTCAACGCTTATATCAAAACTTGAAACGACGTCAACTACTGCATTACCTACTACTGCATCTACTACAGTTCCCACCACTGTGATTAGTGAAAGAGCGACGACTCCTCCTTGGACTATGCCTGCTCTAAGGTCGTGGAAGAGCTCGACGTCTTCTACGACCATTCCTCCTCTCCCAACCGAAGATAACGAGGAGATACCCCTAATAGGCACACCCTCAGGTAGCATTCGGCGCCTCGACCAGTACATGTCGAACAAACCTTGGGAGAGCGATAGTAATATAATAATGAAACCCACTATAACACCTGAACCGACAGTGCGGAATTATAGATATTACTCTCGTTCATTTGTCGCGTCAGTTAAAACGCCGACTGATTCTCCAAAAGTGTTTGAAGACGTACTGATTACTACAAAATCTACTACCATACGTCCCCCGGTGACGACGGACTTCACGAGCACCAGCCATAGCTCAAAGATGAGTGATTTTAAGGATTCGCTACTGTCAGTGGAAGATGACGAGGATTTCAAGTCGATGGAGGTTGATGAGGTGTTCTCCCTTCCGTCGCTGAAGCCGGAGTCAGCGGGGGCCGACGTCGACGAGGTGACGGTGTCGAAGGCGGGCGACGGTGCTTGGTACGGAGCACGGTGGCCTTTCGTGGACACGTCATCGTACTTTCAATGGACGGTGAGTACGATTGCAATATTTCCCTTCTTACGTAAGTAGCGTCTCATGTCTGATCGAAGCGTGCACCGGGCTGATTAATAGCTATCCCTACCTAAAATTACATATTCAGTCTTAGCTATATCGTAAAAATATAGCGAAAGCGGATATAGAGGTAGATAGAACAACGGTTACCAGTTGATGGATTACTGCTACCGTAATCGTGATTGTGTTGCAATTTTCGATGTGACACAACTTCACCAATTACCACATTAAAGGTAATATTTATCGTAACTTACTCACAATTTGGGAAACAAATATAAAAATCATATAAAACCTGATATATAGGTAGGTACCTACCTATACAATACATGATGTACCTACGCGTTGCAGGGTAATTGAGGACAGCATGTCCCGAGCGAGGACACAAATTACATAACACAATTACTTTGCGGATGGAAGAGAAAGTTTTGATATAACTAGATACTCCCAGAGAGACAATTTTATCATCTATCCAGCGACGGGTAAAATGAGACCCCGTTCCATTTTTCTTATCTAGCGCTTATTTAATATGATGTCGTCACTTATGTTCTGTGTTGAAGATTGATTACTGCTGGAGTACCTAATTACATTAATGAATATGGCTAGCATGACATGTTAAAGCTAAACGCATCCGAAAAGGTACCGAAAATGAACAATAAGTTATTCTTAATTAACATAAATAGCCAAATTACAATGAACTACTCATATCCTCGCAATCGTAGCGTAGGAAAGCAATTAAGGATTGCAGTTAGGCTAACAACAGGCTAACCTATGCTTAAACATTGTTATATAACGAAATACATACATGCTTACCTGGTGAATTATGCTTCAAGTTACCCTTCCTACCTACTAAAATACTACATAGTATTCTGAAATGAGGCTCCGCTCATTTTCTCTCAAGCAGGCCGTAAATTAGGCGCCTCGACTACGGAGGGGCATATTGCTCTCCACTCCAAGTTAATTTGAGAGTTTAAAACCTCAGAACACACTTAACCGTGTCATTACAAGGCAACGTGAGTGCGAAATGTTGCCTGACACGTAATATCTGTTCGTGTATTATTATCCCCGAGTGTTGCAAACGGGGAAACGCGTACGAGATGTCATGAAACTCACAAGAGCCTTTGAATATTGTTTTGCAAGCGAGGTTTCCCGGGCTCTCGCGGCTTCGTATGTCTTAGTGTTTCATTCTAACACTTTACAATGGGCCTGGTGCATTCCGAACCGCAGAAAATACTTAGATATTAGTCTTTATTCTGTTTGTAAGTCCTGATTTGTTAAGAACAATGCGAAATACCTAAGTATGTAATGACTTTAAACTTGGTGTGTAGCAACAATTACTTAACTGCAATTTGTTTTACAATAGAAATACTCGTTATAGCATGCCTTAATTCATGAATCAAATACAGAACATACCAACCTATAAAGTAAAAATTAAAGTAAGTAGGTTTTATTTCAGTAATATTTAGTAGAGCCGGGTGAATACATTTATGTAGAGCTGCCTGGGCCGATGTTCCATCCACAATAATTGCCAGGTTTCTGTCTTTAAAATAATGACGGATATATTAAAGTGAGAATATGTATGTCCCTTTCTAACAAATATCGCGGATAGAACTGTACAAAAGAATTAAATATATACATATTTCAGTTCAAAAGTGAACATAAAGCACCAATTGAATTAGCTGTAAAGAATAGAGCTCCAATTTTAAACTTTGGTATCACGTTTATTTTATAATTTTAGTTGAAGTCATAGGTCAAAATATAAGTATACTAATCTAATAAACTTCAAGTTCATTTGAGCAAGTATCTATTTAACAAACAAGAATGAGTTTAATGAAAATTTGTCCATGCGTTAACCTTTGTTTATTCCGGTTTGGTCAAATCGGATTGAAGACATACCTACTGTACTATTAATCTACATACTCCATTCTCAATTAAACGCGATAATAATCACTAATTACCTATCTATTACTAATGTAAGTATACTAAGTATCACCCAAGTATAATGGGCAGCCGTAATGAGAAACCACAATCATAATCAAAACCTGTATTTATTTTACGTAGTATCCTTGCTACCTGTAATTTAAATTGTTATTCGTATGACTTATAATGAAATCAAGAAGCGGTATTCTCAGAAAATGTTTGGTCTCCCCACAACCAATATATTTATTGGTCTATTGACAAAGGCGTCTAGGCAACATGGGGCTGGGCCTCCCCCAAATTCGAGTCCTTTCGGGACAAATCTTTCATTCTGCTTAAATCTAAGTTTACTAGGGTCAAAATCTTTTTAGGTTCTATAATCTCTGAACACTTCTTGAAATGTACCTATACACATAGTAGTTGTTTGTGTAAATCTGTCTCCAAAAGGGAGAAAAGTATATTCCTCTCAATATTTAGGTCAATAGTTCGACGATGTTCCCAACAATTTTGTACCCTCATCAACAGTCTTGGCGTGAGTCGTTACTTATAGCTAAGTAGGTGCCTTGTTTTTGTCTCAAGTAGAGACACTTCAACTTTGAATGAGGAAGGGATGATTAAACAAAACCCCGTACCACGCGGAGCGTGACATCGTGACTATATCGTAAACATGACCCAATTAAAATAATCTCGAATCAAATCTACTACTTACCCGAACCACTACTATCTAGGGCACTCATCGGCCAACTTACATTATACATAAATTCTACAACGGGTTCAGATGTTCTACGTGCTCATAGCCAATATTAAAACGTCGCTGTTTCAATTTCTAAGTATTCGTAGATAATGTTTGAGATTTATAATCGAACTAACAAAAGATTAGAGGGTGACTTTAAGGTCAGTGTGCCCGAAAGCTTTTAACAGACTATATTTTTTATTATTATATCAGTGCGAGATCATACATGTTCTGCTTCTGTGTGGACTCGTCGTCGAATAAACAGGCTCTTAGTGCAAGTCATTATGTAGGTATAAGTATACGACGGGTCGTGGATTAGAACCACTTTGGGACGTTTAACAATGATATAACTTTGTTATAACGTGGCAGTCACATCGACTGATTAATTAACGGACGACGTTTGTATTTTAGTTTTTTTTATGATTTTGGGTAGCTCCATGTCATAACTTTAACGATAAACACGAAATTCCCCCCTCACCCCGTAGTCCCTTATAGTTGGGGTGAGATGGGATTTCATACGTACGGAATACTTGCCGTTAGCTTTTCGATGAAGGAAAACATCGTGAGGAAACCGGTTTAATCCCAATAAGGTCTAGTTTTCCCTCTGCGTTGGAAGGTCAGATGGCAGTCGCTTTCGTAAAACTAGTGCCTTTGCCAAATCTTTTGATTAGGTGTCAAAGCGGAATCCTTTAGGGGCATTACCGGGAATAACGCGAGGAGGATGATGATGATGGCATTATTTAGGGAGCAGTATGTGAGGCGCTTATCCTGTCAAAGCTCAACTATGCTGATACGGTAATTGGAGAGTGTCTGCTATCGCGGACAAAAATGCAACTGCAAAGACTTCAAAATGCCTGTGCCAGGTTCTGTTTCCCAGTTCCACCCAGAGCTCATGTTACACCATTTTTAAACAATGGCAGTCTTCTCAAAATGGAAGCTCGAAGGAAACTACACTTCGCTACTTTGCTTTTTGGTATAATACTGAGTAAAGAACCCTCGTACCTGTACGAAAGATTAGTATTTTCCCGTAGGCATGTAAGACAAGCACCCCGCCTCATCGGCCCGCGACACACGTCGGCTAGCTTCCGTGGTAGCTTTAAGTACGCTGCCACGCGATGCTGGAACAATCTTCCACCTCCAATAAGAAATGCAAGTTCACTGGCCTCTTTTAAGAACAAATTGAAACTCCACCTGCTAAAGGAACAAACGTCTTCTGTCTAGCCGATGAAATTTATACCTACCTACTTTTATATGTTATATTCATACATCTATTTGTTATATTTGTCAAAGATACTTCGTACTTATTAATTTTTATGTTTATTTTATTTTTTCTATTATGTATTTATCCCCTTTATTAAAATCAAGCTGTACTGCACTTTCTGTTGTATTTAGATCTGCCTTTATTATTAGTGTTGTGTTATTTGTGGTATGTCACTTGTTATTTGTGTAGAGTGGATTCACTGAAAATCAGCGTCGTGGCTCCCCATGCCCCCGACACATGCTGAGTGGACTCCTTTTTGAGACCACCCTCAACATTGTACTTCTTTTTTATTATTATTCTTTTTAGCAGTTTTAAGCAGTCTGTATGTAATGTTGTGGCTGTGTGTTTTCAAATAAATCATTCATTCATTCATTCATTCATTCAGTAGCCTTAAAATCCCATCTCACCCCCTTTCATCCCTTCTCTCCCCATTCATAACCCAACTCTCCTCGCGATCCCTACTCACCCCATTTTACGGTACTGTCCGGTATGTTTTGGTTGTGCCTCAATAAGCAAGGGTGTGTTGCAGGGATATTCCCCCGGTGACAACCTCTTGCTGCCGCTGCTGGTGGCGGCGCTCTCGTCCGTCGCGCTGGTGCTGCTCCTGACGCTGGCCGTGCGCAAGCGCAAGCGAAGCCTCACCGCCTCCGCCATCGGGGTATGTATAATAATAATAAATCAGCCTATATACGTCCCAGCTGGGCACAGGCCTCCTCTCGTGGATGAGAGGGAACGGGCAGTAGTTCGGGGTATGTATAGTAGGAATTAATTAAATGTCCGATATTTTTACAAGCTTTATATTAACTTGACCTGTTCGTATGTAAGTATGTAAGTTGTCCGTCAAAAATTGCAATCTATTCTTCAGTCACTTGCCGTTATCCGATTGAGCTGAAATTTTGCCATTTTTCAATATTATAGGTCATCGAGCTGATCTGATGATGAAGACAGAAGGTGGCGGTGGGAAATCATTATACGTAAAGCCAGCTCCACATTCTCGACTACATTACACGACACTTGCCGAATACGAGAGTGTGGAGTGAGTATTCGTCTATGTTCGTATTGTTTTGCGTATATTCGTGTAGTCTCCATTTCGTGTCGGTAAAATGGCGAAACATCAAAGAGGTCTCGTGAAGTTTCGTGTTTGCGCGAAACTTCTCCTACACATTCTCGTTGCGCTTCCTTCAGTCGACCGACGGCAACTGTAGGAAGCGTCCATCTTGTATGAAAGTCTAATTACAGCTGCGCAAGGCGAGAATGTAGAGGGCCGGCGAGACCAGTCCCGTGTAGTTTTGTCGAGAGTGTGGAGCGGGCTTAACTCCGCCGTAACCCCGTTTAGTTTGGGCTCGTTTGAATAGTCTCAATGAGTAGTTGATGATGGTATAGGTACCTACAGAAAAGTAAAGTCGGTAATAAAAGCTTGACCAAAAATGTTTTATTTGTCAGAAACTTATTAACTTGTCAAATGATTATAGGTACTTATTTTTAATTTTTATTTCGATTTTGAATCTTATAGCCTGAACGGTAAAGTCGCTTTTTGGACAAATTACTTAGATACAGGATGTCCAGTGGAAGATTTGAGTTTTTAAAGAGATTTAATTCGCACATACCACTATGTATGTGCGATCATTGATTACATAGTGAGGTAATTTCATAAAAAAATCGCGAACGCTCGTCTCGTCACCCGGCCCTTAAAAAATCTCAATGCGTAGGTATGGTGTTTTAGGGTCTCCCCACACCTATCGACGCGGAATCAAAAAACTCTTTATGTACACGCAGTAAGAGCGAAAAAGACATCGATCGGCTCGGCCGACGCGAAGCGACGTCCATCGACGGGATTACGAACAAAACACGAGAAATGTAGTATAAAACACTCGGCGAAAGCCGATTCCGCGTCGATAGGTGTGGGGAGATCCTTATACACCACTTTCAAAGACGTAGAATAAAAGTAAAAAAAATAATTGAATGTGAATACTGCAAAGTTAAAGGACGATATCTGATTTCAATTAAACGTGAGGTCGCCGTTTACAAAAAACTTAAGTAAGGTTACAGGCGTCCGTATTTGCCTTCGTTTAAAATTGTATTATATTATTTTACATCACACCTGGCCATAATGCGAGTTTTACTGCACGCTGCGCGTACGGGAAAACTCGCATTGTGGCCAGGTGAAGACGTAAAATTTTGTACTCAACACGGGCGGTAATTCGTAAAGCCCCAGAGCGCATATTTATGGCCCTCACCTTCGGTTCGGGCCACAAACACCTGCGATCTGGGGCATTCACGAATTCACCGCCCTAGTTACGTAATATACTATTGCTCATACCGAGAAGTTTACGTTAGGTACAGCATTTTCCGGATTATAATAAAAATTGTCCGTCAACCCCTGACGCATACGTATGCGTCACGTATAGGTAGGTACTTCAGTAGAGCACACAGTGCGAACGCACTTAGTAACTTGTGCAGTGAAAAAAACAGTTTCAGATATGTGTCTACTCCTTCAATCCTGTCCTCGTGCGTAGAACAGGCCTTCTGCGAACTCTAAGGCACTTTTTTTCACTCTAGAACTCAATCGTGTAGTTTCGGGAATCACGGAACTTAATCAAATAGGGCAGTCAAAGGTCAACCAGAGTGATCCAAGTGAATGTCAATGTTTTACGCTATTCCCGAGTATAATAACACACCTATAAGCTTACTTAGAAACGATGTCTCAACTATACAAAAGAGTTCCCCGTCTAGGAATGAGGTCGTTCGCGGTCACTCTATAAGACTCGGTGGCGACACTGGAGTAGGTACTTCTGGAGAGGATCAGCACTGCCATGAGTATAATGGTCACTTGTGAAGAGCTCCCGAGGCAACTATAGTAACCGATTACTTTTAGAGTGAGAAGGAAGCTAACAACGTCATCAATAACCCATGACACGCAAGAGCTTGAGCCACGAGGTGGTTCGAATAGGGTTGTGGACTCAAATTTTATTATTAGGTACCTACTCCAAAAGAGAGAACGCAGCACACATGAAAATTGCCCCTCCCGCCACTCAGACTCGCAAAGTCAAAAAAACTTGCTCACGTCATGGGTCGCAAGGTCTACAACCATCTGCCAGCAGCGGGATAAAGCGGGACAGTTGAGACTTGTATTCTTTGATCTGCGGTTGAGACCAATGACTTCATGAGTCTCGAGCGTCATCATCTATATATATAAAAGAAGGATACCTGATCTACCATCAACGCACAGCCGAAACTACTGGGACTAGAAACTTGAAATTTACACCAGGACTTCCTTTTATGACGTAGGCAACCGATAAGACGGGATTTTTGGAAATTCCATCCCTAAGGGGGTTAAATGGGGGTGCAAAGTTTGTATGGGGGAAACTTTATATTATGAACTAGAGACTTAAAACTTTGTCGAAAGATTACTTATTAAAATACTAAAAGAGTAATTTCTGTGTTAAAGAAAAATCTTCCCTTAAGAGGGTTAAATAGGGGTGCAAAGTTTGTATACAGGGAACTTTATTTTTTGAGCTAGAGACTTGAAACTTTGTAGAAAGATTACTTATTAAGATAAAAAAAAAGTGATTTCACCGTTTTAGAAAATTCCATCCCCTAAGGCGTTAAATAGGAGTGCAAGTTTTGTATGGGGGAACAATTATTTTTTAAAGTAGACACTTGAAACTATATAGATAACTTATTAATTAACAAAAAAAGCACTTTCGACGTTTTAGAAAACTCTACCCCTACGGGGGTTAATTAACGGTGCAAAGTTTGTATGGGGGAAACATTATTTATTAAACTAGAGACTTGAAATTGTAAAGAAAGATAACTTATTGTAATATAAATTTAGCACGTCCGACGTTTGAAAAAACCCGTAAAGAGGTTAAATAAGGGTGCAAAGTTTGTATGGAAGAAACTTTATTTCTTGAGCTAGAAACTTGAAACTTTGCACAAATATTTCTTATTAAGATACAAAAATAGTTGTTTCACCGTTTTAGAAAATTCTACCCCTAAGAGGGTTAAATAGGGGTGCAATGTTTGTATGGGGGGAACATTATTTTTTGAACTAGAGACTTGAAACTTTGTAGAAAGATTACTCATTAGAATACAAAAAACCAGTTGTCAGCGTTTTATAAAATTCCATCTCTAACGGGGTTAAATATGGGTGCAAAGTTTGTTTGAGGGAAACTTTTCCTTTTGAGCTAGAAACTTGTAACTTTGTAGAAAGATAATCTATAAAAATACAAAAAAAAAAATTCAGCGTTTAAGAAAATTCCACCCCTAGGATGGTTAAATAGGGGTGCAAAGTTTGTATGAGAGAAACTTTATTTTCTTAGCTAGAGACTTAAAACTTTGTAGACATATTACTTATTTAAAATAACTCCTAAGGGGGTTAAAAGGGGTGCAAGGTTTGTATGGAGGAAACTTTATTTTTTTGCTAAAGACTTGAAACTTTGTAGAAATATTACTTATTAAAATTAAAAAAATAACAGCGATTTAGAAAAGACAACCCCTACTTAGAAAATTCTACCCCTAACAGGGTTAAATTGACATCCCTTAAGCAAGCAAAATAAGAGTTGATTATACGTTTCGCTATTCGTCAGCAGGTGGCGTTAGTGTAGCAAATGAATTTAATTATTCCTTAAGGGATTTGCCACACTGGACGCGTTTTGCGGTCTGCGGTCAGGACTCCCATACAAAATTGTTGATTATTATTGAAAGAAAACTAACTAAGAATAATTCTCTAACATATTTTAATTTGTCATCATCAAAAATCTACGCGGACGAAGTCGCGGGCGGCCGCTAGTAGTAACTAAATGACAATCGCAATCGTTTCATGTGAAGGTGCGTTTCGCGGAAAAGGGACAGAGTAATCAGAGTACTTATAACCCCCTTTTAAAACTTTGTGACTAGCTACTGATTATTTATTGCCTTGTGTTACTTTTTTGTCCATGCGATTATATTTTTAATCCTTTTCGAGAAAATTCAACATTATTGATTATTTTATTCGGTATCAACCATGTGTCAACCCTGTTGTGCGTGACGCTCAGTTAATAATTATAAACGGACATCGCTTAGTACACGCATCACCCCGCTACACGTATAGCTCTGGTGGATACTAAGTAAGTAGGTACGAGTATACCTAAATACTTTTCTCAAAAAACATCGGCAATGTTGACTTTATTGGTAAAAAATCAGGACGTGAAGTGCATAGTTTATGGTTAGTCAACATTTAAAAAATAAAAAACCTTGCCGGCTCGATTTTGCTCGACTACAATGTTGTATACAAATTCCATTATTTGTCGTGGTACAAACTTTTTAAAAATTTGAAACCGCCATATAAATAAAAGGCATAGGTCCTAAACAGCCAAAACGCAAGATCAGTAGCTGTGACTCATCGCGACTTTTTAGTTGTCTCAAATAACTTATGGCGCTTTCGGAAGAAAAATACACTCCCAACTTATTATTAAAAAAAATAAAAGGCGGCAATGCAAAAAATATTCTGTTTTAACACCTACAGTGGCTAATTCTTTTTACGGAAAATATAGAAAAATGACGTGTAAATTATTCCAGATTTAAAAGAAGCTGCAAGCTCAGTTATTGATTATTTGTTTAAGTGTAATTTGTTGGTAAGTTGCAAAGCCAAAAGACAGATATCGGAAGGCGTACGACAATTTCTTGAAGCGGCGAGAAGAAATGCATGCCTTATCATTTTCAGAAAATACATTTTTGTTTTCTTGCACAATTTTTGAGAAAAGCACTATATTTGTCTCAGCTGGAAGGGCATTTACTGGCTTCGTATTAAATTAAACGAACTCCCAAGGTCGTCCGTTTAAAATTAATACTCAGCCAGCAATTGCCTACTTCCCTTGCTTCGACAATAATGTACTATATTATACCCCAACGATTTCAAACTTGGGTATTCAGAATGAAGCTTAAAAATAACCTACTTTTTAGCAATGAGTTGGTACCTACAGTCAGCGTCAAAGGCGACACTACGCAATCGAGGACGTCAAAAGTATTCCCTTTTAATAAAGACTTTGACGTCTTCATTTGCGTAGCTACTTTTGATGCTGACTGTACCAGTGAGTTTTTAAGATCATCTCACTGTACCGAGTTTGTGGGTATCATTTGTCTACTTGATTATCGATGGTCAAGTAGACGATGTAATAAGCCGACACAAGTGAACGACACGTACCACGTACAGTCGCCATCAGATATATCGGAGCGGCCAAAGTGCTCACTAATACAATGTATTTAAGTCACAGACGTAAACCCCCAGAGCTATTTCAAGACTGTTGACATAATATCTTACGAGTACGAAAATGTTGCCATAGGTCAACTCGTTACTCTTTGACCTTCATTGTTGCTGCCACCCACATGGTGTAAGTCGAACGTGAACGACGGTTATTTTTATAAAAAAACATTAGGTTCTGCCCGCGTCTCCGTCAGCGCGGAACTCGTTTATATCGTAGCTCTGTACAAGCTTTCACCCCCTTAGGGGATGGTTTACGGGATAAAAACTAGGTATCCCATGTCCTTTCCCAAAAGTCAAACTATCTATATACCTACACAATTTCATCTTAATCGGTTCATCGGGTTAAGCGTGAAGATGTTACAAACAGACACCCTTTCGCATTTATAATATTAGTATATGGGTGGATAACTTACGAGGAAACTGACTTACGCATGAGTAAGCCAAAGGGTTGCAAATTGCGATATAGGTACTTAGACGTCACCAAGATACGTATCTGCCACAAGAAAGCGCGTGATATGAGACCGGCTCTTAGTTCTAGGGTCGTTAGATCATTATGCATATGCACCCTTTTTTCTAGCAGATATTAATGCTGGCGACTGTACCAATGAGTGATCAAAGAGTTCCGTTTCGCATTCGCAATCTATATCAATGTGTATCATCACGTGGTCGCTCCCTTGCAACTCCCAAGGCGATCTAATGATATCCGATCCGAACCATCTAAAGAGGGATGGACATTCTTTGCAAAGACAATGACGCATCGACGAGAGTAATAAGAAATATAAGGATACATTCGGAAGACTGGTCATGAAGCATATCCTGGATTCTGGAATGCTTTTCTAGTAGTCTATTAAAATGAATCAACATATATCATACCGTTTTACGTTCAATTCATTTAATGTTCAGGCAATGCTTGACAAAGAGACTGCCGTTACCACTGTGAATCTTTTAAGTAGGTACGTATAGGTACCTACTAGGTAAATTTTTGTGGATCAGCACGCCTATCATGCGACGGCGCGCGAGCTCTCTCGATTTTTCTCGCACTACCCGTCTCTTTCTTATTAGAACACTTAGAACAAGAGATGTAGTGCGAGAAAAATCGAGAGTATGTCGCGGCCGTCGCATTATAGACGTGCAGTGTAGGTAGGTATTATTTTTTAAAATTAAGATTGATATTTGTGCAACTAAGTTTTTGTGACACGGCACAGATTTACTTTTTCTTTTGTTTTTGTCTTGCTACTACAAGAATGTGTCACGAATAATTGTTTGATTCTGAGTTTAAACTTAATAATTTACTTTTAAACCCGCCGCCGGTCCTGCCTGAAGCCGAGTACCGGACAAAGGCTCATATACTTGCTTATTGTGTTGATCCTTATTCTACAACAAGAATAACAAATAGGTACCTACAACCAACATAATAGGTAATATACATATATATTATGACATTATGAGATATGTTTCTTTGAAGAAACGGGACTCGCGCATTACCTACGCAATGCAGACATTCTTTACGGAAATTAGGTGACTAACATAAAATTTACATAAAGCCTTTTTATGAAGTAGGTAAGTGCTAAGACGATATAATTGACTTTAAGGACTTGGTAACCCGCGGAATTCATAGAGTAAGTAGGTACGTAAACAATACTCAAGTGGAATTTTGGATATCCTGCTTGTAGACCTGCACGACTCTCTTTCGGTGTGCTTTTTATCCAGTTAAGTGTCCGTTTCATCCAAATTCTTTACAATTACCTTGTTGAGTCTTGAGTTCGTTCAATCTTGACGGTCGTAGTATCGTAATCCCACTCAACTGTCCTCTATTGTCTCAACAGCGAACGCATTGTTTTACAGAGAGGCAAAACATAGAACAAGTCCGTCCATTGAATAAGTTATCAATCAAAAGCTGCGATATTGAAATGAAAGTAATTTTAATGTTGGTTTAATTCTAACAACATAATGTTGGTCTTTTTTAGGGTTCCGTACCAAAAATGGTAAAAAAGGAACCCTTATGGTGCGACTCCGTCCGTCTGTCTGTCGGTCAGTCACAAAGTGAAATATCTCACGAACTACTTAAGCTATCAATTTGAAATTTGGAATCCGCGTGCATGGAAAATGAATTTTTTTAATAGAATTAAATTCACTATGAAAAATTACGAATTTGAGGAGGGGGCAAAAAAAATTCAACTATTAGGTCAAGTGGGGTATCATTTAAAAGGGCTTGAGGTGCAATTTTGGAAGCAGTTTTTCTTTTTTTTCTACATTGGTAAAACTTCCATTTATGAAGGAAAATGTAAAAAAAAAAATACCATTCCCACCCCTTAAGCGAAAAATTTGAAATAATTACTTGTGATTAAGATAAACATAAATATTACTGGAAAAGTATAACTTTTTCTGTATCTAGCGTATTTTTTGTTTTGTTTTGATTTGGAGGGGGCAAAAAAAAAATATTCAAGTATTAGGTCAAGTGGGGGGGGGGGTATCATATGAAAGGGCTTGAGTTGCACTTTTTGAAACACTTTTTCTTTTTTTTTACATTGGAAAAATTTTGATCTATGTACGAAAATGTAAAAAAAAATACCATCCCCCCCTTATCTCCGAAGTTATCAAAGCAAAAATTTGAAATAATTACTTGTGATTAAGATAAACATAAATATTCCTGGTAAAGTATTTTTTTTTCTGTATCTAGCATATTTTTAGTTTTATTTACAAAAATCATTTCCTAGTTAAGTTTGCAATTTAATCAACTATATAAGTATTTTTTCGTTTTTCAAATAAAACAAAAATAATAGAGATCGGTTCACGTCATAAACAATAATCGCTAAAAGACCAACATACATACTAAGCCGATTGCCCTTGCACGTTAGTACCAAATGGGGCCGATAGATGGCGCTGACCCCATTCGCGCTGTTAAGATTTTTCTAGAATTAATGGGGTTGGGATTGGGACGCGTTTCAATAGCAGGTCAAAATAAGATCGCGATTCAATTGTCTTGGTGTAAAAGTTACTCGTTGTTTGACATTGAATTCTATTGTGTTGGGTTAAAATAAGTAATTTAACAAATATTGGGAAATTTACTTTACCTTGAGTTAATTGTTAGTTTTTAGGGAAACTTCGGTGCGCGAGTCAGACTCGCACTTGACCGGTTTTTTTTGTACTAACTAACCTCAACCCATTTTTACCCTACTTATAATTTATTTACAGTTAACCTCGGACCTGCAGGCGGACGACAACACAAACCTCCTCACCGCCGAGAACCCCGAGGAAGTCGAGGAGTGAGCCGCGAATCACCACGCTTCAAGCTTCTTCGATCCATCTTAGAATGCCTTCTGTACATATCGTGGGTAACGTCGCACGGCGCTGCGACTGTCACTTGTCTCGGAGGTGGAACTTTGACGTCGAGATTGTTAGAGCAGTTTATACACTACACGATATTTAGGGACCCTTTCTCTAAAAGATAAGAAAAAGCGCGCTGGGCAGAGAGAGTGGGGGACTTGCATGAGGGCTGTCGACACGAATCCTCGAATAAAGAGTCGGCAATGCGCTTGTGACTCCTCTGGACTCGCAAGCGTACGATTATTTGCCAACGTCATGGTATTAAAAAGAATGGTGCAGGGCCACGATACATCATGTGCAGCCCAGACCCCGTATCATGGTCGTCCTTATCACACGATATAATTACAAGATAGAGCGCGTCCGTCACTGGCTGTCACCGTTCGATAGAACGAGACGACGCTCCTATCTTGTCACTTATCGCGTGATAAGGTCAGAATAACGTGTAGAGTAATAACTGCATACGAAGTTCCTATTACCGCGGTTGGAGGGAACAGATATAGGCTGAAACATTATTTTCACACCCGCCTCTTCTATGTTAGGTCCACAACACGTTATTATACGATGATTAATGAAATAGGTTACGCTGTCCTCGATTGTACATGAGGCATTCACGCACCTTGTAATGATTTAGCTGCCATAGTGTATTTCTTGGACGCCCTCCGAGGTATTTCGTCCTCCGGCATACCTACCGGTCATATTTAAACTTTCAGTGCCTATTGTTTGTATATAATGTACGTTTAGAGGTCTCCGTACCAGCCGAGAGGACTTCATATTCAGAGATACGATATAATATGTAAGTATATTTTGTATTCACATTAGATATTGGACTGTAAATTAGGTATGGCGTCAAATGCCAAAGTCGCTGACTTATTTTTGTTACAAAATGTAATCTATGTACATTTATCGAATGTCATTTGCCATCCTATTAAAAAGTATTAGTAGATTCTATATTATTGTCATTAATGTAGAATACTCAAGAGCTCGTTAGTAACCTTATTGTATGGGCCTTCTCACTGTTATTTAATTCCTTTCGAGATAGCTTCGATTAGATGTTAGACAATTCTCAATATGTTTTAAATGGCTCTAGTGGTTTGCCAATTTTCCTATTCATCGTTAACAATTACCTTTTGATTTAGGTAAATTAGTGAGGATCAATGCTCTGTGCTAATACTTATTTTATTTATAGAGGAACAAAACTGGTACAGAGTATAATCCTATACTAGTCGTAAAATGTAACACCAGAGCTGGTAGCAAGATGACTATGTCAGAGATAAAACATTGGTCCCTGTCGCACTTGCTATGGTAATGAAGGACAAATGCTTTAAGTAAATGCGGTCATGCTAGCTAGGTAGTAATTGGAGCAAATATATGAAGACGTATATTAGTACCTACTCGTACTATGTATATCATATCTCTGAAAGTTCGATTGTAGGACTCGACAGTATTAGCAGAACCCTGTGGTATTATCTCGACACTAAGCATACAATACCTATTTATTTTACGTGTAGTCGGATTCGGATGATAGGATAAGGTGAAAATATCAATCTTGGTGTACCTAATAATATTGTACCATTTAAACGTCATCTTTAGTACCTATACAAATTAATTCTTCGACCTTTATTATTCTTCAATTATTTTTAATATAGGCATAAGACTGATATAGGATTGCGTTTGCATTATTTTGGTGTTATTAGATACGTAGAGATTCGTTGAAAGATATTTTTTATAACGGCACTATTTGTTTCAATTGTTTTTAATTCAGCAATGTGTTTTTCGTGTGCTTAATGTAAATCTATTTATATGTATGTATTTCAGTGTTAGAATATGGATGGAAGGCCATGCGGCGACAAGGGGGGATTGTGTAGGACTAGGTAGATATTCTAATGTGATACGTCTGTAGTATCGATGACAATGTGATTCCCCGTAGACGAAGCAGTCCAGGGGTCCGTTCCGAACCACCCTACTGACGTATGAAGATTACATCTGGACCACACAAGACGGGACTTGCAAATTCACATATTTTACTATGCGCCAATACAATTCAAATCTCAATAAATCAGTAGCGCGTTTCGAATTGACCCCCCCGCGAGACCTGCCTCGTGCTAGTTTAGATACCTTAAGTTGTGTAACGTTCGGACTTTAATGTAATGCCATGGATCACTATAATATCATGCTAAATATTATATCTTGCAAACGATTCGCACACTAATATATCAATAGATTTTATGTTGAGGTAGCTTTTGTGACATTGTTTTCCTGTGATGCCATGCGCGTAACTTTTATAAATGCTGTTGTTTTTACACCCACCATGTACATAAGTAATGAAATAAACTGTGTTTTCCCACCTCAAGACTGTTTTCAATATCCGTTAAATTTTAAGAGGAATGCGTATAGGGTGGTGGAACCAGAAGATGAACAGCCCCCAATAGATGAACGTTTTGTCGAAAAATTGAAATAAAAAAATCACGACACATTTTACGCACTTGCAATATTTTTTTCCTAACGCGTCATCCCTTTACCGAGGCTGGCATTTAAACACCCAGACAAAGAGAATATAACCACTACGTTTAAGAGACGGAACTTCATAGTACGAGCGTTTTGCTCAGGAGAAATGACCCTGAGAGGATCGTACCAACATACATAAGAAAAATCGTTTTTTACTCATAAGGGCCATTATACACCTATAAGATGGAAAGAGACGGAAAACGTTCAATTCATTCACTTTTAGGCGGTTGGTTGTGACTCAATTTGTCGTGTATAAAACGCTTAATTTACCAAATTTAGTGCTGCGAAAACCGATAATAGTGATATCAAAAACCGATAATAGTGATTTCAACAACCGATAATAGTTATTTCAAGAACCAATAATAATAGTTATAAGCATTTATATTTTTGATTTGCCTTATAAATTTCCCTTATAAATGAAACAATATTGAGTTAAGGTACAACCATTATTTATTCTTTTATACATTTTGATTGCCAAAAAGGTAAAGCATAACTGCCTGATCAATGCTGCACCATGGTCGGATGCTCAATAGATGGAACGTTCGTAAATAAAATAACATCAGTTACGCTGACGACATGGTGTTGCTGAGCCCGTCGATCGACGCCCTTAGGAAGCTAGTAAGTGTTTGTGAACGGTATGCCGAGGCCCATGGTCTCAAGTACAATGTCTCTAAAAGCGAGCTGCTGGTCTTCAGAGGAAGAACTGTCAAATTGGAAGACCAAATGTTACCACCAGTGACACTGAATGGTACTCCTCTCAAAGTAGTAACAGAGTTCAAGTACTTGGGGCATTGGGTAACCGCATCGCTAAAAGATGACGTAGATGTGGAAAGGGAGCGTAGGGCGCTGGCAGTAAGAAGTAATATGTTGATTCGTAGGTTCGCAAGGTGTAGTAGCAACGTTAAAATCACCCTTTTTAAGGCGTACTGTCAATCATTTTACACTTGCAGCCTATGGATCAACTTTACTCAAAAAACTTACAGCGCCCTACGCGTGCAATATAATAACGCTTTCAGGATGGTGTTGGGGCTGCCGCGCTATTGCAGCGCTAGCGGTATGTTCGCGGAGGCGCGCACCGACGGCTTCCACGCATCCATATCATGCGCAAGCGGGTGGCATCGCTGGTGCGGCGCGTGCGTGGCAGCGCCAACAGTCTCCTTTTCACAGTCGCGGACAGGGTAGATGGCGCTTTCTGGCAATACTAGAATAGCCTACATAATTAACAGTAGTAAAACTAACATAGTTTAACATTTTAGAAATAAGCTGCTAATACCATATGGAAAATTCCGAAATAAATGATTATTTAATTTTAATTTTAATTTAATTACACTGACATGTAAAGAAATTTTAGTAGAGTGATTAAGGCGGTTGAATGGCCACCATCTAATTTAGTATGTTTATACGACCATTTTGATTTGGACGACCGAGAGAGAGAGAGATCTAAAAAAGATCTGGAAAATCATGAATATCTTTAATTAAAAACCTTTTACTGTGTCAGGTGTTCGCTGAGGCTGGGCTTACACCAGTGAGATCAGGACCACTCGAGAGCCAAAAAAGAAGGTTTTGATAGAAATGATGCATAAAGTGTGCCATTTTATTTGCTCTCGAGTTCCGTTGTGTGAGCCCGGCCCGAGTCTGCTTGCGCAACCGGCATTATCACCCCAATTTACAGTTTCACTGACTGGAATTAACAAATAGGATCTTAAATGCAATATGAATTTTTAACTAAAATGTCACTTATGCTACATAAAATTAAATAAATGCTAAGCGTCTGACCCCCTAGCACACTAGGTTTTATGTCCGACGTAAAGCATTTGTCCCTCTCGCACTCGCATATTTGCCAGAATGGGACGAATACTTTATGTCCGACATAAAACTTAGTGTGCTAAGGGGGCGGGTCAGCATGAGGCATTTTTAAGTATTTGCCAAAAAGTGATCTGGTTATTTTTTTCAAGCTTTACATTAACTCGGTGATCAGATACATACCTACTTTAACTTTCTGAACATAAAATGAATGCACTCCTCAAATACTTGTAACATTAATAATACGAGCACCTGAATTTTATAGGAATTTACTAGAAATCAAGCAGTTTCTCCTCATGTTAGTTTTATCACGGTTTCATCTTGAGTGAGGCTGGGGTCCACTAGCACATTCACTGCCAAGAATCGCAACGCACTACGCTCGTAGCCATTCCCGTGGCTTTCCCTAGATGTAGCGGAAAGCACCTACGGCGTAGGCGCTTGCTCACTAGTCGCGTTCCTGGCAGTGAAAGTGCTAGGCTTCCTGATCCCTAGTATTAGCTTAGGTACTACTTTTATGGAAATGATTGCTGCCACCTGAATATTATGTTTGATAACATAAACTTTTGTCTGCCAAAGAATGTGAAAACTACTAGACATAGACAGTGTCAATTATGTTTGTTGTTGTTATCAGCAATAAAAAGTAACTTGATGGTGGATCTTAAATGCTTGTCTCTTAAGAGTCCGCAGTAAGCTCGATTCTCCATACAAACGTAGTTACGTTCTGATTTTAAAAATAGGCAAATGATAAAATGGATTCGCCATTTTAACATCCTGCGTGCTTTGATCATATCCCTTAGAGATTTCTTCAAATCCCAATTTCCCTACGACATATATAGTCATCTTCGTCTATTTCGATGACGGCGACCATAACATATTATGGATTAGGCCAAACATGCTCTTAAATACTAGGCCTATACCCTCCTACGTGTAGGTATAGGTACATATATAATGTTTGGCCAGGTCTACCGCCACCCATGCAATAGTATCTGTGCATTTACACGCTTGCGGTGGCTGGGCCAGCCTCCACAAGCGCAAGCGTGCGTGGGTGTTTGGCTTGCCTTGCGTGAGCTTGCGAGAGCTTGCCCGATCGGGACTAGTGTCGGTTTTTGAACACACTATTATATGCGCAAGAATTTCGAATTTCATTAAAACAATATTTATTAGGCTAAACGTTAGTAATCGAAAAGTTGTTATGCGACAAGAAAATAGAACAGTAAAATTATGCTATCCGATATAGGTAGACCTAAGTTTCATACTATAACATCTTAGAAGACCTTAGCGATATTCACGCTTAGTCGGTATGTAGTGATATTTACAATGAACTTTTATTAAGTTCAAGTGGAAGTTGTTTATGTTAACACATAGGTTCGTTAAATACATTTCTGCTTGTAACATAACACAGATATTTCGAGCAATGAAATGACGCCGCTCGCCTCGCCCGCTCGTTACTCGCTCGGCCGCCCAGGTGATGTGGTTCATAGAGAGCTAGACGAACAGGCCCGCCGCGCCGCCACGCGCCGTACTTGACTCCAACCTCTTCAAGGTTTACTTTTTCTTTAATGACTTTAAATGGCATTTTATTATTTTCAATTGTATTAGTAGTTCATCCTATTTCATATCGCAATCTGTGAAAAAAAAAATTGAACTCGTTAGTTGTGAGAAGCATGGAGAACATAGATACAATCGTTTTTATTTCGTCATATTATCGATTCACTATATTCTAGTTCCATTTACTTTATAATGAAGGTAACTACATATGGACAATTGGTAGTATTGGTACATATGCATGCACTAGTAAAACATAATTGAACCTCTACCCGGGGCAGTCGGGTAAAAACACGTTTAATTTTATATATGCGAACAACAGAGGTCGAAAATATCGAAACATCTATGTCGTAAACATGTTACTTCACATTAAAACTTTTTGCTGAAATTGCTTCTATCGGGTGTTGAGATTGAAAAATACTGGCTGTATAAATACCAAAATTTAAGTGAATTTTTTTTTTCTACAGAATACCACAGCTTATAACAGAGCAGTCACATAAATAAGGAATATTTTCATTTACCTACCTACAAGTTGTGATAAATTGTAGACTGTGCATGTGACTTAGTATTTTTCTTTGGATATTTCAATACACAAAAATCATTTCAACAAGTCCATCTGAAAAGTGGGACTTGCTCTAATTTCCGAGGTTCTATGGTAACTTTTGGGCTGCCGCTGTAAACACATACTCTTACTCCATCTCCATACTACCACAGAATAGGTAATAGTACAAGTACAGAAGGGACACTCCTTTGATCTTTACAAAAGGCGCTTTTTTCTTAGCCAAAACATTAATATTTATGGCCCTCTGACGTCGTCAACGCCAACGTCGACGTTCATCGCTACAAGTACCTACATGCCAGTTCCCCAACGTTGGGGCACCGGCATGTACTTGTAGCGATGAACGTAAATCGCGGAGTGTCCCGCGCCTGATAATATTCTCTAGTTTTTTTTTCATATGAGCACAGCTCATTTCATGCTCATAATGTCACATCACATTCAGCGAATATTTCATTATATTGGTACATACATTGAATTATCTGTCACAACTTACGCTACACTTGGTCTAGTCAAGGCTAAGGCGGATGTCACACTGCTCCGCATCTCCGGATGGAGGTGCGGAGCTCGTTGCATGCAAGTACCTCAGTTTGTATATAAATTCCGTATGATACGACACACTGTACCGCACCTCCGTCCGGCGAAATTTGTATGTAGCTCCGTCGTGATCGAGTAGTCGTTCCTTACATTTGGGTTCCAAATCATTTTCTCTCAGTCTCGTACTGTCGCCATCCACCTTATTCCGCATACTCATCTTAAAAAAAGTATATATATACAATTTTAGTATAGAGTTAAGTAATAATAATAGGTAATATTGTCCTGTGTCTATTAATGCTGATAATGGTATTTATAAGCGATGAATACAATATTAGTTTAAATAGTAAAGACAAGGCAGTGATACCTATTCGTAAGACAGTTTTTGCTTCCGTTGGTTATCCCATTTTAAGTAGATATTTTGCAACTGTTTGTACACTCCCGCTATCAGGCCCGTACTGAAATTTTCGGATCCTTACAATATATTGTAGAATAAAGGCTTGATTAAGTGACCATGTAATTCAAACGTAAAGATTTAAGACAGCTCTAGTCTACCTTCACATCTAAAACAGCGCAGTGTTATCTCGCTCATTATTAGACCAGCTCAACTAAGGAAGTACATATCAATTTATAGAACAAAGCAGCCAGAATAACGTCACCACTTTCTCTGTAGGTATGTGATACTGTGTTCCTGGCGGTGAGTCAGGCCGCCAGAGCTCCTGAGGCTGTGTTGAGTGAGGGAGCCGCGTTTGTCTTGTCTCCATCCATGAACACAACGAATCCTCAGATCAATAAAGGGTCTACAATGCGTTTGACTCTTCTGGAATCGTAAGCGTCCATAGGCTAAAGTGTCTGCTTACCATCACGCAGACCGTATGCTTGTTTGCCATCGTCGAAGTTGAAAATACCTCAAAATCAATAGGGTCGCCAATGCGTTTAAGACTCTTCTGGAATCGTAAGCATCCATAGGCTACGGTGTCTGCTTACCGTCACTCAGACCGTATGCTTGTTTGCCACCGTCGAAGTTAAAAGTACCTCAAAATCAATAAAGGGTCGCCAATGCGTTTAAGACTCTTCTGGAATCGTAAGCATCCATAAGCTACGGTGTCTGCTTACCGTCACTCAGACCGTATGCTTGTTTGCCACCTTCGAAGTTAAAAGTACCTCAAAATCAATAAAGGGTCGCCAATGCGTTTAAGACTCTTCTGGAATCGTAGGCGTCCATAAGCTTAAGTGTCTGCTTACCATCACGCAGACCGTATGCTTGTTTGCCACCGTCGAAGTTAAAAATCCCTCAAATCAATAAAGGGTCGCCAATTCGTTTAGGACTCTTCTGGAATCGTAGGCGTCCATAAGCTACGGTGTCTGCTTACCGTCACTCAGACCGTATACTTGTTTGCCACCGTCGAAGTTAAAAAAAACCCTCAAATCAATAAAGGGTCGCCAATGCGTTTAAGAGTCTTCTGGAATCGTAGGCGTCCATAAGCTAGTGTCTGCTTACCGTCACTCAGACCGTATGTTTGTTTGCCACCGTCGAAGTTAAAAATACCTCAAATCAATAAAGGGTCGCCAATGCGTTTAAGAGTCCCATAAGCTAGTGTCTGCTTACCGTCACTCAGACCGTATGCTTGTTTGCCACCGTCGAAGTTAAAAATACCTCAAATCAATAAAGGGTCGGCAATGCGTTTAAGACTCTTCTGGAATCGTAAGCGTCCTTTGGCTATGGTGTCTGCTTACCATCAAGGAGACCACATGCATGTTTGTCACCGTCGAAGTTGAAAAAAATACCTCAAATCAATAAAGGATTGGCAATGCGTATAACATGTTCCACCGTAGACCATCGTAGTATAAAAGAAAAAAAAACCGGCCAAGTGCGAGGTGGACTCGCGCACCGAGGGTTCCGTCCAAAAAATCTCCGGTTAACATCTGAGGACAGGCACATATCCTTGCTTGGGATTCAAACTTACCTCTTTACCAAAATCGGTTATCCCACGAGAAGTTTCGAACCAATATGCTGCTCTTTATCATGAGTGATTGAGGTGCCCACGAGGTGCCGGCACATTGAGCACTGTGCTCCTGTGCTTGGCTCGGCCAGTCGGCTTTTCAGTGCGGGCGAGAGCAAGAATCTACTTTAAAATTGTTATTACCGATATGGGATATTTTTAGGCACTGATGTTGAAGGCACAGGGTGAGATTCCACAGGAACAATCAAGTTTGCAGGACTGCAGGCGAAACTGAAATACATTGCGAGAATGAAATAAAATAGTACATGAATCAACTTTTTGTTCAGGGGATACAACCATCAATCATCATTTGACGTGTGAATTGGCCTAGTGGATAGTGACCCAGCTAAGCTACCCAACGATAGCCCACACCATGAGTTTGCAGAGAAATAAATACTTTACGGGTAGGGGTACCTTTAAATATATATATTTTATATCTTATTGTACCTACCATTTTGTTGGCGTGATTACAGCTTTCTAGTAATAAGGCTCAATGAGCTAAGCCGCAGACGGACTGACGAACAGATGGACAGACGGACATGGCGAAAATATTAAGGCTTCCATGTTGACTACAGAACCTTAAAAACGTCCACTATGAAAAAAGTAACGGTAAATGTGTACTTCTAGCTAAGTTATGTTTTTGACTTACCGGATATTATCTTTGGGAAAACTGGCAAAGAATCCTCCCCTGAGGTTTTCTCGGACGGACACAAAACAGGCATCACAGCGTGTCGTTTATACATACCATTCGAATCACTATTATAATAGTTACAATACAAGCACTAAAATACTTTTACGAGTCCTTATCTCAAAACACACTACGACTCTCTATCTCAAAAATAACGAGTCTCTGTCTCAAAAATAATACATAAACACGCGCGCGCGCGAGCAAAGGAGTTACAGGAAATCCAGAAAGAATAATTAAATTTTCACCTAAATATGGAAAAACACAATGTCAAATCAAATGTCAATTAGACGTTAGAATTTGAAATATAAAGAAAAATAAGAGATTTTGACAAGTTGACAACGCATGAGTGTTGCCATCCAATATATTCGTCTTGTAAGTTGGCAAACGACCCAAGTTTCTCGATGTCGCTATACATTTTGTTCTCACTATAGGAGTTTCTGCGGACTGCACCCAGACAGTTGCCACACACACGCGGCGGTGAGCGGTCGCCGCGCCGAGGTCTCGCGCCTAAATCACCGTTTATATGGAGAATTAGTTAAGGTTAGCGCTCTCAAATTTAAGCTCAAAATTACGTATAAAATTGAATAAATTGGCTACATGCATTGTTTTGCGTGATATAGATTCTTGATTAATGCCTTTAATGGATTATCTATCACAAATTGCATATTTATTGTTAACTTAAGAGATATTTAGCGTTCAACTAATGGTTCCAATTTAGTGTACCTGAGCCAATAGATGAACGGTGTTCATCTACTGGGCAAGGCATAGTTTCTTCAAAAGCTGATATAAAATCGTATTGCAAAGGTAGATACAACTTTTATGGCTTAAATTAATCGTTACTTAACCTTTGATTTTTGAACCGAAAGTTGAACGTGACTATCCATTCGCAACACGGTTACGAAACGAACAAGATTTGTTCGTTCATCTTTTGGCTTCGCTTCCAATGAGTGAACACTCTGTTGATTTTAGTTCGTTCATTCCTTTGCTATCTTGCCTAATAGATGAACGAACAAAATTTATTCGTTCAAGTTTTAGGCAGGGGTTAGTACAATGAACTCTTAATATCAAAGATACATGAAATTTGGCAAGTTTGCCCGGCATTTATAAAGTTAATTATATAATTTTCAAATTAACTGTATCGTTTCGGTTTATTTATCTAACAGTTTTCTTTGTATGAGTAACGATTATTAATAGGTGAAATATATTGGCGACTTTTGACCGGGCAAAAAATTATAAATACAAGTTTGCCCACTTTTGCACATTTCATTGTAATTTTATCCTTTTTTTTTCATTGATCGACTATAAACCAAATATATATTGAAATGTTAATACTTTTTTTTTAATGAAGTGGATGCAATTAATAGTAAGTAAATAAAAGGAATACATGCTTACTTTTTTAATAATACATATTGGGATTCTAACTTAATATCACAAACTTGTTGTTTATTCTGATACATAGGTACCTTATCGAACGAGCGAGCGAAGTGAACAAAGTTCTATGGTTCAGGTTGAGCCGAAAATCATTCGTACCTATGTCCGGTGTCTGTCCCGCTGTTCTCCTCTACAGATCGCATTTCTCAACCGATTCTCGTGAAATTTTGTGAGCAGGTTCGTTAATTATATTTTTTTTGTCGTCTTTTTATAAATTTAAAATAAAACATGCTCGCGATTTCTACAGCTCACAGAGCCACTAGTAACGAACCAATGAGATGACAGAAGCAAGAGTTTGTTACCTACTGTTCTCATTATCCTACCTACTAATATTATAAGTGTGAATTTGGATGTTTGTAAATGGAAAGCCAATTTATAAAAGTTTATGACATAAGTTTCTTAAAATATCACGCCATTTGCCTGCGAATGTCAAATAACGTTTTGTATGGAAAACGAACCACCTCAAATACCTCCTCTAACGTCTCTTGAGGCTCGATCTGTAAGTTATCTATTAAGTACTTATCCTTTTAATTACCTTGAACACCATAGAACACTTACAGTAGGAAATATTTTTATCATAATCAACAAATAGGTAGGTACTTATACGCTAAAGAACGCCTCCAGAATAAACAGGTAATATTGCTTGAGTATTTTTCAATGGAAATGAGAATCGTGTATTTTTTTTTAAATGATAACGCTGTGTTTTTTCTATTTTCTAATAAAAGTTGATTAATTTCTTACGGCTTGTCCTTGTGAAAAAATGTGCAATAAAGATAGATTTTTTAATGTGTTTTTTTAGTTATTTTCATCGTGATACTTATTCGTACCTAATTGCGATAAATATAGCCTATAACAAAAAAAAATAGTTTTACCGTATATTTTATAACGGCTTAAAACTGCCCAATTTCGCCGTCTATTGTATCGTACCTTTTATATAATTATACAATTCACGGTTTGATAACAGTTGAAACAGTCCTATATTGCTCCTGGTGGTTTTTTACTTAGTGGGCAAATTTACAATATGGGCAAAGTTGGACAGCTGCACGGTCATTCGTTTTCTTCGTTCAACTATTGGTGCCAAAATGTTCACTCATTGGGCACAGCGTTCATCTTCTGGGCAAACAGGCATACTTTAACATAAAAGCATTTTTTTTTAAATACTGTGTTGAAATAGGAGAGGTTAAAATAGGCAAATCTAATCTCGACTATATACTTAATCGGATAAAAAAATAAAATATGTACAAACTAGGTTACAACTCCCACAAAAAAATCCCAAAGTTGGGATAATCGCTTAACCGTTCATCTTTTGGTTCCTCTACACTATGATAAATATGCCTACTTATTATCCAGTGAATCCATCCTCCTAGCGATATTATCCAGTGAGTCCATCCTCCTAGCGATATTATCCAGTGAGTCCATCCTCCTAGCGATATTCTCGGTTGCGCCATAAAGGAGCCCGGGCCATCTGATTTTCTAACCCAGAGGGAAAACTAGACCTTATTCGGTCTACCTACCACTCCCACTTACCGAAAAACGGTAAATATTTCGTACACAAGTTCCGAAAAACTCATTGGTATGAGCCGGCATTCGGATCCACGACCGCCGCTTGACAGCTGCATACCTGAGTCACTAGGCTCCCTTAGCTGTTGCAGTGATATTGACATTAATTTAAACGCAATATTCGTCATAAATCTACACGCACCCTTACCAGCTCTTAAAAAATCTTGAAAAAACCATTGATGTCAAAGGTTGAGGGCTATCTAACTGACAGAAATGCATGGCCCAAACCAGAACTCAAAATAGTTTCATCACCATCATCATATCAGCCGAAGGACATCCACTGCTGGACATAGGCCTCCCCCAAAGAGTGCCAATGTGATCTGGTAAAGGTCGCGGGAGTTTGCTGGATGCGGGCCTACACAGATCCTTATTCCCTTGACATTAGAGTTCGCGTGTACATCATTTTGAGCACTAGGACTGCTTAGCAACTTCTGCTGCTGACTGTATAACACCTAGGGAGCACAGTTCCTACAAGAAAGCATACCGAAGGATTTAGTTGATAGTAGCATGTCCATTAATAACATTTTTTTACTTCCGCTGGCTTGTATTGTGTAACACAGTTTTGGAAATGTTTTTACTTCCTCTGGCTTGTATTGTGTAACCCAGTTTGGGAAACGATTTTACTTCCTCTGACTTGTATTGTGTAATATACAGTTTCGGAAATGTTTTTACTTCATCTGGCTTGTTTTGTGTAACACAGTTTCGGAAATGTTTTTACTTCATCTGGCTTGTTTTGTGTAACACAGTTTCGGAAATGTTTTTACTTCATCTGGCTTGTTTTTTGTAACACAGTTTCGGAAATGTTTTTACTTCATCTGGCTTGTATTGTGTAACACCGTTTCGGAAATGTTTTTACTTCATCTGGCTTGTATTGTGTAACCCAGTTTGGGAAACGATTTTACTTCCTCTGACTTGTATTGTGTAATATACAGTTTCGGAAATGTTTTTACTTCATCTGGCTTGTATTTTGTAACACAGTTTCGGAAATGTTTTTACTTCATCTGGCTTGTATTGTGTAACACAGTTTCGGAAATGTTTTCTTGTAGAACAACGCCTTTTTTTCTTCTTTGTATTTATACTCAGTTTTCCTTATTTAAGGTAAGTACCTATTTAATTTAGTGTTCCTGGTGAGTCCCCAGAGCTCCCAGGATGCACTTTTCAGTGCGAGGGTTACCCGTTCTTTCACCGACAAACGTTTCATCGAATGAATGTTTCGCCGAATTTTCATTTCACCGAAAACCATTTTTTTCAGAAACAGACAACTTCATTTTTAAAAAAATACAAGCCCAACCTAACTTATGGATTCTACACGATTACCTTTTACCTTTGCCTGAAAAGGGGAGGGGATGAGGGGATCCCCAGTGCGGGACCTACATTTGTCTGTA